>JASSRZ010000016.1:20565942-20588532 GCA_032164315.1 Malacoctenus gilli
CCCCCCCCCCCCCCCCCCCCCCCCCCCCGGTGGTGCCAATAGGGCCCAAAACCAAGTCCCGCTCACATAAGAGTGCAATTTGGACAATCGTGAGTTTAACAACCCTTGTTTAAGAATTTACGTTTTGATGATGTGTTTAATCAAACGGCAATGTTGAAATTATCGAGCTTACATTTCCATGTCTGCAAGACAGGTGCTGCTCATGCTGCAAGCTTTTTATTTCTCTCTCAAGGTGAGAAGATGATGACATCAGGGTACAGTGATCAGTCATGGCACTTCATAGCATATGATTTTCCGTTGTTTCAGATTACTGTCTCCACTAAGTGGTAAGAAAACTTGAAATGCAGATTGACATCCAGCCAAAATCCATTCAATGAAGCAGGAGTGCCAGGAGGAAATGATGTGCAAGCCCTGTGATTTACTGATTTTCTCTACCCATGACGATCACTGCAAAGGGAGTAAAAACTACAAAGAAACGAAAAGTACCCTCCTTGGTTTTCACAAACATGATAAGAAGACTCAATGAAACTTGAGGAGAATTTGTGATAGTTACTCACCTGACTAAGGAGGCAAAAACATTTCTACATGTTGGGATGTGACACTTCTTTCACATTAATTCCCCTGCTGGCAGCAAAATGCTCTGTATACCTTGTTTTGGTTTTGTCCATCCAATTTACATGATTCTGGATGAATCCAGAAGGGTCTCACACTGGATGTGACTTTTAAATTCAAGGTAAAGTTTACACTGGATTACACACAAGATTATAGTTTATATGTACCACAAGGTCACATTTCCAGGCCCAATGTTATATCTTCACTGTCGCTCTCTGTATGTGTGAAGGTGTATGCTCTTTACAATCCACTGATTCCTCAATCCAAAAGACAACATGGAGACATTATCAACTCTCTGAGAGGTGGTTTCCTCTGAAGTCAGTGCTACAGACCAAACAATTCAAAAAGTACTTTAGTTAGTACAGAACAGCTACCATTTCTTTGTGGTGTGAAGGATCCAGGAGGAGCGAAAAATCCTGATTGGAAATAAGAATAAACATACTGCCACAGATTGCTGATTGTTCAGTGTTCAACAAAAAATGCTGTTCAACATGAGCAAGGTTTGTGTGAAAAAATTCAAGAAACTTTAAAACTATCAGTTGTTCTGGATAAAACATAGAGTACTGTAGATGTTTGAGACGAGAAGCATGATTTGACGTCATCTGATTTGATCCTCCAGATCTAGTGTTTCCAGAGCAGCTAGAAAACAGAATATCTCAAATGTGTTCTGGGCCTCCTCCTGGTGGGGCACGCCTTGAAATTCTACCCGAGGAGGCAACAAAAAGGCATCCAAAAGAATGCCTGAGCCAGGCCTGGAGAGTGCCTTTTTTCTGATTTGAGAGTCCTAGGCTCAGATTTGGAAGTGCTCACTTCACCCCAGCCTTTCACACTCAGATATAGAACACCCCAGCACACACTGAACGTCCTGGATGGAAAAAGCCAACAGAGCAACATCATCTGCAAATAGCAGAGATGGTGTTCTGTGGTCTCCTTACACCACTGCCTTGGCCCATGGTGCATCGAAACATTCTGTCAATAAAACTAATGAACAGAACCAGCAACAAGGGGCAGACCTGCCAGAAGCAATAATGTACTGGGAACAGGTCTGACTCACTGCTGCCAGTGCAATACAAGCTCATTCTCCAATCACATACGGCAGGATCGGAAAATATCATCAGACTGCCACAAACATCATATTATCGAAGACTTCACAGAATGCAAAGCACACAGGCAACACAACCGATGCCTTCTCCAGCTGCACCAAGCACATGTGGACTGGCTGGACAAACTTCCGTGTGCACCCTGCAGAGAGTATAAAGCAAAGAACAGAGTTTGATGTCCAGGAAGTAAACCAAATTGTGTCTCTTGAGTCCAAGGTTCGACTTTGGGACAGTTGCTTCTCTTCAGTCCCCTGGAACGGACTTTTCCAGGGATGTTGTAAGTTTGATTTATCTGGAATACACTCTTTAGATCCCAAGCATGTGTAACGACCCACTACCTACTGTCTAACAATCCACAAGCAATGTCTCCAACTGCCATGCCATGGTGCAGAGGTATATTGACCCTTCAACCTCCAGAGACTTTTGGTACTTGTTTGGATTTTGTCTAGCCATGGAGCTTTGGTACTGAGCAGCTTGTAAGCTGCCTCACTCTGTTGCAGCATGGCGTTGCTGCTAAGAGTTTGATGCCACTCTGTTGTAACTTCCACAGAAAGAAGTTATAAAGATATCTGGAGTGTCCCTTTCGCTCCCAAAGGGAAACAATGTGTGCAAACACTTAGAAGCAGAAAATAATTTGTTAACAGTGGCTCTAAATAGCATTTGCTAGTGGCATGGAGTAGGGGCTATGTAACATTAGCCATATGGGAAACTGTCACAAACTAAATCAAATAACCAACAAATCCCCCAACTTCAGAGGAAACCAGGGCTCCTCCACCATTCCTTACTGGTGCTCTATTGCTTAATTTTCTGTCATACATTACCTTTCCAATCTCTCTGGACACATCCAACCTCCCTGCTCATTTCTTCTGCTCCCTCCATAAAGCTGGCTTAAATGAGCGTCATGTCATCCAGCTCTGCAGTAGCCTGCTCACGAGCCATCATTCAGGTGTGTTGGAGATGGACGGAGGGACGGAAGGAAGGAAGCCAGCCAGCCAGCCAGCCAGCCAGCCAGCCAGCCAGCCCCTCCACTCGCCCTCCCTCCTTCCAGGAACGGAAATTGAGCTTCACACCCCTGGGTCACAGTGATGCTTTCTTTTTATAAATCAGTCCCCGTTTAATGTTAGACTCTGAGTTTTGAATGAACCCATGTTCCCATGGATGGATGGACCGGACCTGGACTTCAGTGACAACCAAAACTCTCCTGTCAGGATTCAGAAAGGCCACAATAATTATTGGAACTGCCGCTGAGGAATCTGACAAAAGCGACACAGAACATGAAGCGGAGTAGGCGGAGTTGTTTCATAATGACATTGAGGAGGAAAAATTTAATGGATTTGGTCATTTGGAGCATGGTTGCTGCTTTGTAAATATGTTAGTATTTTTATTGTACTATAGCTGTTGTTTATTTTGGGTTTTTTTGATAACTGTTGCTTGTTGTAATGTGTTAACGTGCCATTTCAGCATGTTTACCTATTCAGTCTCTTTTTCTGTAATTTATTATGATTGTTAATTCAAATTGTCTTTCAAAATAAAGTCTCAGTTCTTGATCTCAAATTTTCTCAAATAAATTTACCCCCCAAGATGGGACTTATGTTGCGAACTCAATAGGCGTTCCTAAAATCACTGTACCAACCAAACGACCTGGAGGGAAGTTGTCGACACATTTCCTCCAATGCAGTGATGCTGTGAAGTGTAGATGACGACCTCTACCACAGTCTGTGTCATAACACAAGGAGAAATATGTTCACATTTCACTCGTTCTGCATAAAGACCTGGCAATACCAGAAATAACTGACAAGATTCTGGTGATTTCCAGTGAACTGCAGTCACACAGTCTGAGCACATCTACACTCTTAAGTGAGCAACTGGAAACACCCTGACAACTGAAACTCTCCACACTGCACTACGCCACCTCCAGCAGCAGGGGAGCTGTGGGACATGGCTCTTTGTATATCACAGCTCAGCTTTCAGCACCACCATCCCACACACTCCAGTTAGCAAGCTGTCCCCCTCAGAGCTCCAGCCACTCACCTTTTTCAGGATAAAGGACTTCTTGACAAATCGCTCTGAGACAGTGAAACTTGGCTCTTCCCTCTCCTCCTTCTTAGCACTGGCCCTCCTCAGTGTCACGAGCCTCCTCCACTACTCACTCAACAAACACGACTTCTCCTCTGCACGTTCAGGAAGCACCATCATAAAATTTGCTGTTGACAGTTCTGTGGTGGGTTTGAATGCATGACTAAACAAACGACAGGAAAGAAGTCCTGGAACTAATGGCTTGGTGCTCATTAAATGCCTGCATCTAAACACATTGGAAATAAAAGTAATTATTGACTTCAGAAAGAAAAAAGTTGACCTTACTCCTCTCTGGATCAATGGTGCCTGTGTGGAGAATCCACACCTTCATTCTCATCTCTGCAGACCTCCCCTGGTCCTCAGACACCCCAACAGCGATCAAAAAAGTCCCAGAAGCGACTTTACGTTCTGTCGGAACTCAGCAGAAACAATTTGGAGTGAAGCTGCTAGAAATACTGCTTCGAGAGCCTCCTAACATTCTACATATCAGTGTGGTGTGCTCGCTGCACTGAGGCACACAGGAAGAGGCTGCAGAGCAGTTGAAACCATACAGGAGACTGCTGGTGCCCTCGCGCCTTTCCTGGACTGTAATGGAGCAAGGATCAAGGCTCAGGACAGTTTGCAGCCAAGCCAACATCTGTTCAACCAACTGATCTCTGGGAGGCACTACAGATGCATCAAGCTCAGGAAAAACAGACTGAAAAAAACTGTTTTAATCCTATTACACTGCTAAAAAAACAGCATGCACTCACAACCCATAATTACATTTATGTAAACTATTTGTTAACATTTCTCAATGCACTTTACTGATGCAATTTTTCTGCATGACCCTTCAGGTCATCCATTAACTATTGGAAGCTGTGGGATGGAGCGATTGTTGTTTATTGTTTGTCGTGTTTTGTTTTGTGATATGCACTTTAAATGGAGTTTAAGCTTCATTGCTCTCTTGTGTATTGAAAATGATAATCCTGATTGTGTCTTCCAAAAAAAACACAGTCTGAACCTTTGTGGGATCCTGAAAGTTTGTATCTCTGCTAAAATCCAGCTGTGAAATGTGACTCCTTTAACAATAAGTCATGAGTTTTTGAGTAATGTCATGTCGCTTACCACTATTTGAGTTTGTGTGGGTGAATACTCTTTGTTTTGCCAAAGCCCAAGTGCCACAAAGTAATATTCTATTGTTACTATCAACAACCACAAGTTGAACATAGAATGTAACTAAAGCAAAAATAATGAGTCGACACAGGTATGAGATGGTGTCCATGGAATCTCATCTCCCCATAAATTATAGCTGTAAACTTTTGCCGCCATGCAGCCTAATTAATTTTCTCATGCTGTTACACAAAAGGAAATGTCGAGTGACAAATGAGCACAGGACTTGAAAGCTGCCAGGTCTGCAAAATATTTTCCTCTCTAATGTATGAGCATTTTTATTGTAAATCATCCACCAGAACGGGCTACTTTGGGACACAGAATATAGTAAATGGCGCAATGGGGGACAAAGACAGTAAGACAGACAGAAACATCCCATGAAAAGGACAGTGGCGGTTTGGTCACATTCACAGTTTGTTTGCCAGTAGCCTGAATGTAACAACACACATGTGAGTCTGTTTTCACATGGAGCTGATTATTGATCAAAAACCAACCGAAATTAGTCATTTAGTCATATAGAAATCACACAAAGGTGCAATTCATCTCATCACCTTTATGTTTTTCTTCAGTTTTGACTGAATGATCACTTCCTGTCATTGTGTGCTGCAACTGGAGCTCACACCTGTCCCATGTCCACACCAGCTTTTTTTCAATCAATTTGAAGTCACATTTTTCATCATAAAATGATCCTGCACGACATCTTCCAAAATTATACTTTGTGTTTAAGAACAGAACTTGTGCTTTGTCAAGAAACTATTCTTCATTGTATTTATCATCAATGCGTTCACAATAATAAAAAAAATAAACTTCTGAGATTTAACTGGATTTTACCAATCAAAGCAAACTTAGAAACGTCTTTTTTCCATAGCACATCTGATGGTTCCTCACCACATAGAGACAGACTTTGACAGTCACTTGTCAACGCCAACCGTCTGGAGAAGCAGGCCAGCAGAAGCCCCTCAGAGGACCCCCTCCATTCCCTGCTCCTACAGGGTCTGTCAATGATAACAACAAACAGAAGCAGTGACTGACAGTTTGCTTCAGCATCACAAATGCAGTTGGAAAAGGAGTTTAGCCAAAAAGAAAAACTGTTCCACTATTCACATTGTGTTCCTTTCCTCACTTACTGTCTCAGACTTTGGGTCAAGGCAAAAAGAATGAGTTCTGGGACATGAGCAGTGGAAATAAATTCCCTCTGCAGGGTGAAAGTGGCACTGCTACTGAAATGAATGAGCAGCACTGTCACCAAAGAAGAGGTCAAAGGGCTCAAACTGAGACTTCGGACACACCAGCTCCTCCCTGAGAAAGCTTCAGAATGGATGGATGGATGGATGGATGGATGGATGGATGGATGGATGGATGGATGGATGGATGGATGGATGGATGGGGTCACAGAGGAGGTGTATGAGGAAATGAAATAATATATAGTTTCTCGAATGTCAGTGGTCCCAAGATGAATTGTCAGCCATAAAGGATAATATGACCCACCAACACTGCCTACTGCTAGTAAACACAATGTAAAGTCACAGCTTTTTAAGGAGCAGGAATATGCTTATTTTATACAAACCAGAATCAACTAAATTTGTAGCTTCTGACAAAGAAAACCCTGTCAAGCATCCTATTAGTGCTGTCTGCTTACACCTTTTCCCTCCCCAGCATCTGTTTAGCATTCCAGCGCTGCGGTGCTGTAACAGTGATGGAGAGCAGTTCCTAATGCTGGCCGAAAGCTCAGTTTGACTCGGCATTGATCACCACTCTGGCCTGATTGGAGCTGATGCAAATAATGGGGCGCTGATGGACAGCGACTGGCCTTTAGCCCATCCTAGAAGAATTAGTCAGGGTGCTTCACACCTCGTGGAAAACCTTTATCAATGTCTGCAGACCCCGAGGCCAATTTGAATGTAACTAAGGCACTCAGTTGACATGACAGTGACAGAAGAGGCCTATTGGAACAAGTAGTGCAACGACTCATTAGTGACCAAGCCAGAAGCCCTGTTTTCTACCTTTGATACTGATCAGGCCTTTAAGACACCAATTGGAGTGTAAATGTATCTATTCTTGTGTATGTTTTGTTTGTTTCCATCTTGCCAATAAAACCAGTTGGAGTTATGACTACAGCCATTATGCAGAGATTCACAGCACATATTTGTATAAAAAGAAATAAAGAGTTGGTCAGCATTTGCTCTCAACATGGAGTTACTCCATTCAAAACATCTAAATCTTTGGCTCCATTGATGTCATAGAAGATCTGGGATTGGATAGCATCCAATGATGCTGGTGCCTCTGTCACCCTCCGACTGCTCACCAGTAGGGAGGATGACTAGGAACAAGGGTTGCGTCAACTTCCTGTGTCCTTGACGTCTCCACTGGAGGAGCCACACAACTTATAAACATTACAGCACTGTCAGAGATTTACAGTCCTGTGCACAAGCAGTCTGTAACAAGACACAAAGAGTCTGCTCCAGAGTGAAAATGACAGTTTATCCTCATATTACCATAAACACACACACACACACACACACACACACACACACACACACACACACACACACACACACACAGAGTATATGGTTATATTCATGGATTGGTCTTTCTAGCCTCACTTTTCATTTTTCACTTCCACTTTTCTCAAGGAAATTCTTGTGGCCTCTTTGCACCATTATAAACTCTGGCAAGGGAAGCAAAAGGGGGATGGCTGAATTAATTACCATTATCTCAAGCTTTTGCTTCTAATTAAATGCATGGTTAGTCTACTCATTGGCAGGGGGGTGTGGCACAAGAATGCTGTGTCCTACCAGTGCACACTCACACTCGCTGAACCCAACACTGACTGTCCCAACTACACATCTACCAAGAAACATGATGCTGAGCAGCACTACAAGAGCAAGTTACAAAGAGTGGTGGGAAGTTTTGGGTTTTTGTTTTTTTTTTACAAATCAACATCCAAAAAAGAAATGTGGTTGGCCAGTTATGACAGAACGAAGGTGCTGCGTGCCAGTTAGTGCAGGTGAGCCACAGAGCAGCATCTCATCCCCTCCAATAATGGAAAATCTGTCATATGTGTGCAGCAGCTTGGACAGAAAGAACAGCACACCACCTTTTATGAGACACACCAAAGGCAACAACAGAAAACCATAACTATGTCCAATTTTTTAACTATGATTAATGACTACCAACTGTCATGCATGTGTCAAGAACAGAGCCATACATCATGCAATGACTACAGCTGGCAAATTCTGACAAGTAAAAGAAGTAGAAGCTATGCCTTTGCGTGGACCTAAAAGCATGTTTCGATATTTTAATTAATATATAATGACATGCGACTCTAACATCTATTCAATGTTTTTGACAATAAAAAACTGTGTTACACAAAGGCCTGGATGCACAAACGCCCCCACGCTGTGCTTTTGTATTGTTTGTGACCTTGAATAAAAATAAGATCAGACCTTTAAATAGTAAATAAAAGAACCCCAGATATAAAACACAAGAGAATATTCCTTAACATCACAGAATTTTAATACAAACCCACGTCAGACCTTATCATACTACCAGTAACAACATTTAGAACATTTGTATTACCATTTTTTTTTATTACATAATGTATTTGGAAGAAACTGTACATAAAGAATCTGTAATGTCATGCTTTACTAAAAAGCATGATGTCAGACACTGCATTAAAATAGCACCAAGAACAGTGTAACCTTGAGTTACAATAGCATCAACAGCAGTGTTACACTATATGAAAACATAAATAAATCAGTGACACTACACAGTGTAGACATAGACTGACCATGACAGTGGCGGTAGCTGTGAGATTTAAATGTTCTGAGCTTTTGGAAAGTTCTATGACATCCAGGAAAAGCACACTTAAAAGATGCAGTGGGTATACAACTATGGGTTCACATGTGCTTCACATATGTTGTATCAGTGCAAGTCTTAGCACACATGCCGCACAAGATCATCTTGCTATCGCTAAATGTCTGTCTTTGATAACAAATATGTGTTTCAGGTTCAGTGTGTTAAGAAGAAATTTTCTGGCATTTAAAAATACTGGGCTAATATACAGTTTAAATGAACAGATTTGCCTCCAGTATACGATGAACATGACATTAAAGAAGCGGATTTGTTCAGTCTCTAAACTAAATGAGAAAGGCCAGGCATTACTACAGTGGTGTATAATAAAATGTATTTAACATGGTTTTAATGTTGCTTCTGAGAAGAATACACCACACCTTTACATTGGATGAAATCCATTAGTCCAGGTCCTCACTTCCTTTTGATGATTCTCCAGTTCCTTCCTGTTTTTGGTTGTACTGTCGGCTCTGTGACACAAGCATAAACAAAGTTTGTCTCACACTGTTATATATTTGACAGAACTTTTAAATCAAATTAAATGAGTACATGATGAAATGCTAACACACCTTACAAAGGTCAGAAGCAACACCAGACTGCTAACATTAGCTAAGTTCACACTTGAGTCACAGAGCTTGATTTGTCAATTTAAGCATCCTGACCAAGTGAAATAGACCTAATGAAATAGGCTATTATTTGCCAGTCAACAGTTTACTAATCATGCACAAACTGCACACTGACAGTTTTTGGTGTAAAAGCAACTTTACCTCTTTGGATGAAGTCCACATGGACTGCTCTGAATGATGAAAAAGCTGTGATGTTCAAAGTCAGGTCCATGAAAATCCTGTCACATCTCAACACTCAAAAATGACTTGAGTAATGTGAAAGGTTTGATGAATAAAGAAGTTTTGTAATAAAAAAAAAGAAAAATAAGCCTGCAGTTATCAGTAAGATGCTGATGGATATGACAAGACTTGTGAATGAATATGGTGCCAATTTGCACCGAATGACAGAAAATGCGGTATTATACTGTTAAACTAGAGTTTGTTAGCATTAACTTTTAATTTACATGTTTAAATACATTTCTTTAGTGTCAGCTGTTAATTTATATGTGAGGATGAATATTTAACAGTATTTTACAGCTATTATAAAAAAAACCCTGTAAGATACTGTTGTGAATTCAACGCAAATTCACAGAAATTCATTACTGTGTGGAATAAAATGAAACTCTCCAATCAAAAAAAAAAACCCTTTAAAAAAAAAAAATCTGTTCACAACAGAACGATACACACAGTCAATTAATTTGCAACGCACTGGAGTGTTCTCACTCCAAACTCTGCAATCATACCTATTTTATTGACTATTTTATTTTTTTCTGTACAATTTTATCAGTGATCCACTGAAAGATGTTTGCACATTTTTTAACTATCTAATATTTTGAAATATTTTTTAAACAGATATTTCACTGTCCACTATGGATCAGTCAAACAATACAAATGCAGATGTAAGGGAGGTGAGGTGGTCGCTGCAGTGCAGCTCATGGCAGCAAGCTATAAAAACAGGAAATGAGACGTTGAAGCCTACAGACACAGTGCTGGGTTGGTTCCTGCTGTCTGATCTGTATTTGTGATGTTTGAACTGATCTTTGCTGAACTCAAAATGGTAAATAGGCATGTTTTGATATAAAGATATTTCATTTTTTGAACAGTGTTTAAAGAGGGAAGAAACATCCTACAAAAACAGTGCAGAATGCAAAGCAGGAAGTGTGTTAAAGATATTGCTGCATTGTGTTTTATTAAAGGAATTTGTTATTTGGTTTATGATGTTCTGAGGTTTTGGTCAAAGGAAAACTTTTTGAGTCAAAGCACGAAATCCAAAGCAAACTGTAAATAAATCCCCACCCTCCACACACGTGCGTGCACGCACGCATGCACGCACGCACGCACGCACACACACACGCAGGCAGGCGCAAAGGGACACACACCACTGTCCTTGTGTAATCCGTCATCTTGCCTATGGTTTTAATTCCTGTTAACTGCATGGTTGCATACGGCTGCATCATTCATTCTAATGGAATTGAATAACAGAGCTGCTTGGTTGCACTTGTACAGGCCGACTTTAATTGGAATGAATGTATTTTTTTCTTGAAGAGAAATATTACGCCTATTTGTCCTCAGCTCAAAAACAATGTGTGGCTGAGGTAAAAGTCACTCTTTTCCTTCTACATGTGAAAAGACACAGTGAGTTGCTGTCATTTTACTTTTGAAAATCTGCATAAATTTTTGTGAGGAAAAAATGTTGGCAGCTCAAACAACACCTTTCTCATCACTATGTATGTACACAGCACTCAATACTCGTCAGCACACACAGTGAAAACTTAGGGGCCAGATTAGTGCACATGCAGTATTCACTCTCCACCAAAGTGAATTAATTGTCTAATAGCTTTAAATTGATTAGGCAGGTCTCAGGTTTGAGTTGCAAATCTTCCTCTAATCCAGGTTCTCCCCCCAGGACAAACACTGGATTGCCTTAATTAGCAACATGGCAATGTATGTCGGTACAGTAACATGATGTTTGGATTTTTGCGGCTTTACAGAGGGGCGTTTGCCCATTTGCTCATCATGCCGATGGATGATAATGACAGTGTGATAAAATGCTGAGCAGGCAGGAAAAAAATGCACAAAAAATCTGCGAAACAGCGAAGCTGCAAAAAGTAAACCACAATATGGCAAGGGTTCACTGTTCCTCATTTCAAAAGCACTATTGCAATAAAATAACCAACCCTGGGAAAACAAAACAACAACATACACAAACCAACAACCACCACCCGAACTGTCACCACAGTTGTGAGTCATGTCAAGGAAAGAAACAACATGCTGGTCATCCTCATCAAGACATAAGTGCAGCCACCTAGAAGGTGCAGCAACTAGTGTGGGGGCAGGGCTCTTGTGCACATACACCAGGACCCGGGGGGGTTCACAGTCCCATGGCCTTGACATCATATCAAGATTTTATCTTAGTGCAACAAGAGATCATCATTGTTTTTTTTTTCTTTTCTCTCTGTGTGACCATCAGCAGCCCTCACTGACTCTACAAGTCTGTCATATCTTATCACTTAGAAAGAGAAGAAAGAGCAGTGCCCCACCACAGTGCAAAAGGGGGTGGGGTGGGGGGAGGCAAGGGACAAATAAACCAAAGTGAAAGCATAGAGGCACAGGCATGAGGTATTCAGGAGGCCACTGCATTGAAGCTGACACAGAGGGGCTGTTATTGAAAAGGTTAGTTTAAGTGGGAGTGCACCTGTGATGTGGTCCATTGGTGTGGTATTATTCACTGGAGGTCTTGTGTCTTGCCTGAGAACATTCATGTGAACACAAGTCGACAAGTGAAACTAGCAGCAAGGGGGCTCATAGACAATGTTATAGATACCAACAGCAGCACGAGCAATAAGAGATCACAATCACTTGATAATAATATTTATTGATGGCAAAGTGGGTAAATCATTGCATAAATCACAAAGTTTGGCCCAGCGGAGTCAAGCTTGTGGCATCTGGCTCAAAGCAGCCCTGTCAGAAAAAGATGAACATGTACATGATAAATCAGATTTTTATTTTTAAACAAGTATGATAGATAATTTTTCACATAAATACTTACTTTAAATAACACAATTCAATGTAACATTTTCACTTAATTTAATCTATCAGGAGATTCATGCTGCATGCATGCTTCTCAGAAACGATTCATTACAGGAAAAAACTTTTATAAAGGCTTTAATTTAGCTGCTCTGGCCGTATGGAGCTGTAAGCAGTCTGTGAATGGCCCCTGAACTCTACAGAGTTTCACACCTCTGCCTCGCTCTGTGTCCACCTTCCTTTTTTAGGATCAGTACATCTTTCAGAAGAAAGCAGAAAACAAGCATGCTGTTTTAGCATTTTGTCTTCTGAATGAACTGAACCCTCAAATGAACACTTACAGTTTGTAAAAAGCACCCAAACATTATAAACTAAAGGGTAAAACACAGCAGCTCCAGGAGCAGTTTGTGGGAATTACAAACTGATTTTGCAGCATGTATTCCATAAATATCATGATGAGAAATTGCCAGTGCAATCATACATAAACAACTCATTGAGAAAAGTCTTGCCTTGAGCAAGAAAACACAGCAGTTGGTCTCCAATATGTGAATGACAAATGAATATCACTCAGTGGGTCAGATGGTGTAGACACACTCCATGCTCCGTGCTAATCAGGCCAACCTGCAGACCTCACATACCATCAGTACATCCTCGAGGGGGAAATTAGCACTTTCCACTTTGCTAAACGAGTATTTTTCTTCCCTGGGTGAATGCATTGTTTGTTACATGGGCAATTTCCTTATGTAAATTGCACCACAATGGGTTACATTCCAATTATAAGTGAGACATTTGGTTATATACAGACTCTAAAATGAAAATTAAAGCCACGTTTAGTCATTTTCTCTGGAGCTGGCCACTAAAAGAAAACTGACTTTGTAGGGATTTTGTTTTTTTTTGTGGTACTGTAGCATCTCTGTGTATGACATGAGAGCAGAATGGATAAGTGTGTCAGAGTCTTTAACATGAGTGATGGGAGCAGGAATCATCACAGCTCTGCTGTGCCCTGTTCTCCATAGTTGACTGTGACGTTTACATCTGGACCCACACGTCTTTCATAAGAAGCTTCAGCCCCTCATGAAACAGCTCGGTGGTCACAGACACAGTCAACTACAGTGGGACTAAAGGTTAGCCTGGGACCCACTGGAGCTACTACATCTCTGGAGACGAAGAATGTTTGACTTTTCTTCCCATTTGCACGACTTACATCGTATTCTCACGGCACACCTAGTCTTGGCCGCAGGTCCCTGTGTCGTCACACTTGTGCAGGAACTCGCTCACACTGAGCAGCAGCATGCTTTAACACTGACGGTAAAGCAGCTGCAGTGCAGGCTGGATCTGAGATGTCAGGTTGTAAAGAGGCCCACTGGACTGTGGTCCAGATATCTGTTTACAATGACTCAGTCACTCATGCAGCTAAATGTTCTCAGAACATTTCACTGGCTGTGAGACTTGAAATGAGCTTTATCTTGCGTGCGTGTGTGCGTGTGTGAGTGCATGCGTGCGTGCGTGCGTGCATTTGTGTGTGTGTGTGTGTGTGTGTGCATGTTTCTCAATTAGAAACTCCCACTTATATAAGAAATACATAAACTTTTACATTATGGTTTTATTCAATAAAATGTCGTGTCTTCAAATGTGACCTTCGCTGTTGATGTCATGTTTGACAAGCAAAGGGTTCTCTGTGTACCTTCTTGCTCTCCTGTAGTTCCTCCTCCTCTGTGTCAGGCTATGGAAAACATCAGTACAAAGGTTCTTCTTTGTGTTTGTCCGAACATCAGGGAGTGTTTCATTGTAACACCTCACCCTTTCCCCCAGCCACTGGTCAGAGGGTGAGGCTTCAATGAGGACTAATATTTTCTAGCTTTGTATTATGTTGGATGTGTTGTGTTTTATGAAAACAAATGATAATTGATAAATGATATTGCTTATTTCCAAGTGACAATTTGTTTATTGCTTATGTAATGTAATTTGTTCAGTTAACAATAGTTACCTATTAAAGAACTCGTTCCCTGATAGGTCACCAGTCTGACCATTTAGAAACCTGAAGTTCCTCCTGTCACAAAAAATGAACTTTATTTTTTTATATTGACAGATTTTTTTTCAGGATGGTCCAATAAATGTGTGAACAGCATGAAACTGACATCCGAGGTGTGGTTGTTTACATGACTTCACTTTGTCTGCCAGAACATCAGGTGATTATTCTGCAGTTATTACATCTACAAAATACAAAAATGTGAAGTTTGAACAGCTTTTGTGCAGCTGGGACTTTATTCTGAAAGGAGAAGCAGGTTGATTGGGGGGGGGGGTTGTCTCTGGGTAGGCCCCCTCCTGCACTGTCGTTCTGTGAGTGAGAAGAGACGTGTTCAGTGTAGGAGAAGACTCTTTCTGCGACATGATTAGCTCAGGAAATGGTCCAGTGACTCAAACATCCCCTTATTTCTCCTGGCTTCATGTCGAGAAGGAAGCATCAAGAGTAGTGAGGCGGTAAAACAACCAGCTCATCAGCAGAGGTCAGCTTATCAGGCTGCGACATGATTGTGTATCACCCACTCACCGAGTATCGAGCCAGGGAAATGTGGCTCAGCGATCTCCCGCTCCATTGATTAACAGCCTCTTCTTATTTCTGGCCAAGAAATTGGCTTTGGCCTACACATGTGGTTGTTTGAGGAGAAACGGAGCCTAGTGCCATGTGTTTGTGTGTTTACATGATGGGGACGGGGTCCGCTTCCTGCTGAGCTACTCTGCATTTAAAAAAAGCAGCCAAATGCTTCTCATACGGAGAGGGCTTCTAAAAAAACGCTCACAGTTTGAACCCAACAATCTCAGTTTTTCGCTTGCTGGGCAGGATCCGCCTCACTGGCACTGTATTCTTGGCCAAAATTATGCCACCCTGTGTGAACACCCTCCGTCTCATCATTCTGTTGCCTCTTCTTGCGAGCGTTTATCCCCCCGTCAAATCCATACACACATGTACAGACAGCGCGCTCATTTTGGCTCCCAGTGGGTGTGTGGGCTATTCCGGCTTCCTGACTCAAAAATTTAAAATGTCATCGAGAAGCCCATCCAGTGTTGTAAAGGCTTGTTTTATTTTACCAGCTTTGCCTACAAGGTCAGTTTGCACCAACAGCTGATGAGCAATCAATAGGAGATTTGAATTTAAAGAGCCCTGGCCCCGAGGGGGGTCAACTGCTGGTGTGTGGCGTTATCAGCGGCCAGGCAAAGGGGGCCCAAAACAGAGGCCAACATCCTGCCATTCACTCTCCACCCCCACCTTCCACCCCACCTCTCCAAGCTTGGTTAACTCTGAGGACCATGATTAATTCATGGTGGACTAGACTGAAGGCAGTGGGGAAAAGTGGGTTTCCATGTGGTTCTCAGTTCAGGCACAGAGTCTGAGGTAAAAGGTTCCCCCAGGTTCAGGTCATGGTCGCACCCTTCGAGGAGGGTTCTCTCCATCTCTGCTGCCTTCTCAGATTTCTCCATTGTTATCGCAGCTCAATTTGTCCTAATCGTTTGAGGCCAAGGCCTTCTGCACAGCCAGCCTGAACGCCGAGAACACAAAGCTGCAGGGAATTATAGCGCAGGAGCAGACTAATAAAAGCATAACAAGCAGCAGAGCAGCAATCACAGCAATTTCACCATTGTCCTTCACAGCTGCACACTGCACTGCTTGTTGTTACTCCACGACCTCAAGTAACTGAGGAGGAGGAGGAGGAGGAGGAGGATGTGTGGGAGGAGAGGAAGCAGCAGCATAAGTTGTGAGTTCGCTCCCCCTTGTGTCAGCTGCAGCAACTCGGCTCCACTTGAAGGTTTCCTTTTTGCTGAGGGCCGTCTTCTGTTTATCGAGCTCTCGTTCAGAACACTGAGCAATGCTGCTGCTGGATGAAAGAAGGAGGCCATGTTAGCCGCCTCTGGTTAACGCCACAGATTTGTCCTGTAAAGTGCTTGGCAATATGCTCCACTTTAACTCGATGGTTTGGAATTAACAAATGTTTACCTGCCAGTGTCGGCAAATCCTTCACACTGCAAACAATGGAGAATAAAACCTGCTGTCCGCAATCGTCCATGATGGTCAGTTGAGCTCTGGGATGTGGGGCTGCACTCACACTGAGCCAACATAATACACTGGAAGGTAAGATAGCAAATCGTTCTAAAAAATCAAATGTATTTTTCTAATTTTATTAGAAACACATTTTGTCAACATATTGAATTTATACAGTGAATGGTCTAATATGCACTGGAGGTCACATAAGCTTAGGTTTATTGGAACAATAAAATACATATCATAGGGGTCAGTATTCAAAAAGATGGAGCAGCGAGCAGCTGCATATTTGACCATCATTTTAGTAGTTTAGATTTTCTCCTTCAAAGACACAAAAATAAAACCTACGTATGTTATATTTATGAGTTTATCATCAGCAGACTACAAACCAATCAAGTCAATTCCTCCTGTGAAACTTTTTGTCTGAGCACATTCTGCAATGATGGTGCACAGCACATTTTACCAGTATTTGTGCTATTTTTTTTTTATTTGGCAAACGTCTACGTGACTTTTTTTTATTGTTTTTCAACCTTTTTTAGTAAACAACATCTTGTACAAACTAGCACAGTGAACCACAACCCCAGCAAATGTGTTTTTATCTTCATACAATATAAATGAAATCAATACAAAAGTTTGGTTGATTGCTCGGAACATTTTATGTGGATCGAGAGGTTCTGAAACATGGTTTTTTCGAGACTTCTGGACTCCTGAATTAAGCAGATTACGTAAACAGTTGACTGTTCTAAGTCCCATTTAGAACCATGGTAAAAGATCTTTCGAAGGTAGACTTCATTCAACATTTCAAGTTCCATTTGAAATAAAGGGTTTGCAATCCATCAGGGGTTTGCTCTGGTTCTGCCGTCCAGAGGAGGCCGTCTTTAGATTCGGTGAGTGTTCTGAAACCAGGAGGGAAACCAAAAGTCCAGGTGGAGGCGGAAACTGTCATGTCCTCTGGCCATCAGAAACAAAGTGTGAAAAAGGTCAAGTGTCAATATGGCAGAGCCTGAAGAGGCAAAGAGGTTTGAGGAGCTTATGAATAGATACAAGAGACACACGGACACAGTGTGAACGCCGCTCAGCCATCATCAGCACACCGCTGTCCCTCTGCCACTCTTTCTTATTCTCTTTGTGTAAAGCTATTGAAGTCTTTGACAGTAGCAAATGGTGTTTCATGTTGGAAAATACTATCAGAGATTTCAAACCAAAAGTTTTCAGCAGGTTTGGTCACTATGCCGGCCCCTGATAGCAGTCAGCAGGGGTGACAAGGAGCCCCATGGGCTTAACCAGAGGGGCTGGGGCCGGGGTGTGGGGGAGTCGGGTGTCGGAGTCAGGGGAGGAGGGCAGTCTGCAAGTCAAGTTTTTTTGGATTCAGGATGGGAAGAAGAGTAAAAAACGTCCAAACACAATACTGAATACAATGTTATCACGTTTTATGCCTGATACGTTGCTGCGCTAAAGAGGAGGAACAAATCAAAACAGGAAATAAATAAATCTCTAAACACTGAAATGAATTTAACAAAAAAACTAAAACCTGAAATGATAAAACAACATTGCCTGACAATATCCATGTTCATATGGTGGACCCAAGCCCCCAACACCACCAAAGCCAGCCTTGCTCCTCTGCAGGATCGGAGTCCACGCTCTCTGAAAGCTACCACACCGTGCCCTCATTCATTTCCGAGGGCGGGTGGGACAGATGGTTGTTGTATCCGCTGCTGTTCAATGACAGTGAGGTAAAGGGTGGACTTGGGCCGAACACCTCAGAGGAGATGCTGTGCAGGGGCCCGGGGATGCCAGGCTCAGGGCTGGGAGAGTCCCCTGGGTGGTGGGACATGATATCAGAGAAGCGCTGCACCTCGCTGGAGGGGTGGTGGCCTGGCAAGGGATGGTCCATACCTCCGAGGGGGGTTCCCGTGGGGCCTGAGGAGGGCACAAACGGGAGATCCACGGGCGTCTGGGCCTGCGATGATGGGGGCCCCTGAGGAAAAAAGTCATAGTTCCCTCCTGGACCGTAGTACTCGCTTTGATAATCTGTGTATCCGAGAGAAGCAGAGGGAAAAAGCGTTGGCTCCAAGTGCAGTAATAATTCTGGGGATGTTGAGGAATTCGTTGAATATACATCACTTGATTTGTATTAGCAGAGAGAGAACCCCTCGCCGTGCTACATTAGTCACAGAGCACGTTACACTTAAATCAAAACTGCAATAGGGTGGGGAGAACAACGTAGCCACAAAATTAATTAAAAAGAGGCCCATTTTATCAGCAATTCTACCTACTGAGACCGACTTTTTTCAAATCAGCAGAATATTACGCCACTTTTTGCTTCAGCTGAGAGGACAAAGGGCCGAGCCCAGACATTTCTCTGTGAATTATCAGATGTTTCAAAGCACCAGAATCAAACCACTCAAGCTAACTTCATTTCAAAAGAATTCAGGGTTTCTACATGTGTTTGGATGAGCTCATCCAGCACAGTCGTAGCTCAATGTCTGGATTCACATAGTAGTCTTAGTGCTCAGGCAGCAAACTGCTGCAAACACTCAGCAATACACTGAATGAGCCAATATGATTTGTCATAAAAAAGAAGTGATTGTTTAATTCCACAAGAAAACAAAGCTTGAGGCTTTCAGGGATAGTTTATTATGCCAAATATTTACTGGTGCTAGAAATGCTTCTAAACATTGAAATAACCCTTATGATTTTTGGGCACACTCAAAAAGCTTCAACACCACTGTTTCTATTTGAGGATGGTGGGATTCTTGAGCCAGCCTCACCTTTTATTGTTGAAGGCAGGGCGCTCATGCACACATGCCCCTGTCATTTTTTCTTTACTAGTTGGCCTCATTTACATATTTTTGGACTGGGAAGAGGGGGGCCACAGAGGGGATCCCAATATATTGTTGCTTTATTTTTTCTCCTTTGTATCTAATTTCTGAAAAGGTGAGATAAAATGAACATTTTCTTATGGACAGAAATAAAAAGAAAAGCACAGACCTAATTCACCAACAAGCGAACCTGGGCTGTATAACTGCTGGTTAATTAATCATTTCGGTTGTATGAACGAGTTGTCTGAGACAGAGTGAGCACTGTAGCACAGATAGGTCGCACGCGGCTCACCTCCGTAGTAAGAGAAGGGACCGTTGGGGATGAGCTCTCCGGGCTCCAGTCGGTCTACCAGCGTCCTCATCCTCCTGGGGCTGCGGAAGAAAGCGTGTCTCCGCGCACCGAGCGCACTCAGCTGCTTCATGCGCCTTTCTTTGGAACGTCGGTTCTGGAACCAGACCTGGACACGCAGCAGGCGCACACACACAAGCGGCCAGAGGTCATTTCTTGTCACACCGCAACCATCCGTCATATTGCCGATGCATTTTGTCTGACTACTGGGGCGGATCGTTGGAGACTGGAAGACAACGGGATGTGGAGCTGCGACGCTGCCTCCAATTAAACAAAACTGAAACAAAAATGCCGTTTTAACTGATTGAGATAAACGCAAGGGAGACCCCCCTCCCCCTCCCCCCTCGTTCGATGGAAGGTGTAATTAGGTGTCATATTTGCTTTGGCGCTTGCTCCGCGCCGGGTCCTTATGCGAGTCAATACGCTCTCTGTGTGTTTTGCGGCGATCGTGATGAGCTGGTGCGTTAAATCTGCAAGGCTCTGCCGTGGATAGGACTGCGCCCAATTATCGTCGTAGAAGCGGGAGTCACATTTAACCTCCCTAATGATCTTTTAACCCTCCATTTGCTCCGACTGAGGGCCGCTGCAGCGGGAGCTTCAAATCTCCAATTATTACTTAATAGGAGGGTTGTTACCAATATATTACCAGGCTCTTGGAGGTTATCATTTCCTAATCTATAGGCCAGCTCCCCTTAATTACACTCCTCCCCCTCCCCCTTACACTCATACATATTAACCCCCCCCCCACACACACACACACACACCGCCATCACCACCTTTACTTTGACGCTATTAATCTGCTATGCTCGCCCTTTCCCCCTCTGATCCGCCGAACAGCCCCGCACACACTCCACAATGTCCAGCGCGCAAAAAAGTTTTTGTCCTTTCATATTAAAATCAAGAAAAAACGACAGAATTATTTCTGTAAAGCGATGTAAGAGTGTGGAGGTGATAATTTCATCTCATCTGCAACATTATCACTAACTTGTTGAAAGGGTCTACCACGATTTAAAAAAGTAAACACAATAATAATTATAATGGCAATCCAAGTAATCAAAATAAAAACTGTACAACAAAAACGTAATAATAATAATAATAATAATAATAATAATAATAATAATAACAATAACAATAATAATAATAATAAAAATAAAAATATGCCTTGTGTTTAGCTTGATGGGGCCGTGCTGTAATTTTAAATCGTGATCAGAACACAGGAGGACCCTTGAAACTGGTGTGGGCCTTTTCTATTTGGCTAAATATGAGCACAGCATGGCTAACTGTGGTCGCAAAACGAGCTGGCAGCGCGGTGCCAGCGCTCCCAGCGCTCCCAGCGGCCCCGGCGCCAGTTGGCCAGTTTCCCCGCCACGCGCGCCAACAATCAGAAATACCCATATAAATGACCCTTTTCTAAATCAACTGTCGCCCTCGCCGGCCAATCTTCCACTTAATGAGTTCAATGCGTGCGTGCAGTTCAGAGGAGAGGTGAAGGATAGGGGGCGGGGGGCGCTCTGATAGGTTGAGGGCCTCGCACGGTCACGGTGGCCTGAAGGTTTCTCAGGGACATTTTTCCATAAAATATAAGCTGTTACATCACACATTATAATGGGTGCGTACCACCCCAGAAGCCGGGAAAGGTGCGAGCCCCCCTCTGAATGCCGAACCCCCCTCGCAGCTCACACGGCTTCGGGAGGGGCCAAACGCGTCTGTATGATTTACAGTCGGCTCACTTTCAATGAGCGGGGACTGTGAAAGCCATAAAATAATTACTACAGTGGTTTTTAAAGGAGAAGCACGCGCTGCGCGCTTTCCTGGAAACTGGCGGCTGATGACGAAGACGATTTGGTGGGAACGGAAGGCCGAAGGAATAAAAAAGAGTTGAAGGCGCGTGGAAGTGTTCAGACTGGCCGCGCACACCGAAATGTCACAATAAGCACATGTAACATGCTGTTTACACTCGGTGTTCCTGCGGCCGTTGCGCGACTTAGTGACCATTTTCATGACCAATTTCAAAATGAATAAATGCGGCTGTTTTACCTGGATGACCCTCATGTTGAGACCGGTTTCTTGCGCCAGCTGCTCCCTGATGTGTCTCGTGGGTTTGGGGGTGGCAGCGAACGCCGCCTTCAGCGTCTCCAGCTGTTTGGCCTTGATGGTGGTCCGCGGCCCGCGCCGCTTCCCTCCCAGGTTTTGGTCGTCGTTTTCGTTATTGACCGTCTCCTTGTCGGACAGGTTGGCCATCTCCGTGTCCTTCAGGACCACGTCGTCCTGCAGCGGGTCTTGTGAGTCCGGCGATAAGCTCGGGTCGCTGCATGCCGTCACTGCACATGAGACATGGAGAGCTCTTAGATTTGTCCTGCTGCCAAGAGGGGACACAGCAGCGATAGTCGTCCACTGTCCCCATTCAAACGATGTCCATCACCGAGGACTGTCAGCGCCGATGGAGGCAATTAAAGGCGACTCGCCTCAAGTCGCTCTTCTCTTTAACGTCTAAGGTGTTTTAAAGGGGTTTTCGTGATCGCTGTCGATTTATTTATGAGGTTAAAACATGTCTAATTCATATAATCACATTGAATTCATTTCCACAGGGTTGAACATGTAACTGGCTAGTTCTTTAACAGAGATGACCAACTGAAGCCTTAGTTTTGTTTAATTTTTTGTTAGTTTTATTTTTTTCAGGTCAGGCCCGATGGAAACACTGGCGGCGGTCCTCGTTGGTCAGAGAGGACGGACAGTGCTGCTTGTCGGAGCAGAGTCACGCTGGACAATTGGCTCTTGATGTGCGTGTTTTCCACTCAGGACGCCTCATGGAAATGATGAAGCCATTCGGGGTTGAACACATCACATCCATCATAATTTGTCCATTTTGCGCGCGCGCGAAGGCACACACACACACACACACACACACACACACACACACACACACACACACACACACACACACACACACACACAC
>JASSRZ010000016.1:20619938-20629952 GCA_032164315.1 Malacoctenus gilli
TGTGTGTGTGTGTGTGTGTGTGTGTGTGTGTGTGTGTGTGTGTGTGTGTGTGTGTGTGTGTGTGTGTGCAGGAAACACTTCAGTATCAGGGACTGTGGACACATTTTATGAGGAGGTTCTTTCCTCCTGACAACACCCCACCATCTCGTATTCCCCACAATGTGTATACCACCCAGTACTCTGTACGTGTGTGTACCACCCAGCACTCTGTATGTGTGTACAACCCAGAACTTTACAAATGTGTACCACTCAGTAGTCTGCATGTGTTTCTTTGTATTTATGCAAAGATGATTAACAGGTCAAGCAAGTAGGTCTCTGCTCAGCTAAGTCACCTGCTTGCACACACGTGTGAGTGGGTCTGTGTAGGAGAGAGATTGGGAGGAGTCATTGTGGGGTGAGGTGGGGTGGGCTGGGGGCTATTTGTCGCGGCACACTTGACAAAACAAAGACAACTCACTTTTCTGGTCCTCTGCCACAATCTGTATTCAGGAACAAGTCGGGGCCCGGTCTGCAAGGACCTGATAACACATCCTTGTCCCCCTGCTCTCTTGGGTGTTGGTGGAAGTGGAGATGCATGTGTTGTATGCATGTGTGTGTGCTTAGGGAGGAGGGGGAAGGGGTTTCTCACTCCAGACGGGCCGCGCCATTCGAATGCAAAGCCTCAGCTGCTTCAAATCCACCCCCTGTGCCCCCCGCAGCCACCCTCCACTATCACACTTTTATTATTCAGTTGGATTTCACAGCTATTTTTGGATGGGCAGGCTGAGCCATGCAAGGATCTCCACTGGAGATATGTCATCAAAAGCCCACCACCACCCAGCCATTTCCATAAAAATTAAAGATTCATATGGAGAGAAAATTGGCAGTGAAAAAAATGAATGAATGAATGAATAAATAATGAATGGAAACGCCATGCATGCCCTTTCGTCCACTTATGTTGTCTTACTGTCATTTCAATGCTAAAATAAATACAGGTGTTTAAAGCTTCCTTCAATCGTTCACAACTGAGACATTATGGCCTTGCTCCACTGTAACACAAAATGTGATGTTTTCAGACCCTTACTGGACAGAAATTATATTCTCATGCTGTGTGTGGACAGCAGAAAACAACGCGAATCAGAGACGGGTTGAAGCCATATAAAAGTGGTTTCAATCTATTTGAATCTGATTTCCAAACATATGAAGTGAGTGAGGACACGCCCGTGGAAACGGATATTATCAGTGATGGCGCCACAGTGAGGTAACGTCACAGCAGAGCAACTCACAATGACATATGCTGTGACACACCGACCAATAAGGAGCAAATGTATGGGTCCAGTGATGCCGACTTTTTATGATGCCAGTTGTTGCTGACTGTGCTGTAGTGATGCTGCTGTTTTGAAGTGAACTTCTACTTTTACCAGAGTTCTTTTTTTTGCACAGCAACTGTACTTTTAGGTAAGTACAAAACATAACTACATGTAAATCACTTGACAAGACATAATAAGCTCCAGAAACAAACAAGTCAGAGATGATGGACATGGAAATATGCAGTGGTTTTACATGTTACCTTCATTAAAAATATTTTTTCAATGACCTCTGTTTCAGGTTCACTATGAGGACATTGATCTGGCAGTGTCAGTATCTGGCAGTATCTGATCAGTATCAGCAGGACTCATGACAGGCATGAAGAGATAAGGGACGTTATGGATTGGACACAAATGGACACGAATGGACTGGACAAGAATCACAGGCTGAAAATCAAACCATAACCAAACTTTAACCATCGATACACTTATATAAAATATACATACGCAACTCAAAGAATTAGACTTCGACAACATATTTTGTTTCAGTTGGTTGGTACTCTAACCAACCACTCCAAGTAATTTGATTCAAAGATAAATTATTGGCTTTTGGCAGCAATGGCTTTATCAGTTTACTGAAAATGTATTTTGCTACATATTAAATCATTAACCAGTTGTGGAAAAAGTACTTAAGGTTTAGCAGAGAGATCCATCCAATCTTCAGTCCCACCCCTTTCACTAGTCAGGGATGGTTTCACAAATAAAAAATTTTGAATTACACAGCAAAAACATCCTCTGACCACATAAAGGTAGTACAGTTGTGTTCCTTGTCAAGTAATAGGAGAACCTGAACTGGAAGAAACTGTTCTGACTCTTCTTCAAAATAAAAAACACCATTGAGGTAACAAAAATCCGCCCACGAGCTCCAATAAGATCCCAGAACTCTGATACTTCCTGTTGAAACCTCACAAATACCGAGTTAAAACGGGCACCACAAATTGCACACACAAAAACACCTGTGAGGAATCAACTGAAGAAGAACAAGAAAAACTGAAGTTCTGTGTAGCGACAGCAAAAGTAATGAGGACTCATTTAGTTAGAACATCATCAGAGGAATGAGAGCCTGAGTGTCACTGCAGTGAGCGGCTGAGGGTGGTTACAGCTCACTTTATGGGTCACTCAGCTGCTGTTCAGGCTCTCTGCAACACTCTGGGGTTCAACACACCAGCCTCTGGCTCCCTGTGATTGGCTAACAGCGCAGTCACTCGAATTTTGGAGGAGATCGATTGATTGGTTTTCTCTAAGGAGCAGATAGAGGTCATTTAGGCAAATTGGCCCTTCCACTTTTGAGTGTCAGTGGTGTGTGTTGAGGGTGGTGTGTGCTCAGGGTGGTGTGAGTTGAGACGGTGTTAAAGGGACCCTTTTTAGTTCAGTTATTATTTGTGTAATTCTGAAGTGGTAACATCCAATCACAACACTACTCAGGTTCAATGGTACATATGGCTTCTGTATCATCTACACAGTGAAGGAAACAGACGGCATTCCATACTGGGTGCACACAGCCCCAGATATGTGCTTTGAATGAGTTTGGCAGCAAAGAACAGCCATGATCGTCCTGCACCACTCCAAAAACTGGAAAGACTGCATTTTACTCACCTGGTCAGTTGAGGCACTGTTGATCAGAGCCAGCTGCATGGTGTGATTGAAATCCATAGAGAAGAAAGGTGATCTTGTCAAAGGATTATTACAATTGTTTTTGCACAAAACTCAAAATTCTAGTGATTTACCAAAACAAAAAATAGCTGCCATTTTTATGAGTCGAACTGAAAGATCAAAAACTTTTTGTTGCTACACAAAAGGCCTGTTTCTTTCATATATATTGTTCATGAATTGACCTTGCCCTCTTCAGTCACTTTGACCCAATTCAATGTTTACCTTTCAGAACATAAATTAGTCTACTTTTTGGTCAATGTAGACTCACTAGTTCATTATGTACAATCCTTTCCAATCACAGATGCCATTAAACTGATCAACTCAAGTCCAGTATTTTCAACTGAGGGTTATATGAAGACCTGAAATAGTGACATAATGTCTTCATCATGGCTCACTGTGTGTCTGGCTTACTGTGTCTGGTAGGAGTTGCTCTGAGCAGCGTGTCCACCTCATTGATTAGGTAGGTTGAAGGACCGTCATTCTCCATTGGAGATGTGACAAGAGGGACAGGGAACAATATTCACAGGAGAACACTTCTGAAATATGGTCTTGTGTGCGTGTGTGCATGCATGTACATAGTCATAGCTCATAGTCATAATTGTCTGTGTATTTGTTTTCATTGTCAAGAGGTTATTCATGTGCTCTAGAAATAAACTTAGTGCCTGGCACAAAAAATGACATCAGCAATTAGCTGTTAATCATTTTCTGGAGACAAACCCACTGCATGTCAGACTGACCTAAACGTGAAGTGTGTTGCAAATAGCTGAGGATGGAAGGAGGATTAGATGTGTCGCGCTGAACACTTCCTCTTTGCTGAGATCATTCATCCTCCACACAGATGTGGCTTGTTCAGTGCATATTTAATAACGGCTGAATGTCTGAACCCTCATCCATTATCAGTCATGTTGCTTCTGTGTTCTGAGCTGGGAGACAAAATGTGATTAATCAGCACAAAGCAGATCGGGTGGGGAAGGAAGTTATGTGCAGAAACAAAACAAAACACTCAATTGCATTCCAGAATAAAATACAGCAGTTTGTGGTAGTGACGGGGAACTCAATTCCTTTTACTGACTCGAGTCCTCATCAGTCACTCACCAAAGTGTATGTGTGTCTGAGTCATTCAAGTCAATGTGCAAATGCTAATGCGCAGTTTGTGCATACAGCTTCCATCTACTCCTGCTCCTCGGACATCAATGCTTTAAAACGGGAAATACTGCTCCATTTCATTTACTCGTGGAGGTAAATAGGTATGGCAGGTGAGCCCATTGCTGCGATGTAGGGGAGTCACTGATTTGTGAATGACAGTGGAATGGGATAAACATGTTATGTTTAGTCTATGTATCGTTCTGTAGACAAACACAACATGTGCATTCAATATCTGCTGTCAGTCAGACTACCAGAGTGGACTTTCAGCTCAGGCACTGTACCATCAACCCCCACTCTTTACAGGGTTACCAGGCTTAATGGTTCGGCAGGCAGCCACTCACTCGTTGACTGTTGCTCTCTGCACGGTGTGTCACACATGCACACAGGAAGAGGTGGATTTAAACAAAAACAGAGTTTCACTGTATTACACAGGACTCAAACAGTTAGTAAATCTATATATTTATACTTAAACTGTAGTTAGAAGAGCAGTCAGCCAGAAATTAAATGTTTTCTGTTCTCTTCTTCGTAGCTAGTAACTCGTTCATGACTCACAAATCACGAGTTTGTGGCCTGATCTGAAGCTTGTAAACTACTCCATCGAGTAGTCGGCCAATAGTAGTAGTAGTCCTTTTTTTTAAAAATAGATCTTGTGTAATAAATTTATTTATGTTATTTATGTATTTATGTATGTATATGTGGATTTATAAGACAACATGGGTTCCTCTGTCCCACCTACACAATGAAGGAAGCAAGGAAGAAAGGAGGGAAAAAGCCCCCCAGGACTCGAGGTGAACAACCCTACTCTACTGGTAACATGTGATACACAGGTAGTCTTACAGGATGGCACATCAATATACGCCCTTTCTAAAGGTTTGCTTTATCTCCCAGACATCTCTGGGCACAGTAAGTCTGCAGCACTGCCATCTGCTTCTTAGTACAAGTAGGACAAAGATGAGTGTTGGATCCTCCTGCAAGTCACTTGTGCAAGTGTTTTTGACCAACCATCAGGCTTTATGAGGGTGGTCTGAGGGCCCGACCACCTGCAATGGCCTCTGTGTTTACTTCCCCACACTGTGGAGCTCAAGTGGCGTCTGCCATTGAACATTAAATCTGACCATGAGTTGATGGGTTTTCCATTGGCGCCCTGTGCTTTTCACAGATGGGAACAGGCGTGACATGAGCATGTGACCAACATTAAAAGGCCTGGAGATCCCATGCAGAACATAAGCATTACCTGACCTAAACATAGAGAACCAATAGGACATATGTTTCAGTTCATCTGACTGTGTCTTGATCCACCTCAGACTGTATCTGGTTCACATCCGAGAGGAGATGCCATTCCCCATCATGAGGTGATGGGGGATGGTTTACTAGTGTGAGGAGTGTGTACAGGCACCTGGAAGTGACACAAGTACAAGTAACTGACTACTGTTTAGAGAAGCTGCAACAAAATTAAGTCAGAATAGACAAAAGCTGCTCTATCATTTTGTCACCTTGGTGTTTGATGCTTCTTTCAGTTCAGCCCTCTGTCGGTTGGCCTCTTATTTTCCATCACAAATTCTTTTCATTTTTTTTTTAAAACAGTTTCACAACTGCAGTGCATAGAAACTAAAACTAAGTATGAAAAGTATGTAAAAAATCCCTGATACAGTTGGGAACTTCCACCACCAGACTGAGGCTCTGTCCCTCCCATCAGACATGAAGCTCCAGGAGATGAGCTGTTGGCCGTCTGAACCTCTAACATGCAGCTACTATTTGCAAGGTGTTTATTCTGTCAACGACTTAAGTGTTTGCCCAGCTGGCAGGCTGCAACTCTGGCAGTGCCAATCCACAGCCGCTGCTTGGGGGCAGGGGGATCAAAGCAAGTACAAGTAGTCAGGGGGCGAGATGGGAGGAGTCAGGAGAGAAAGGCAAGTTAGAAAGGAGCCTATCCTTTAGCGATCCTTCTTTTACTCTCCTCCAGTGAGCCAGGGCGGCATCTGCTGAAGCCAACCTGCATGAGTGTATATCAATTCTGGCCCAAAAGCTGCCACCGCAGCCATGGAGGTACCCCACCACAATGCTCCCACAATGTCTCCCCCAGCCAAAGTGGGACGGCTTAGCCCCCACATAATCCCTATTGACTGGCTCTTGCTTTGTATGCCAATTCCAAGCATTGGATTTGTCTCACTCAATGATGCGCTCCACTCCACCTCTCCCACATTAATCCATACTGTTATTACTTTTCAATACTAACACTAATTATGGCCCCTACCCCCACTGCCGCTCTTCCCTCTTCAGTCCATAGCCCAAAAAATGCCACATATCCAGGGTTATGACTATAAAAATAAAATTAGTGCTAAAAATAAACAGCAAACTACAACCCAGTGAGCTGATGGGCTGATGAAAGAGGCCAGATACAAGAGCAACTGGACTGAGTCTTTCATTTACTGAGGAATCAACAAGCAGAAACAAAGTTCAACAAAGTGAGTGAGTGACCCGAAGGAAACAACAGGGTATGTCGTTCAACGAAATTGTGCTCTGTTCATCCAGACACTGAGGCTCCGACAAACACTCAGTCAAGATTGAAAAAAAAAAGAAAAAAACAAAACAAAACAACAGTAAAACATTGGGCCATTTTCTGGTGATAAGTTTTTTACTTGTTGCAAGTAAAGTTTCAAGCAAATATCCATCTTTCTCGAAATCAACCTCTTTCTTTTTCCAGATTCATCACAAAGAATTTGGATTTTCATTTCTCAAGATAGTCCTAATAATACTCTTTAAATTCTTTCACAATTGTGTGATTTTTGTCCAAGTCAAGAAAACATGTGAACGGTCCACATGAGCTCAGCCTCAGCCTTCAACAGTGGTCCGCAACTTCTTAATTTTATTTCAGGTGATTTTAGGTGTTGTGAAGAATCAGGTCAAGTTTTCCTAGCAGAATTTCTTCAATATCAAAGAACACGTGGACGAAGGTTGTGTCTCAAACATTTATATGATACCACTGTTTCTTTTTAATTGAATCTCTGACTCCCATTCTGCCGTGTTGTGAGTCTCCTGTTTCCCCATAGCTACACAGAGCGCAGACGACCTGCAGATGACCTCTGATTGTAGGTATCCACCATCACATCAATCACATTCTATCTTCTGCTAATCTACTTGTAGAGTCTCTTGAAGCTTTTCTCACCAGAGCAGCAGGTGGATGAGCACAGTGTAATGCTGCCAGTTTATTCAGGTTAAAATGGCCCTATTTTACACATTTTGGACGTCTTTGTCTTTGTATGCAAGTCCACAATGACAAATTCATCAAGCTCTTTTTCTCAAACACCGTTTTTTTTTTTTTTTTTCAATTATATCTGGATCATCTCCTTCAGCCTTAATAGACCCCCCTTTAGAAACAAGCAGAATGAGGCTCTTCCACATTAAGCCCCACCCCTACAAGATGCAGGATACCTCTGATTGGTTAACTGCTGGTAACCAGTTCCTGTCACTGGCTTTCCATCTGGTAGCAGTTGTCGGTTGGCGCGCCCATACCCCCAGCGTAGAGAAGTTGTCCAATCACTGAGCCCCCCCCCCCCCCTCCCTTGTGACGTCAATGAAAAACTGATGTGAAAAAAACTCCCTGAAACAGGCTGTTTCTATCACCATCGAAACTGAATGGAGAGGCACGCTAGATATCTCAAACATGAGTTTACGTGAAAAGAGGGGGCGCTGCTCACTTGTCTGAATAAACTTTCAACACTATTACACTGTGAATACCTGAAAAAGGTCAAAATAGCATAATAGGGCCCCTTTAATGTGAACACCACTCATGCAACCTGTGCATATGAAGCCAAAGAGTCAGTCCAAGAAATGCCTCTCAGCCTGGCCTCAGTGACATGATGGTGACTCCAATGGATTCTATCTGGGCTTTTGTGGTTTCCTGCATGCAGCCCGTTGTATTTGTCAAGACAACACATCATAAAGATTCACATAAAGGTTATGTGGTAATCTTGATTTCTAATTCATTGTGGTCTGCCTGTAGAGAGGAGGCTAGCCAGCAATAGCTAACACTGGCTACTGGCTGACACACAACTATGGAGGACATGATGCTTCACACGTCTTTTGTGGCTGTTGTGTTTGTAGTTTCCAGCATGTTGCCTCCTGGGCAAGAGGAAAGAAACACTCCTACTATTGTACACGTATTGTACAGACGTGCTGCACAGTCTGAGAGACAAATCTGCTGCAGTGCTGTAAGGGCCACGTCTGTTGATGACAGCTTTTTTTTCCAGTGTTGTCTTTCAAACTGATCATTCTCTTTAAGTAGATTGTTTTTCGTGGAATCGGTCTTGTGCAGAACAACACACATATTTTCACATTCATGCGATTCTGATCATTTTAGGACTTTGTAAACTTTTCTTATGGTGATGATGAGGTGTCCTGCTTCACGTCATCATAACAAGAACAAGTGATTGAATCATTTGTGACCAAACAATGACTGGAATTTTTTAAGTGAGACAATTGGTGTATATTCACTTACTTATGTTAAACATTTACTTTTTTTATAGTGTCTGGTTCCCAGTTTTATTTCTGTCTTTCTTTTCTGCAGAGGAAGACATTTGTGGATTGTGAGAAAAACCTTGAGTTTGTTGCCATAGAAATTGCAATTGTAGCAAGTAACCAAAGCGGGCAGAATACAGAGCCAACCCCCTCTGCTGACAACCTCTTGGGGGCCCCAACTGGCACTTCAGTGTGTCCCTGTCACTGGCTTTTTCTTTTCTGTCTGTAATAAGACTATCATCTCAGCAGCAGACAAAATACAAGCTCAAAACCGAGATGTACTCAGAATCGTCTTCCAGCACCTCAAGACCTTCCTTCTTCAGAACTTCCTTCCCCACTGCAGCATGAAGCAGAGCACAAAAGATGCCTTTGCTGCTGCCTTTCACATGGCTGTGAGCCACCTGGAGGCACCAGAGACCCACTGGGATGTTTTCTGCCCTCGTAGCTCAGCATTCAAAACCATCTTGTCTGACCGGCTGCATGAAAACAGGTTGGTCCCAGACGTCACCCTCCCAATCCTGTCCTGGCTCAAGCACATTCTGACAATCAAAAGATACAGGAAAGAGAAAAAGATACAGGTGCAAAGTAAGCACGCAGGGACAAACAGGACCAGAACCAACAAAGTGGTCTCACACTCCTGAAAAAAGAACCTTCTAACCCTGAGGGGAGAGTGTGAGGAGAGGGTGGCCTCCTTTCCAGCTGCTGTGCATATCATTGATCCCCGCAAAATGTCCCGCGGCCCCCAGCCACTACCCGAAGAACCAGACTCATTGGTCATGGCCACTCAGGAGAATATTGTCAGGGAGCACTTGTTTGCACACTTGCATGTTTATATTCAATGTGTGTGTAAGTGTGCTTCAACTGTTAAATCTTGTGATTACACCGTAAGCGTCCTCGGGGCTCCAAGGGGTTCTGACCAGGTTTACCTGTCTCCTGGAACTCCAGCAGTGCCTGGGCCTCCAGGACAGGTTGTCCATCTGTCACTGATCCCAGATGAGTCCTGTTAAGCAGCTTTGCATCCTGCCCAGCCAGGAGTTGTTGCAGTCACTCAGGCTACAAAGAAGGTGCTGCCAAGGGCCCAGCTCTCAGAGAGAGAGAGACAGAGAGAGAGAGAGAGAATGTGAGTGTGTGAGTGTGCGTGCGTGCGTGCGTGCGTGCGTGCGTGCGTGCGTGCGTGTTTGCCTTAGAATTTAGTTCTGGTCAGTAGCAGCCTTGATTCTGTCTGCCTTCACTTTGCTGCAGGCTTGGCTTTAGTTAGTGATGTCTGAAATGGTACAGATGCACACACACACACACACACACACACACACACACACACACACACACACACACACACACACACACACACACA
>JASSRZ010000016.1:20644982-20659812 GCA_032164315.1 Malacoctenus gilli
GTGTGTGTGTGTGTGTGTGTGTGTGTGTGTGTGTGTGTGTGTGTGTGTGTGTGTGTGTGTGTGTGTGCGTGCAGCAACATCTGTGCACTTGTTGTACAGAATGACATATGTGACATGTGCTGTCTGTCTGGTATTCTGGGCACGTCAGGCTTGCTTAGTATTGGCCCGGCCCCTATAGCGATGGCTTATCAGTGAAGGTACATATGGAAGAACAGTTTGCCTTCACAGTCTCCCACCAGCCCCTGTCAGAAGGGAAGAGAAAGTAATCCCTGTCAGGTCGCTCTCATCTTGCCTTCCATTCTTTTGCTTCCTCCCTCACCTCTCCCTGCTCTCCATCTCTGTCTCGTCTTGTGATATGCTAATCACTGTGTAAGTATATCCTGTCAAATCATTACCATGTATTAAGCTCTACTCATCTTGGCATAATTTCCTCTTCTGCCTAATCGTATTTGGGCTCCTTGCTTCAGAGAAAGCAGCAGTGGGGACATACCTTGGGCAAGTTAACCAAGTTAATCTTCATTGATTGAATATCAGGCTCATCAATGTGTTAACTAAATGTGTCGGCGGGATTTGGAGTATGTTGGAAACAGAAGTTCTTTGCGCTCACGTGTGAGGTATTGGTTGGGTGATCGATAACAGACTGCCAATTTATTGTTTTATAATTAATTAAATATAGATTTTCACCAACAGTCCTTTTAAAGTGTCAAATATTAACTTAATTTATCAATGTACTGTATGTGTATCTCCTAACTTACACATGAATTCAATCTTGGTTATATTTTGAATATAGATGAAAAACATGAATCCCCTGCATGGACACATGGAGATCAGAGCATTACGGAGACATTGAGCTTTGGGCTGTTTCCTCAAACAAAAAGAGACAATGGACGCTGCCAGGATCCTTCAACAGGGGTCTCCAGCTCTTGGTATAAAGTGGGTCCTGAACCTGAGAGGCTCTTTCCCAATGCCTCACAAGTCAATGTCAGGGAGGGGCTTTGTCCTATTCAATAGTTTGTTGCAGTCGTGACACAGAGTTCATTGGGGAGTCCATAATAAAAGACTTGATGAAGGGTAAAAACATTGTGCAGCAAAGCACCTCAAATCACTGTGTCCTCACCTACAAGCCCCAACTCGGCAAAACTGGAAACATGAAGTGGAGATACTCTGGAGACTTGACCAGTGACATTATTGCATCTTGTTTTGAAGACAAAGTTAACGCGTCATCAGCGTGACTGATAAATGCAGAAAGTGACAAATGTTAGAAGAAACAGCGGTTCTGTAAAGAGCTGGGAAATTCACCAGCTTGAGGAACTGTGCAAGACAGATGCCACAAAAACTCCCAAACTCCACATTTCATGTGCTGAACATTTGACTGCGTTCACTGTCAATGAGTGTGTGTGTGTGGAGCTGGGGTGCTGTGGAGACAAAACTCAGGTGACATGAGCACACTGTGGGTCATGTCCTGCTTGTAGGGATGAACGTTTGGTGAGCTGCCTGTGTGTGTGTGTGTGTGTGTGTGTTTGCGTGTGTGTGTGTGTGTGTGTGTGTGTGTGCGTGCGTGCGCGCGCGCCCGTGTGTGGGTGGGTGGGTGGTTGTCTGCATGCGTGTACGTGTGCGCATGCCTGTGTGCGTGAGGGAGACAGAGAGGGAGAAAGTGGGAGCAAGCGAAAGAGAAAGAGAGAGAAAGAGAGAGAGAGAAAGAGGGGTTGCTATCCAAAGAGACATCCATCTCTGGGGACCTTTGTGCTGGAGGAGCAGCCAAGGTCAGCAGCTGAAAGACCCCTTTTTTGCGTGCGTGTGCACATGTGTGTGAATGCACTGCCTGCATGGCGTAACTCAGTAAGAGGATCCGTGGCCTATTAATTGGCCTGACAGTGATAAAGGAAATGGAAGTTGAAGCAATTTGTCTCTAATGCAGCTACACTCATCTAATGCCAAAGACAAATGGACATTGTTTTCCCACTTGAGCTTCTCTAAGTTTAAAAAAAACAAACCCTAAGGGGTTCTATGTGTGTGTGTGTCTATGTGTGCATTCACATGCAGGCACAAATGTGTTTATGTGTGCGTGCATGTGAGCATGTGTGTGGTTCATACGTGAGTAAATTGTTGCAGTCTGTGTGTACATTTAACACACATAATTATTGCAAGAACGTGTATGTTTGTGTGGTCACAGACCAAATTAAAAAGCAACAAAAGAATGATGATTTTCACAGAAGCTGTTGTTTTGACATAAACATCACTGCATCTGTTGGACCATGTTGATACACTGACTTAATGCATCTTTTAATGTGTATTACTCAAGATAGTCTTCAGATGTGTCTGTGTGTGTTTGCTGGAGGGGGGGGCTGCTGAAGAAAAAGGCAGACAGGTTGGGGGTTGTTGCTGTTCAACACCTGGCTGTACCTGTGGTCAGAGGTCAAGGAGAGATTGAAGCGTGGGGTGATGAGCAGGGAGGCGTGGATAGTGTGAGGAGGGAAACAGCCTTTATTCTCCTCCAAAATGGACCATTGTTAGAGCTGTCTGTTACACGTGACCTTATGACAGGCCTCACACACACACACACACACACACAAATTAACATGCAAACCCCTCTGCGTGTACGTGCACATACACATCTTGATATAATCCATGGCCCTCACAAATGCTGTGTGGGTGATGACAGCCTAGACTCGACACATTGCCTCTTCATGTAGATTATTTTCAACCAGAAATACTTTGTGTCAAATGGACAAGCTCTCATTTAGGCTTCTATACGTTGTTCTATACATTGTTCCCTGTGGCTTCTGTGCACGATGGTGGGATATTTTCAGACAATCGGGCACTGAGGTAGAAAATGAAAATAATTCATCATTTGGGAGCCCTCCAAAACTCAAACCGTGAATGATTTGCTGCTGGAAAAGTCCCTGAGATGTGGAAAGATCGCCAATCAAGGGTCAGTTCATCGCACTTGAATTAAAATGTTTAGGTCCTGCCTGAGTTGTTCTCGGCACATCTGCCCAGTTTCAGAGCAACTCCAGGAAGTACCTGTTCCCTGATTCTTCCTTCACCTCCTTGACTGCAAATCTAAGCAGTTAATTCTCTCATCTGAAATGGTGCTGCTGCAGCCTATTGGTCAGGAAGGTATGTCAAAGGGGCAATTATGACTGTGCCTCATTCAAAAAATTTACCTATTCATTTCAAGGGCACATCACAGGAGCATAGATCTTTATTACCTCCACCAGCAAAGTTAGGTTTTTGGTGGTGTTGGTTGGTTGGTTGGTTGGTTGGTTGGTTGGTTGGTTGGTTGGTTGGTTGGTTGGTCAGTCAGCTGGCTGGCAAAATAACAAAGAGGGATGAAGTCCTCTGAAATTTCAACCAGCAGTGTGGCCTCACCCAACTTAGAACCTGCCCACTGTAGGCAAGCCCAGAGGAAGCTTCCTGCTTTGCCTCTTTTGCCCTCTGTACACTGGGTCTGATGTGTGCTTGGTGTGTGCAGTAAAGAAGATGTTGGTTGTTTGAACCTAAACTGTTGTGAAGCTTTGTCCTGCCTGATCCTGATGTTTGCTCTGAATCCCCATGGTGAAGATGAGGTCAACGATGGCTTCCTTGGTGTGTTTGGTCTTAGCAGATATATTTAAATTCAGAACTCAGGCGTCTTGGCTTTTGTCAGAGTAGTCCACCCCCTGATTACCTGTCTTTTGAGCAAGGTTATCTAAAGAATTTTGTAAAGTAGGAGTGGGAGGATTTTAGTCCTTCCTGCAGACTAAAAGCCAGACTGGAGCCTTGCCTACATCTGTTCATCAAACATACCTGGACTGAATTATCTGCTGTGTTCAGCTGTCTTACATGTGGGATTTAATGTGGACTGTCCTGTTTGGGTTGTTTTTTTATGACTATACCGAGGCAACAAGCTAACTAAGCGTGTCTAATGGTTTGCAGCGTAGTGAGCTGAACTGACTGATGTGCTTATAATAAACAGTTTAATAGCGAACTGAATGCATGTCCCCTGCTCTCCTTAAACCCAACGCGTGTCTGTCTGTGCGTGCACGTGCCACCAAATAAATGCAGCCTGTCCTTTCCTCCGGTTGTATTGGAATGTGAGCAATGTGTTCAGAAATGGGGATCTGTGTTTCTGTGTGCATAACCTCTGATAAGGCCGAATGGAATCTGATTGGACATGATAAAATACCTGGCCAATGTCTGGATGGATTTTTATGTTTCTCCTGAGGAGCCTATGTGAGAATGTTGTCTTCAGACTGAGATGCCACCTCCCCCCCAGGGAATTTCCCCAACTAATACCTCCACCCTAAACTGCTGGTTTTCCCCCACCCAATCCCCACCATTCCCTTCTAGTATAATTTGCTAGGTTTTTTCCACTGTTGGTCGAGAAGCTCCACAAGTATCCCTCATACAGCTGCTTTGTCAGTAAACAGCTTCATCTGTCTGACTTTCAGAATTATTCTCTCTAGTATCATCGCCGATCTCACATTATCATTGGGCTTGAAGCCACGTATGCAGCAAAATCTGTCCTGAACTGAATGTGGAGTTCCTCTCTGACGTTGAATGCAAGCAGGAGAACACCATCTGTAGAATTTGCTCAAGGTGAGCCCAGATGTATTTCATGTGGCATTCGATGGGCTGGATCTACCAAAGGTTTGTGTGTAAAAAAAATCCGCAAAATGCAAAAACTGACTGAACAATCAGCACAAAGACTTACATCAAAAATGCAATATGGGGCATTCACATTCATTTGTGCCTTTGCGGGGAGGGGAAGTTGAGAATAATTATCAATTTAGCACAAACAGAGGGATTTAACAAATCTGAAATATATTTTGCCCAAACAGATTAATAAAGACTCTAATAAAGATTTTTGATTTTTTAGGTGAATAAGGAAACCCTCATTATATTGTCTACGAAGCCATTTTGGAGTTGTTGAGGGAACTCAGAGAGGAACTCGTCCACTGCTCACATCATTTTACCGACAGCAGTTTTGTTTCCACAGATTTCCTACCGTCAGATTTCCTTGTTGCAGCTCATTAAAGTGGTTTTCATTTCATCTACAGATACCTACGTTTTTTCACTTTGTACTTTTGCTTTTACAAACTCCCCATGCTTCGCTTAATCTAAAAGTCACAGAGTTATTGATAAGAGCAAACACTGTTGTTGTGACATAAGATTCAGTGTTATTTTCGTTGTGAGATATAGTCTCACATAAACATAAAAACAGCCATCAGAATGAGCTCGACTGGTCATAGATGGCTCTGTACAATATTGTTGGAGTTACTGGTGAGTTCCTGGTTGTGTTGCCGACCCAGTCTGTGAGCAGCACTGTCTCAAATGATGGACACCATATGATGAGCATCACCTCTAATCAGTCCCAGGTGTCCCTGCAGGCTATGAGGGACATGAAAACTGTGTGTGTGCTTCCACAAATGAAGCTGTTGAAAAGAAAAAATTACAAAATTTGACCAGTGTTTCTTTTTCAACATTGTCTGAGAAACTTGTTGGGTGTATACAACTTTGTACCACCTGAAGAGGCTCAGTCACACTGAAGGAGTTCATTAACCTGGACAGAAGGACACCTGTTCCTGTTCATGAAGGTGACATATATGAATGGGATGAAGCCATGTTTATTTCACCAATGATGTGAATTTGAATTGGATTTTTTGCAGGTCAGGCGTCATGAATGGAAAACTGTGTTTCCAGTGAAACATTCCAAATGACTTCACAGCACTATCTGCAGAATAACTTGAAATGCAACCATCTGTGATAGAGACTGAAACCAATCTGGAACTTACATGTATGACACAGATGTAGGTTTGCACCTTATCCAAGAAGAACACAAAGTAGCGAAGTCTAAAAACCCAGCGAGCTGGTCAATCTAAGGGGAAGGCCAGACTCGTGGTCAGGGGACATAGGGAACGCCAATGAACAGGTACTCAGAAGCAGACTCTGGCAGCTTTTAACAACTGACAGAGAATTACAAACTGAAGCTTTGATAGTCCACCATCAGTTAAAGGCCAGGAGAAAATCAGTAGCAAGTGCAACATGTCAGGGGTTGGAACTGTGTATTTCAAAGTAAAACAGGAAGCTGACAAGACAGAAAATGTGCACTGAGACACTGTGATCCAGTGTACGGAAAAATGACAACCACCTCATTTCAAACATAACATTTTAAAGAAAGAATCCCTTTAGTCAAATTTAACTGGCTGTTTTTGTTCCTGGTTAAAATCTAATTTATTTCTGTGAAATTACTGAGGCTTCCAAGACGAATATGGTGATCTGGATCATTAAATATTTTACCCATCACTGTTACCGAACACACCAAATGACCTCCTGAGAATCCTAGTTGATTCCATTTCATTCTCGGGAACACTGCTTCTTTAAAAAAAACAAAAAAAAAACAAAAACAAAAAAACTTTTTTTTTTTTAACAGATAATGAAACTTCAGTAATTGAATAACAGCAGAGAAAAAAGGCAAGAGAAAATAAGTGTGTGTGTGTGTGTGTGTGTGTGTGTGTGTGTGTGTGTGTGTGTGTGTGTGTGTGTGTGTGTGTGTGTGTGTGAAAATTAAATTCCTGAATTTGAATATACTCCATCAGTCATACTCCTGGAAGTTTGTTGTGTTCTGCACATTGAAAGTTAATCGCTCTCCAATGGTGCAATGTTCGATTTCACTTTGATGTATACATTTCCCTCTGTTATGGTGTTCTTTGAGGTGGTTCGTTGATAAGAAACATCAACAATCACTTCTTTTCCATCTGCTGAAATTCTCTTTCTAAAATTGTACTGTGGAAATATCTCAACAGGAAATAACTGAAGCAGTCCCAATTTTCTAACTTAAATTCACCTTACATAATTTCAACAGTTTCAAAGATTTTACCCTCTGTGGATGTACATATCACCATTATTGCTTTTTGTCTCATTCTCAGAAAGCTATTGTTTATCTCCACAAGTCAGACCTGGAGGTCTCAGAGGTCTAAAGTAAGGGTTCATAATTTTGTCATTCTGAAGTTGGGGGGATTTTGTTCCAAATTTCAAAAGACATTTCTAAAATTGAACTTGCCCCAGTTTGCTGGGTGCTTTCTGTCCAGAGCTTGACCTCTGATTTCCTTCCCAATTTGTTGTGGCCTAAATTGAATCCTGGCCTGGTCCCTGCCCAGACGAGCCTGGATTTATGTCCGTCCCACGCTTCAAACTGAGAATATCTGATCGTAATGGGTAATGATGAGAAGAGGATTGCAATGTTTGCAGATCATTTGTCTTCACCACATTAGTACCTGTACTTAAATCTAGTACCCGTGCTGACAATTTGGCAAAATCTTTATTTATCTTCCTATTTATTAAATTGTGACTCCTTTCATATAATTGAATCCCTCGTGATCAACACTCCCCCAGTACTCTATTGATATGACACCCCACTAAATTCCAGTGTTACATTTGCAAGCTGACATGAGACACGCAGTCATCTAGTATCTCTATAACTTTGGCAAACGTTGAATTTGGATTTTGGAGATAGGCCATGATGCCATTAGGGTTAGGTTTGGTGGAGCTAGCTTTGGGTTAGATTAGGTAAGACTAGATAAATTTAGGCTAAGTTATGTTTGTTTAGGTTAGGTAAGATCAGGTTAAATTAGGCTAGGCTAGGTTAAGTGAAGTTAAGTTAGGTTAGGTTAGGTTGGGTTAGGTTCAGGTTGGGGTTCGTAGGCTGGGGGATCAGAGCATTTTAGCAGCTGTGCTGCAGCTGATATCTGAGCTGACCAGTGGTGCGCCTCCCTTTCAAACGGCCATTTTCACTCAGTAGGTGAACAGGAACCTCTGATCACCCTATCAGGTAGTCACATAATCAACAGGTTCCATTCGATAACTTTGTAGAACTCCACCCTCAAACTTCTGCATATCCAATCAAACGGCCTGCACCTGCTGACAGTGTTCAAAGCCTGAGAGGCAGGACTTGTGTCACCGAACTGAACGCTGATTGGTTGATGTCACACTTTGATTTGACTTCACCTGAAGCTACAGATACCTGCTACTTTTATTCTTAAGGCATTAGGATTGATGATATAACTCTGTCAACAAATAAAGAATGGAATGAGATTGAATGGAAGTTCTTGGATGAAGAACAGCCCTAAAAATCTATACCTGGAGTTGGAGCAGTCCACCCAAGAGAAAAGCTTTGTGTTAATGTTTAGGTTGGCAGAGAATGCCTCATCACTGGGATGTAGTCAGTAGGTCAAAAATGATTAATAATGCCTCATTGCTTTGAGTCTGGAGGCCCAATGACTAAGAATGTGCAACGTAATCACACAATCAGGAGAGACAACAGTATTTACTGATAAAAGGACTCACACACAATTTGTAGCACGATTTACAATACTGTGATTTTATTGACATTCCTTTTTCATTTTTCAGACAGAAAACTTCAGTGAATAAAATTGCTGTTTTCCTAGTTAAAATAAGTAATTTTTCAAGAGAAAAATGGGAGATAGTAATGAATGAAGTTTGTTATAGTTATGAGCTGTTAAGTGATGATTCACTGTAGTGAATCCATTGCTGTGCTTTGACTTCAGATTTTTGGGTGTTATTTTTGTAGCAGGATTGTTGTGTCTTATCTAAATATTATAGATCAGGGAGAATGTTGAATCAGTGTCTTCCCATCAATCGAATTGATGTTTCGTGTTCCTCTGATTGCTGCTTTTCATCTCACATTCATGATTTTTGATTTAGCATCCCAGGAAAAACATTTTTGCCAAAAATAGAATTATACTTTTTTTTCCAGGTCCAGTTTCATTACCATCATCGTTTTACATCAATGATTGTCATTTCCAGTGTGCTATTGTTCCTTCAATTAAGGGGGAAATCAATGGTTCTGTCATTTTTTTTAACCTCAGTCATATGTGCTGAGCAGAGCTTTGCTGTGTGGGGTAGTCATGACCTAAGGTGTTACCCCCCCCCCCCCCCTCGCTCTCTGCTTGATGCTCAATGCTTGACTCCATGTCTCATTTGAATATATTGATTGGGCCATCTGTAAGCCATTTATCTCCTTCAAAAGACCGTTAAAGGAGACCTCCCCACCTCTCAGCCCGCCCACCAATGTGTCCCTGACAGAGAGGATAAACACACTCCAAAAAGTAGGACACACACACACACACACACACACACACACACACACACACACACACACGCGCGCGCGCGCGCTCACGCATGCACGTGTGTACACACTCAAACAGCTGAGCACATGGACCAAATGTTGTCAAAATGAAACTTTTTTTCCCCTGGAATTCACCTTAAAACAATAGAAATTGAGATAAGTGCAGAAAACACATGACATAAACATGAGGCACAGTAGGCAAGCTGAGTGCACAACTGCAGTCTGTTTTGGGAAACCAAACACTATCCACTGCCTTATTTGGTTTTGCTTAAATTACAACCAAATAATGAAGCCAATTATTGCATTCATGTGGTGAATAATGCTTCCTTCAAAGAATCTGCTGAGTTTGCCTCCATGGCTTGTTTGTACATATGTGTGTGCACGCATGCGTGCGTGCGTGTATGTGTGTGTGTATGAAAAATGTGTTGGCATGTGTGTATCTGCCTATCATCATAAATGGTACAAGCAGGGTTCTGGCACATCTGCAGGCGCCAGATATTCTTTGAACACTTGCACATGTTGTCAGCAGAGTGTATGCATCATCATGATTGACTCATTCCTCTGGGTAAACCCTGGGTAGAGGATTACCCTCTGCTCTTGGACTTCTGCCCACTGTACTGTAAAGACCCTTGAACACACATGAGACAAACACCCTCCTATCCAAACTGTGCGTCTCCAACAGGCATTTGTTCCTTTGTGTTTAGCACCTTTTACAGCCTCTTTGTTCCCTCTTTTGTTTCCATTCTTAATTCAAATCTCTTCTCTCTGCAGAAAAACCATTGGCGGGCAGCCATTTGCAAGAGTGAGCAAGGGGGGAAAACAGAGCTAGAGAGGAGGTGAGAGAAAGAGAGACAGAGATAGGAGGGTGAGGGAGGAGTGGACAAAGCAAGAGAGCATAAAAGAGAAGAAGGGAAAAGCAGGAGGTATGAAATAGGCACACTGAGAAGGTGAGCACATATTCCGCCCACTCATACAAGCACTTTCAGCTGGTGGCTCTCGGTTGAAATTGCCGGTCACTCTGATCCTGCAGCCTGGATGTTTGCCTCAAAAATGTCTCTGCCTCAAAAGGGTGAAGGGTGGCAGCCACTATCAGGCAGAGACCTCGCCTCTGTGTGTAAATACAGACCACTGACAGATGGTGGAAAACTGGCGTTTTCACATAAACCATACGGAGCATATGCACATGGAGGAGTTTGCAAGACCTGGGGCATGGGGTGCAAGCCGAGGACCAGCCCCTGCTGAGGCTGGCACAAAACACGAGGCTCTCACACTGATGCTGCTGAGTGGTAAGGATGTGCCCTGACCACAGAGGGGGGGGGGCTCAAGAACCAGAGGGCACTGCACAAAGTTCCGCTGCTGAAAGGACTCCTTCTATGAAGTACTCTTATCACTATGATGAGTAGTGATGTGTGAGTCATGAACTGTTGACTCAAAACTCGTGAGTCACTTTACAGACTCATGGCTCACAAGTTATCACCTCCATTAACCTGTTCACTGACTCATTCATGCTACAGCTAACTGACCAGCTTCTCAGAAGAGAACAGTCAACATTTCATTGCTGACAGGCTGCTGTTCCAACTATAGTTGTATAAATATGTACATTTATTGACTGTATGAGTCCTGTGGAAAACAATAAAACTCCAGCATGCATATGTAACAGCATGCAGTGAGAGACAGTCAGTGAGTGAGGTGCTGCCTGCTGAACCATTCAGCCCGGTAACCCTGCAAAGAGGGGGGGTTGCCGGTACAGTACCTGAGCTGAAAGTCAGCCTTAGTAGTCTGACTGACAGTAAATAGAGAAATTATTTAATTCACATGTTGCGCTTGTCTACAGAATGATAGGTAGACTAAGAATAACATGTTCATCCCGTTTCACTGTTGTTCACTACTCAGTGACTCCCCCTACACAGCAGCAATGGACTCATCCGCCAAACCAGCTTACCTCCTTGAATGTATGGTGGAGATAAACTATTTACTGAACACAATATGCTGATCAGTAAAGGTAGTAAGTAGGATTTACTGTTTATTCTAATGATAAACTACCACTATAGTTTGTTCATTTCATTTCTACTGTTTGGTTTTAATACTTAATTCATTAAATTAACAAATTTAATTAACTATTAATTTTTAAGATTAAACATCAATTAAAATTACACTTTTTAACATTCTGAAAATACAGTATGTTCATACTTTATTTGACATTTCTACTCAATTTGCTAATTATAAAGTTTAATAGATTAAAAAAATCATTTTTAATTATTTTTAATTAGGTTTTTTTGGTTGTTGTTCTTTCATGGCAGCTGCTTTGAGCTCTTTTTTTGTTCTTGTTCCTGAATCATGAGTCCTGTCCTCATCATTCAGTAGAACAGGAATCATGAGTCCTATCCAAATCGTTTAGTAGCTCCTGACTCATGAGTCCTGACTTTTTATGCACGTATTTTTTGTCAGCAATGGCAGTGATTAATTAATAAAACGTGTTTAGGCAGTGGTGCTGTCTATTTTAAGGATGAACCTTAATTCTAATAATGTATAACTGTTAAACACTTTATTTTTCGAAATGTTGCAGGCATGCCAAGATTGCGCATTCTATTTGATTTTTTTTTTGTTTTAATTTGACAGAAGAAAATATTTGTTCCACTCTTGAAGTTTTCAGATAGTTCTTTTTTTCCAAAATGAAATGGAGCAGTATTTCCTGTTTCAAAGCATTGATCTCCGAGGAGCAGGAGGAGATGGAAGTTTGATTGCACATACTGCGATTGCGCATTTGCACATCACGGACTGAAGTGACTCATGCACCCTGTACACTTTGGTGAGTGACTCATGGGGACTCGAGTCAGTAAAAGGAATTGGGTTCCTCATCTCTAATGATGAGCGGTTCACCCCATCACAAAAACGCTCAAAAGAATAATAATGTTTCAAGGTTCAGTTTTAAGAACACAAATAATTTAGATTTGAAAAAACAACTGATTTTTTTAATCAATTAAATACTTTAACTCTGGCAGCTCGTTAGCCACAGACAAACCAGCAGCTACTGTCTCTGATGGATGAGGGTGAAGGTTCCAGATGGATGTTCTTTTTTCTGTCTTTAATTGTTGGACCTGAAAGGTAACCTGTAGATGCTTGTCAGAGCATGAATAAAAACACTTTTTTGATTGTGATTTTGTGTGTGCATGCGTCCATGACTGCATGATAAAACTGTATGATTGCATGAAACAACACTGCACCAGTTTAAATCTTAAAGCGCTGTGACCTCTCCAAGTTTCAGAAGAAAAGGACATTGGGCAGAAAGGTGGCGCTCCTTTTTGGAATATGCAGGCCTGACAGCAGAACCTGTGAGCAGATGGCAGTCGCTCAAAAAACTGGAAACATTGAGTCACTAAGAACTTGACAAGCCAGGCGCCTGCCTGCTGCTTCTCCACAGTGCTCAGGTGGCAAACAGGAGGAGGAATAATCTTAGAACACACCATCATAATGTGCGGGTGGGTCCATGTCTGTATGGGGATGGAGTGGTACCAGCTGCAAATGGAGGGAGTGGAAACACTCTCAATAAAAGTCCAGTTGAATGTCAGCAAGATGCTCTCGGTGACAGAAAAAGAGTTGTTTCTTCAGTAAATATGTCCTCCAGTGGTGGGACCCCAAGGACCCCACTCAGTGTTGGAGAAGAGCCTCTTTTGGCTGATCCGAACATATTGTGAGGGTCTGTTGGACACATCTAGCAGAACCCTCTGTCAGGGGGTCTTTCATTCCCTCCTTCATGAGGGGAGGAAACTTCAACCTAAGGGGAATTGTGAGGGAGGCTGGAGACATTAAGTCAAAGTAGAAATGTTTTTCAACTCCAATGTCAACAGAGCCCTGAGCTGTGGCCTTAAGATATCAGGTCCCTGTTGTGGCCACAATCCAACTTACACTGAATTTCAGTACATGTTGCTGTTACTTGTTTTGTTTTTGCTCCACCAACAAGGGAGTTCTGACCATCAGACTCATGGCCCATCATAGTTTCACTCGTGAACAAGAGTTCCCCCCCCCCCCTCCACATGTGACAGGAACTGTCCCCTGATCTGAGGGGGGGCAGACCACCTTTTTCTGTCTGAGATGTGGGGCTTATCCAAGCCTGACTGTGTCAACATCCCACACTCATCCAGGTGCAAAGTGATAAACCACTTCCTGTGGCCCGGTGACTCATTGAGGGATTCTCTGCCTCTGACTCCCACACAAGCCACAGTGCTCTACCCCCACGGTTCTTCTCATAGATGGCAGATCGACAGTGGAACAGAGCAGCCAAACCTGTCACCGACAGCGCAACAACCTCGTTGTTTCCCATGTAAGGTCACAGAAGACCTCATCAATTACCAAGCATCACCTTTTACACATTTTTCACAAAATGTTTACCAAGGCAGAGGAGGGCTGGTCATTAGCTGTGGAGGTCTGACCGCATCACTGCAGTTTCTGGATGATCAGTGATGCTGGAGACTGGGCTTGGAGCTCTACAAAGGACAAAGCCAAAGGACTTCAGAAAGCCTTCTGCCATTATTTTGTAATTCAACAATTGTCACAACAGTTGTCTGGGTTAACTATTCAAACTACACAAAATAAACACACCGTAACTTTGACATCCACCTTTGTGTTCTGACAGATCAAAAGGCAACTTTGATGTGGCTTTGCAACCGCACAATTCTCACCACAGCTCCTGTATCATGTAAATCAAGCAGGCTGCTATGTACAGTTCGATCTCATCAACCCTGAGATGTGACATAATAGCTATTGTGTGCTGTTGTAAACCTTAGTAAAGGATATGGATGAGCCTGTGTACAGTTAGACAGCAGCATTGCCATACATCTTCCACAGCACAGGCCTGTCATTGTGCACACACACACACACGCACGCACGCACACACACAAGCACGCACGCACGCACACAAGCCCTAACTATAAACATATATTTGTTTACATGCACACAGGTTTGAGGGGGAAAAATCTGATGTCTGCTTCATGACATCTCACTATTGCTAGTCTAACACACACACACACACACACACACACACACACACACACACACACACACACACACACACACACAGAGTCTTCTTTCCTCTCGTAGATGTTTAGATGTGTCTGTACACGACTCTCTGGCCACAAATCCTTCAGTGGGATGGATGAGTGTCTCCAGCCCATTCATCATCCGCCTTATCCGCCACCTTCACCACTGTTTTTATATCAGGCAGCAGTCATACTGACAACTGATGGCCCTTTCTTCCTCCCTCCCTCCCTTCCTCTCATTTTGCAAACCTGAGCTCCGAGTCTTTTCTGTGCCATTCCTCCTTTTTCATGCTCCCCAGTGGCCAACTTGCTTTGCTTGTAGGCCCTACAGTGGACATATGTCTGGGCGTTCATGCACTTCCTCCACCTGTCCCTCCAGTGCAGATCTGCTTTCTCACTCCTCCACCCTTCCTGCCTATCCTTCCATCTCCCTGTCCCTCTCCATCTATCTATCACTCTCTGGTGCACTGTAGGGACCAGAGTGGCACTTTCAGAGTGGGCTGTAAAAAAGGTCCTGTATAAAGCCACAGCACAGGGAAGAAGGGTAATGATGAAATTTAACTGCTTCTCCTAGTGCACCTGGGGTCTGGCCCTGTGTGTGTGTGTGTGTGTGTGTGTGTGTGTGTGTGTGTGTGTGTGTGTGTGTGTGTGTGTGTGTGTGTGT
>JASSRZ010000016.1:20682535-20702708 GCA_032164315.1 Malacoctenus gilli
CTCAAGAAACTACAAGACTGTGTCGGCAGAGACTTTCTTCATCACTCCACGCATCAACCAAGAGAAGATACACGACACCATCAATGATGATGATGCCAACATCAGAAAAGTCATTGCCTGGCATCTTTCTGGTGATGTATATACCCACTGTTGTTTTCTCAATGGCACTCAGTACAGTTGCCTCAGTTATGTCCTGGTTTACAATTAAAAAAGAAAAAAAAAGCGTTTTCGGTGTGTGTGTGTGTGTGTGTGCGCGCGCGTGTGTGTGTGTGCGTGCGTGCGTGCGTATAAATCAACTACACAAAGAAAAAGAGAAAAAAATCATTTTGAACGCAGCAGTTCTAATGCTACAGTTTATTTAAGTACAGGTAAGAAACACAACAGATTATTGCAGCCAAAGAATGTCTTTCCATGCTGCCATTTAAGGACAATTTAGAAGAGAAAAAGCATTGTTAGAGCTTTCACGGTATCTGTAGTTGTCCAGTGGCGCAAGCACAGCTCACTGGTTACGAGCACTGAACAAGCACCCGCAGAATTTGCCGCATGCACGGCCTGGAGTGTCAAGGACTCGGAGATGCAGGAGAAACGGTATCTGATGGGGAAATAGGAATTGACGGAACACCGTTTATGAAAATATCAGAAGCGGCCCACTATTGCTAATGGTGTAGTTAACACACAATGTAACTGGACCTACAGTTAGCAAACAAATTCAAAGAGAAGACCACAGTATGTTCAGAGTACCGCCAAGCTAACTAACATTGATAGACCCCGCTCTAAAAAGCAACTTCGAATTAAACTTGGTGATAAAACAGCGCAAGCTTATTTAACCTTACATCATGACTCTCAAGACATTAAATTACATGTGGCTGACATTTTGACAATACTAAAGAAGAAAATGCTGACTTAACAACCAAAGTAGTGCTGCCCGCCCTTGTGACTGTGACGGTTGACTTGTTTCCAACAATGCAAAGCACGCAAAAACATATTGCGTGTGATTTCGCAATAATAAACGTCAGAATTTTATTGACTCACTTTATCCAAACATGATGAAGTTGATGTGTCTTCTCTACATATCATGCAGCTTTTACACTATACAGTTTTGTTCAACGTAAGCATATTAGGCAATTGTGTTAAATACACCCAAGATGTTTACATAAATCCATGAAATGGCCAGTCCCTTTTTTTCAGTGTACAAACATAAAAGCCACAACAATATACTTATCAAAAGTTGCTCTGTTTAGGTTCACTACACTGATACAAAGGGGCAGGATTTAAAAAAAAATCAAAACATTGAACTTTTTGTAGATTCAATAATATTCATGCAGCAACAAGCATTGTTGTGCTGATTATTGTTTGGAATGAAGAAGCGTTTCCTCACTGCATCTACAAATATTCAGCACCTTGTCTGTGTATTGACAGGCTTCAGCTTTCAAAGTCTTGTTGCTATTTTCACATTAGATATGTACACAAAAATGTGCTTCAGGGCCATCTGACAATACACAAAGAATAAAATAAAACAATGCAACAGAAATTAAGCACACCAGTAGTGAGGAATGGATCCACTTTCAATCACACTGAGCACAAAAGGTGGTACTGGCTACCTGTAGGACAAACATCTCAATACACCTGCACAACACCACAGGCAAGTGACCCCAAATAGCTGGAGGGGGCCTTCAGCATTGGTGTAACAATTAATGGCTGGAGCACCAACTCGTTGTCTCTGTACGGTTTCGGGAAAGATCAATGGTTTGGATAGAAACAATGTTGTGAGTGCATCGACTCTTTACTCCTCGTAGGACTTTTGTCAGGCTTTTCTTTCAGAAATACAACTGGAAAACTCCGGCTCTTTTACTGTCTAATTACATGACTGTCCTACAGGGCATCTCTGAGAACAGGCCCTGTCATCGGTGTCCGGCAGACGACCCACACGCAGCACAATCCATAATGTTTGTGTGTACAGGGGTACTTGTTCCAATCCACCGACGAGCATCTGCCACCAAAACAACAGCAGGATTTTACCTAATGGAATGGAGGCTGTAAAGGCACACTGGCTCTCTGGAGAAAATTGTGAGCACATCATGATCAGGAAAATATTTGATCAGCGCCTGTGTCTCAATGCTCTCTCTCTCTCTCTCTCTCTCACTCTCTCTCTGTCTCTCTCTCTGTTTGTCGCATGCCCGCACACATGCACAGACGCACGCAGGCACCCACACACACGCGCGCGCGCGCACACACACACACAAGCCTACATCCCTGTCAGTCATGAGACGGAGAGCAGCCCGGCTGTGCTGAGACAGACCTGACCACTCTCTGCTCACTTAGGGAACATTACTCATTTTCAAGCTCATTGGTGAGGCTCATTTAGCAAAGCCTCCTCCTGACCATCATCAATATCTCTCCTAAAGAGGCATATGAGCTGAGAAGGGCCAGACTGTCCCAACCTGCTGTCACGCGTCCCTATTCTTGTGCAGAATGGTGCTGGGAACTAATGAGAAATGACAAGAAGGCTCTCAGGCTTCTCTCTCTTTTTTAAGAACGTGTTGCTTGAGTTTCCATGTATGCTTGTGATTGTGATAAAGGGAACTTCCATGAAGAGAAAAGTTTTTGAAATTAAGATTAAACAGCTGATTTATTCGGTGTGCTCAGTCAAACAAAAAACAATTGATGTAACCTTAAATAACACTTATATGTGTATAGACAGACAAATGGACAAAGTATCTTGAGATCATCCATGGTATGATTTGGTTACATAAATAAATGTTAAGTACTAATACTGGATTTGAATCATTTAAATATTGTATTTTTTATTTGTTTTATCATGTACAGAAATGAGCGCTCCTGTTTGTGAGTGATTTGAAGGAAGCTACATGAAAAGAAACAAAACGCACTCTCTATCCTCTCAGTCATCTCTACATCACCTTGAAATGTTATTTCTGTCCTAAAACTTTGACTATCGATTGTCACATGCAATGTTCACAGAAAGATAAATTAAAAAAAGAAAAAATTCAGTGTCCTAAATTTTATTGATTCAGTTTTCTGCAAACTTGAACTGCATTTGTATTGAAACTCAGAAAAAGCAGCTTTCATGATGTGCAGGCCTCACAGCACCATCCATGTGGTTCAGCTGTGTCTTGAGTTGAGTAAATGAAAAAATTTGATTTGTCGCTTGTTACTTGCCGTTTAGAGTTGAAAAGTTCACAGTTTGGCACCACTCCTGCTTGATGAAGTTACACAAATCAAAACAAGGGAGAGAGGACTGTTCAAAGGCAGTCTATTGTTACACCATCCCTCAACTGTAGGATGGGATATGGTGCGTGTGACCACGACATTGTTCCGCAATAAAACATAGCGAGTTAGTACTGACACAGGAACAAACACAGAACACTGGTACTAACACAGAAAGTTAATCAATGTTTTTGCAGTGTTATTTTTTACAGCGTGGGAAACCGTCCTACCCCATGAGTCTCACGCCTGATGAGTGAGAGTTTACAGCTCTTTGTTTTTTCTCAGCTGCTTTGAGGGCCTGCAGCATGCACAGGAAGGATTTGTAATGGGGTGCCTACAGGTGGGAGGCACCGGGGTCAACCCAGGACTCACCGGAGTGATTTTATTCTACAATGGCCTGGGAGCTGCTCAGGATCTGCTCAGTCTCTTGGACATTTTTATGGATAGACGGATGGATGAAAACAATTTTTTTCCCACAACTTTCATTTTCTTACAGCTTAGATAAAGCCAAACTTGGCTCCTTCATCATTCTGTGAGATCTAGTGATAGTAATACATGTTTAGAAATGAAGGCCTTGGCCTCTAAGTGCCATCATACCAATGCAGTGACTATGAACTGTCAGACCACCAATCATCAGGCTGCTGCAGGTACCTTCCAGCTGTGAGCAGCTGCTGACTGCAATGCTGTGTGATTGGCAGCATCAACACAGTTGGACATGTCCTAGTGTGTTTTGACTTCATCAAGAGACGATTAGAAAAATCACAGTTTCCCCACATCAGCGTTTTTTACTCTCTGGGAGGTGCTGAAAAGGTTACAAAGGACAGATGGAGGGTGAAACTGCAAATCACTGCCACATTCTGCACAATTCAACGTTACATCGTACAATACTCTATTTTAAATGTGAAAGCAACTTTTTTTCATCTGTGCCAAAGATACAAGTTGAAATTCCTGCAAACACAATTTTTACTTTTGTAGAGAACAAAAAGAACTTTTACTCCTGGTGTGTTCTATTATCACAGGCACAACTTTTCAGATGCTACAGTGATGGAAATATGCCACTTTGCTGCAGAGCTCACATCATACCTTTATGCAGCTCAACAGCATGTCAAGTCTAACAATTAAAGCTAAAAGTCGTTCCCTGGAATTATTTTTTATTGCTTTCACTGTAAGCAAAAGATTTGTCACTTTTAATGTTTTCTGTTTGGTCAGTTCCCAGCTCCTACTGGCTTCCTGACCTCCCTCCTGTGTGCTCCTGCCCTAATGTCTGTCACCTAAGCCTCATTCTCTGATTGCCATTACCTGGTGGTGGGAATATATATGTTTCCCCTTTTTCTCCCTCTGACCTCAAGTGTCGTCAGCCCTTTTTGATCCATCTGCTCATGAGTTTGTGATTTTCTGTTACTTTTGGTTTTTGTTTTTGTAGCAGTTTGCACTCTTTCAATTTAATCACCTGGATTATTTGTTTCTGAGCATTTTGTGTTTGTGGTGCCTGTTTTGTTTTTATCCTTCATCCCAGTTTGTTGGGCTTTTGGACACTGTGTTTTACCTTTGTTTTGGTGTTGCTTTTCGAGCAGGACCTTCAAACAAGCCGTTGTCGTGCAACTGGGTTCAATTACCTATGACAAGATGGATAATTGAAGCCTTAAAAAGGTTTTATCCCATTTGCCATGAGCAGCTTGATAAACAGAGACAGCGAAGAGATACTAAAACAGAGTTCTGGCATGTCTTACAGGAGTTACAGAGCAGTCTAAGTTGAATGTTGCTGTGCAAATACAACATATGGCATTCTTTTGCTGTCATATTACTTGTCTTGTGCCTTTTATCTCCCTTTATGAAAATTTCACTTTTCCAGTAAATATGCAGACTGAACAGTGTTGCTATAACTTTAGTAGTTATAGTTTAGTAGTAGTACTAAAAATGTAATAACTATTAGCAATAAAACGAAAGTAGTACTAAAGTACTTCTGATTCTAAAACTGGCGGTGATGTTGCTCTGGATGATTTGACTGTTTCTTCTCCTGTGCTCTTTGCAATGGGTGACGCATTTGTTCAAACTCAAACCAGACTGGTAACTGGTTTGGTTGGGTTTTGTTTTTTTGGTGCTGAACAGTGGCTGAAAAGTGTCTTTTTCATTTTGCATGTCATTGTACTGAGTGTTCTTTGTGGTTTATGAGTTGGTAAGTTCTCCTTTCTGCTGCAAATATCAGGGTGAGCATGTTCCGCCTCATGTTGTACTTTTTGGTTTGTTGATGCTGCAGAGAGCATCTAGCTGAAAAGAAAGCATAGTGTGACTAAGCAAATACAATGTCCTAAGAATGCGTGTGTTTATGTGTGTTACACACACACACACACGCACACACATGCACACCCTGAGGCAGTTAGAGCTTGTGGAAAAGATGCACTCTAAATAGACAATTATGTCTGGAAATTCACATCCAACATTTGTTTTCATTAAATTGCCATTCCGGCATCATTGCATTTGCATTCCTACATTTCACAGTATTTGCATTGAATTATGTCGTAAATGATGCACGAATGTTTTACTTGGCTTAGCTGGGGAGCTGCACATTCACTTATTCTTTCTTATTCTTTATTCACTATGTCTTTCTGTCTTGGTGTTAGTTGTAACTGGTCCACTCATGCAGAAGCTCATGCAGAAGCAACAGCTATTTTGTAAAATCCCAGTTATTTCGATTAAAGAAATACACCGACTCAAAAACATGATTGGGCTTTTGCAACAAATAAGCAAAATTTTTCTCATTCGAAAGGCAATTTTGCACACAGGCAATTTTCAGTGCTCACAGGTGACCTCCACACATCTGTTTGTCTATTATGATGGAGAATGGGAGGGATGTTTGGGGGAGTGTGTGTGTGTGTGTGTGTGTGTGTGTGTGTGTGTGTGTGTGTGTGTGTGTGTGTGTGTGTGTGTGTGTGTGTTTGATCATATCAAGAACCATGGGGACACGGGGCATCCATCATGACCTGGCCACCTCTCCCGCCTGCATGTACTTGAACAGGCCAAACAAGTGGTAGCAATTTTCCATTTTCATTTGTTGACCACTTGACCATGCATTTTTCCTGGCTGCAGCAGATGAGTTCTCATTCATGGTCGACTTCTGGTTTGTACACATCTGCAAGCCGTGCTCTGATGCACCGACTGCTGACAACAGAGTGCAGGCTCACAATCACCAACCCGTTACAAATAGGATGTGTGGACAAGTTACTCGGGTGTCTTGACAAACTCATTGTGCACATTAATTTCTGGCCAAAAAAAACATCCCAAATTGGTCTCTTTCACTTTCCAACGTTCATCTGTTTGTTTTTCACTGAATACCAGAGTAAGAAAAATACTTTGAGTTTAACAATCAAATGCAACACTTTTCAATCACATTATAAATGTATATTCTATATATAACAACAGAACATAAACAACATGGCAGGCATTTACAGAAAGACATATGACCAGAAACCAAGGCACTATTTTCAATAATTCCGTACAAATAAATGGTTGCCAGAGGAGCAGCAACAATGTCTGTAACCAGTACTCTTGAACAAAAAAGCAGTCAGGAGACGTAATTCAGGGAAGGCTTTGGAAACTGATGGAGAGGATTTTGGTCCAGCCTCTGTGTCTTCAGACTGGGCAGCTGTGGACTTGAAGGTTGGACACAAATGAGCTCGCACGCTGTCACTGATCACCCCTCTCAGTGCTGAGTGTACTGAGTCAGTCGGAACTGATGAGACAGTTTATCTCAAGCAGATGTTGGTTATACAGCTGCTGATGCTGTTTATACAGCTGCAGTCCAAATTGCCAAGTGAGTACTGGTCACTATCCAGTCTTTAGTCTGAAACACAGAGGAACAAAGACAAACAATTAGATACAAATAAATGACAGTTGAAAACATAAAACACAAATTAATATTTTGAACTTGAATCAAAGCAACTAACGAACACAAATAGCCACGTGCCCAAAGTAGGTCAGGATATAAAAACATTGAAGGACAGAGGAAAACAAAAATCACTGCAAGTGGTACACACTGTTGTCTTGGCTGGAAAAAAAACTGCAGTTTACTTTCTACAAGAGCGTGTTGTAGGCCCTCAGCATCCCGCTCGCTCTTGTTTCTCTCCATGTCGGTTCCTGCTGCCTGCTTCTCCCACCACTTGATGCTCTCCCTCTGGACCCATCCTCTGCTTCTTCTTCTCGCTGTTCTCCTCTTGTTTTTCTAGTATTCATCCAATGTTTCCTCTTCAGTGGCCCAAACAATGGCGCCCTGGCTGCAGCCAGCCAGGAGGCCCCTCAAGCCAACTGAGTCTTTTCACAGCAAAGCCCAAGGGCTCCAGGGTAAATCCTACAACTTGGCAAGTCTGCGTGCCAGCGAAAAGGGTGCCAACGTCTGCCAGCATTGCTGCACTCTTTATTTGCAGCCTCCTCTCTTTGTTTTTGTACAGTGTGTCTCAATGTCTGCTTGTTTCCATACGTCGTTGCTTTCTCGGATTCCGTATTCTTTTTCCATTCCTTTCTTTTTTGGCAGTGCGTTTGGAAACTACATGTTCACCATGTACAGTGGGGAAAAAGTATTCAGTCAGCCATCCATTATGCAAGTTCTCCCACTTAAAAAGATGAGAGGCCTTTAATTTTCATCATATGTACACTTCAACTATGAGAGACAAACAGAGAAAAAAAATACAGAAAATCACATCATAGGATTTGTATAGAACTTATTTGCAAATTATGGTGGAAAAAAAGTATTTGGTCAATAACAAAAGTTCATTTTAATACTTTGATATATACCCATTTTTGGCAATGACAGAGGTCAATCGTTTTCTGTAAGTCTTGACAAGGTTTTCACTCACTGCTACTGGTATTTTGGCCCATTTCTCCATGCAGATCTCCTCTAGAGCAGTGATGTTTTGTGGTTGTGTCAGGGCAACTCGGACTTTCAACTCCCTCCAAAGATTTTCTATGGGGTTGACATCTGGAGACTGGCTTGGCCACTCCAGGACATTGAAATGCTTCGTACGAAGCCACGCCTTTGTTGCCCGGGCGGTGTGTTAAGGATCATTGTCATGCTGAAAGATCCAAATCAATCAGATCATCCAAATGCTCTCTTGCAAACTTAAGATGGGCCTGAACATGTACTGGCTTAAGCAGGGGGGCACGTCTGGCACTGTTGGGTTTGAGTCCCTGGCGGCGTAGTGCGTTACTGATGGTAGCCTTTGTTAGTTTGGTCCAGCTCTCTGCAGGTCATTCACTAGCTCCCCCCGTATGGTTCTGGGATTTTTGCTCACCGTTCTTGTGATCATTTTGTGCCCACGGGGTGAGATCTTGTTTGGAACCCCAGATTGAGGGAGATTATTAGTGGTCTTGTATACCTTCCATTTTATAGGAATTGCTCCCACAGTTGATTTCTTCACACCAAGCTGCTTACCTATTGCAGATTCGGTCTTTCCAGCCTAGTGCAAGTCTACAATTTTGTTTCTGGTGTCCTTTGACAGCTCTTTGGTCTTGGCCATAGTGGAGTTTGGAGTGAGATTGTTTGTGGTTGTGGACAGGTGACTTTTATACTAATAACAGGCAGAACAGGTGCCATTAATACAGGTAACAAGTGGAGGACAGAGGAGCTCCTTATAGAAGAAGGAACAGGTCTGTGAAAGCCAGAAATCTTGCTTGTGGGTGACCAAATGCTTATTTTACTGAGGACTTTGCAAATACATTCTTTAAAAATCCTACAGTGTGATTTTATGGATTTCTTTTCTCAGTTTGTCTCATAGTTGAAGTGTACATATGATGAAAATTACAGGCCTCTCTAATCTTCTTAGGTGGGAGAACTTGCACAATTGGTGGCTGAATAAAAACTATATCCCCCTCTGTATCCTAAACTCACACATCTTCACACTAAACAGTCAAAGGAATTTTCACACATCATTTGTATTTTCAGTCTTAATGACAAAATTAGTAAAGCACGTGACTGAAGACAGGATCATGTGGAACTCCACGATAAACTTTCAGTTTGAAGAATTATCATAAGCAAAATAAAAGTGGAATTATTCTCTGTAAGTCTGACTTAAATCATAAAGTGTGGCTTCTGTGATCTAATGACATCCCGTCCCTGCAGTAGAATGTTCTGATCAGTGCTACAGAATGCAGCACTGTGCAGCACAGAGAAGAACAGAAACAGAAAGTCCCTGATCTGATGCCATCAACACATCATAAGTGACTTTAACCAGAGCTTTCTCTTTGCTATGATGAGTCTGAAACCCCAAAGGAAAGAGTTAAAACAAATCCTGGATGATGATAACGGCGATGATCACACAAACTTGCAACCACTCTTTGAAGAATTTAAGAAATAAAGGGGAGGAGGGATATCAGCCTGTAACTAGCTAAACCAATAGCATCTAACAATGACTTTTTAAGAAGAAGATTACCTTACAGGCCTGTGAGATGCAGCCTGATAACAGAGATGAGTTGATTTTTTTCAATTATCCAATTAAAGGAGAAACATCTAACAACATTTTGTCATGGTGAATTCATGTTTTAAGTACAGGAAGTGTTTGGGAAACTGACACCGTCTCTATTGGATAAACGCATGATTTCTTGCAGGGTAACAGGACTGAGGAAGACACTGACTCCTGGTCTGGACACTACTAAAACTAATATGTTTGACCGTATGACTGTCATACTCATATATAATAGTACTGATGTAAAAGTTACCCTAACAAGCACACTGTTGCACAGCTGCAGTTGGGTGTTTTCTGTACACATACTCAACTCGACTGTACTCCCCATTGTGTTATCGGTGAGCCTGAAGGAGAGCAAAGACCACTGGACAGCTATATAAAAGACTACTGGCATGAAGACTGATGGGCAGGGCTCTGGTTTCCACAAGTCGACCTTCAGTTGCTTCATAAGACCCCCCGCCCCCACCCAGCTACAGCTCTCAACCACACTTCTGTTTCCTGCTTCTTCCAATTTATTAATACCTTTATGGAGTTATTTGCATATGGCACTGGCTCTGCTTTATTTATTTGTTGATTTATTTATTCATTGGGGTAATTTTATCACCACCACGTCGCAACCGTGACAACACTAAATCCAGTTTACCCCTGGAGCAGGATGACCTTTTTTCTCTTTCTAATCAAGCCATTACAGGTTGAGTCCACAGTCAGAGAAACGTCCTTTCTTTCTGTCCCTCAGTTCCTTTCTTATCAGCTGAAGAGCAAATAAATGAGCGATTGTCGTGTGTGGGCAGACAGAATACCAATTTATACCCAGACCCCGAGTCACACACAGACACAAACACATGCACGCATGCACAAACACACATGCACACACACACATCCACACATCCACACACACACACACGATGTATGTGGTTGGCATGATATTTGCAGTCATTATCTCAAACAGTTTAGAAGCTTGAGAGCAGATGTTTTTCCTCTCTCCTTTCACTGCTCCTGAGGTTCGCTTGATGTGTTTAGAAGCATGAAAGGTGTTAACTCATTCTGGAGAATGAAATGTTTTTAAGACTCGACTCTGCCACATTCTATTATTTCAGCGTTACGCCATTGGCTGCTTTGAGGTTGTATTGTTAACACTACACATATCTTGACCTGATATGCATGTGGTCCAATGCATCAAAACCGGTTATAAAATTAGCTGCATGAAGGTTTCCCCTTAAATACTGGGTGTTTCTATCAAACAGCAAAAAAACACAGACACAAGTCCACTCATAGATCAGTTTACCATAGACAATGCCATTAATCTTGTTTAAAAGCAACTGCCTTGTTTTCAGTTGCATCCTTTATTAACCTGTTTGAAAAGTGACACAAAGGAGAAGACTTTTTAGCAGAGATGTTTCTTTACATTTTCTCAGCTGTACCCAACAGTTTAAATTCAGGACCATGTATTGTGACAGTTGTCTATGAGATAGATCATCCTAATACTTTCAAAATGATGTTCAGAGCTAAAATGTTTCTCCAACAAACAACATTCTTATTGGCCTTTTTAGCTTTTACTGATATTAATATCATCTCAATAGCGATCAGTAAAAATTCACTTTGGTAGGTACTAAGAAATACACGGAAGTAATAAATCTATCCAGGAAGTATATTTTTCCTGCCCATGTCTACATTTCTTGTGACTGGGGTTGTCATGATACCAGAATTTCAGAAGTTGGTACAGATACTTGAGATTTTCCACAGTTTGCCATACTAATTCAATACCATGATTAAAAAAAAAGAAGTACTTTTAAATTCAATCATTTATTGGAAACCTTTTATAAACTGTATATGTAAGACCACCACCATAAAAAAAAGAAGCAACACTGTGCTTTATGGTAATAAATAACATTATTCAACTAATTACATAAAATAAAAAAAGAACAGCAGTCATAAAGTATCTCAACAATTCACAGTCTCAGACTGTATTGTTACATTACGCGACACATATATACAAGGAAGCGATTGAGCAGAGAGTAGAAGCCTGCGCCCCAGCTTGCTCTCATGCCGAAATGACGGAACAAAAAGGACAAACGACTATATTTGGGTTAAAGTATTTATAACGTAATGTGAGCGACACAACAGTGATAGTAAATAGAAACCCAGTCATCTTCAATTACCTCAACAAGGGGGGGGGGGGGCTGTCTTTTAAGTGTTCTGCCAGGTTAGACGTGTTTCCTCCTTTGATCAGAAAACTTCTGTGGCACCATTTACATGTAAGCTTGTTTATATCCAAAATGACACCATTTTCATTCGCGTGGAATGCAAAATACTTCAATACACGACTCTTGGTGCCTTTTTCCTCAACGAGCCGACGTGAAGCGATTGTTATTGTTAGTTCAAGTTTTCTTCTTCAGCGCCACTGATTGCTCTGTGCTGCCCACACGCGTATCGTGCCTCCATCAGTTTCGCTAAGAATTGACATGGCTCACCGTCACCAAGGGAAAAGTTGAATTTTCGATTCCGACAGTACCAGAAAAATCAGGTGTCAACGTATTTTTCGCGAGTTGGTATTGAATTGGTACCAGTAGTACCAGTACTTGTGACAACCCTACCTGTAACAAACTGGAGACTATTTTAAACAGATGTTGAAGCTGAAAAAGTACTTTGAGAACTTCAAAGAAGTGGTAGCCTGTCAAAGTGTAAAAAAAAATAGGGTTACTTTGAAACTACAAGCAATGAAAGACATGCCCTGACTGTCCCCTGGTCATATTCACATCAGACAAGATGGTCCATGTTTACCCTACAGAATATCAGTGAAAGTAACCGACACGCCGAAATGTTGGCATACACTAGCATTCTAACCAGTTTGAAACCAAAGTTGAACCCTTAAATTAGCCTGTGCAGGTTTTTTACTTCGACAAAGGGAAGCATTTCAGCTTCCTCAGGCTTTTGTCTTTGGCTGACAATGTTTGATGCAGCAAACAGGAGCTCTTCACTTACCAAACTGGTTGCATACATACCTGTCCTACACATCCAGCAGTGTCTGTCCACACATTCTTACCTTACACACTAATGCCGGGCTTACACCAGAAGACTCTGAAAAGACTGAGAAAAGACCCTGAAAAGACTTTCAGCTCATATCTAACTTCGAGTGTTGAGAGTTTAGTCGACAATATCAAACACAGTTGATACAGTATTATCGCAAGCCCAAAGACTCGGAAAGACTGGTACGGAGCACAGTTGCAGCCTGCAGATTACCACCTCAAACTTAATGATTGAGATGACGGGAGCGCACCGCAACTCCACTGCGACTCATAAAGACTGTTAGCCCTGAATCTGTGACTGTGAAAATTGGTAGGTGTGAGCCCAGCATTACACATTCTTGCAGTTCATCTTTGCCTGGGTTCACTATGGCATAATACAGCAGATCATCTTTTCCACTTGATTATGTCTCGTTTGGCCACAGTCAAAACAGCACTGTTGGTAGCTTGGGTTGAGAATTTTTGCCAAGTAGTACAGAGGTTAGTCAGAATAGCGTTCTTTAACAGCATCTAGTCAACTGTTCATCACTCACTAAACTCCACTGTCTGCATCAGCTTGCTTTGCTCAACAAACATGTCACTTCAGATGGAATAGCAACAAAGCTGGCCCCTCTTGTCCACAGTTTAAATGGTTCTATTAGTGCGGTCCCTGGACGTGAACCAGTGAACTCTTGAACACAGCTCTTTTAATGATCAAGCTGTCATCAACCAGTTGGAACCAAGAGCTGAACAAACTCATCTTCCTTTGTTAATGAAAATTCAAAGTGGAGATGCATCAGAAGGAGGAAGCCGGAGACTCGCCAGTCGAAGCAGGGAGAGTTTATTGAACAAGTAGCAGCGCTGTGAGAAGGCATGTGCATACAAAGGCATACACTAGCATTCTAACCAGTGTCCCCAAGATTAGCTCTTTATAGTGTACTATCTGTTGATGAGCAGAAACGGTGTCAGCGCTGGATCTCAAGGAATTCAAGGTCCAAAGCTGTCGTCACCCCACCTGGATTTTCACCAGACATCAACCTTGGTTCCCACCAGACACTAACCTCAGTTCTCCCCCCGATACCAACCTTGGTCCCCACCAGACTAGATGTAATGTCTACTGCGTAGACCTTGGCTCTCCAGGCCTGTGTAGAGTTTTTACTCCACATACTTGTGTCCAAGCTTCATACATCCAATGTAATGCAGAAGTCCATCCCCGCTGCTGTGCACCGAGACAATGAAATGTTCCTGACCAAGTCGTTCAAACATGGAAAAGCAATGTCAGAAAATCCAGGCATGACTTGGATGCTGCTTTGGTTACTGTACTCTTTTAACTCGTGAATTCTTGTTCATTGAAGGTTGGTTGATAATCAAGAACCATCATTCCTGTTTGTGCCTTGGTCCCGTCTTTGGCAATTCTCTTGGTTTTGTTGAGGGCTTGCTAAATTAGGTTATCAGCTGCTGCTACCTTGATTTGTGTTTTCAGTGTTTGTCCAAGAATTTACTGAAAATGCTTGCATACTTCTGTGTCCCAAGCTGACACAGTTTAAAAATGGAAATCGGAAAAAAGGGAAATCAGAAAACAGGGAAAATTTATTGATGGGTGACAAGTGGGGCATCATTTTACGGGGCATTATTTTGGATTAAAGTACACATTCTGTCTTTTATTCTCCTGTAAGTTTGAGTAAGAGAGGTAGGGGCTGGGGGATGGGGAGGGTTTCAAATCTCCAACACTTATTTATTTTTCTTTTAAGAATGAGAAAAGGTGCTGGATATTTTTTGTGGTTTTCCACAAGGACAAAGAAAAATGAGTATATAAACAAACTGACATGACAGAACACAAATTGAAAACTAAGGAATGGAGACAAAAAGAGAACAAACTAAAGGCTCAAAATACCTTGGTAAATTTTCTGTACAATAAGGACCTTTACAGCTCTGGCTCAACAGCATGTTTAATTTCAATCACTGTTGGTTCCCTCTGGCCAGTTTCCTTGAAAACCTCTCCAGCCTGCAGCTTTTATAAAAAGAAACTCCTCCTCCTGTAGATGAAACAATTACCAATCCAATTAACCAAGTTAAACATCAATCAAATATTCAATTTCTCTCCCTCAACCTTAAGCCCTTGTGGGGTTCTTGATGCGCCGGGGTTCTTGTCAGCAGAGCAGTTGTCGTGACCTTTCCTGCACCTGCAATGCTCGGAACCGCAAAGTGACTGTAGACTTGGACTTAATTGTCGACTTCATACTCTGAAGTCAAGACAATGTCCCATGATTTGTCTGCAGTGTGAATCATCATTCAAGCAGGACAAGGTTGTGGGAATCTAGAGTAAATTGATGATGAGACACTGATTTTCACTCTGGAGGCTCTACCGTCACATGATGGGCTGCAGGTTTTTTTCACACTCTTCTTGAAGCACGAAGCTCTGATTCCCACTCAAGAGGCTTCTGTCTAGACAGTATCAGGCGCTCAAAGTCAGGACTTCTCAGAACAGGTTCTTTTCACAAAAGCCACCTGAGATGTATCTTCTTGTTGAGGTTAGTGAAAGAAGAGCAGCAACACTGGAGAGAAATATAGACATGAAATATCAGTATGAGCCAAAACGGCTATAAAGTACATTTACCCTGAATGTCCCCATTTGTGCTCAAATGACCACTTTTCTCAGAACAAAGCCCAAATTCTTGGCCTGTTGTTTGGCCAGAGAGCACCTGATGGGATGGATGGTGCGGCCTGCCTCTGTGAACACAAAGTCTGTACACAACTATGTTCCCCCCAGGAGATGTTGATCCTTACATCAACAACATGGCTGCCACAATGGACTCCAGACCTACCTACACTCCAGGACAGGATTCCCCAGCATTCGTTCACACAAATCTAGAGAGCTGCTTCATTTATTTTTACAATTCTTACTTTTTTACAATTTTCACTTTTTATGGCCTCGAAAGCATAATTTAATTTCTCCTCAGTCAGGGTATTAATCTTAGTTCACTACAAAGCATGAAACCCCTAAGTTCACTGGAGTCTATCACTTCTTGAAGAACTTACTAAATCAGCAAGACAGAAAGGACACTTCTGCATGAAGAACAGGACACTGCCAAAGCATTTAAAGATGTGCAGCTAGTGAGGTCTTTATATTCTAACATGGAACAATCCTGTTTTTATTTCATTTAAAACCCTTGCTTGATGCTTGTTTTTGTAAGCCATACAAATTCAGATGACTTGTCTAAGTTATGGTGGTACTGTACCCAAACTAGACACCTGACATCTTCTCTTCGTGCATCTGTGTGGGTTTGATGGCTGTTGCATCTGCTCCTCAGCCTGCACCTGCAGCCATCTGTGCCCCCCCCCCCTGCTGTGCTTAGCACTGAACTGCGACCTGATCTAAAACAGCTGCCGTGGAGGATTAGGTCTGGTTTTTAAACAAACACACAGCTTCAAGCACTCAGCAGAGGCCAGGGGCAAGGGGTCCAGCTTTGGGGCCTGTTGAAAATGATCCATTCCTGGGGGAGAGGTTCAGAGGAGGCCCTGTGCGTAATCTGATGAGTCTCTGAAGCCTCTCACCAGGGCTGCAGTGAGAGTCATTTGACTCTGTTGATGTTAATTTTACATGACAGCAATGGCAGTTTATCCGTCTCAAATTTTTCATACAAGTGTGGCAGTCTGTTTAACTGCCAATGCCAGGGAAACCACTGATCACAGTTCTATTGGAGCAAAAGTGAGGCATCTATTTTCATCACTTCGTTGCCTTTGTCTCAATTTAGCTTTATTTAGCTTCTTACACCACAGAGGTCATCCCAGCAGATCACATCCCAATATGCAGGATGGAACAACAACCACTCGCCACTGAAACAAAGTGCAAACTCTTCTTTTTTTCTGAAAAAAAAATCGAGGGTTCAGGTAAAAAACAGAGGGAAGGGGTATCCATCCTTCTTGTCATTGACAGTGTCCATAAAGATGACGTGCTTGATGAGGACAGCCACGACTTGTTTCTTCTGCTGTTGTGACAGCAGATGTAAATAGCTTGCCTCTCTCCCCAGAGAGGCAAGCAAGGGAGACACAGAAGCAGGGAGGTGTTAAAGAAAATGCAGAGGGGCGAGGAGAACAAGCTTGAGGCAAAGAGGAAAAAAGTCACTTCCCCACTCGGTCCCTGTTAATGACTTTTCCTTCCTCAGCTCTCCCATCAAAATATTATATCAATAATTGCTGGCGAAAAATTAAACAAGTAAAACAATGAGATGGCCTTGGGGTCTGCCTTCCCCCTTCAAATTAGTCTGTGCATTTTAGAAGAAGGTCACTTCCTCCCCCTCTGCTACCCCCACTCATGTAACCCCCCCAGCTTCAATTGGATCAGTGACACGTTCTTAGGCGTGATAGCGCTGACCTGAGTTTGAATTTAGAGTGTTCATTAATAGGATATTATGCCATATGCTCAGTGTGCTGTCTTATTGTAATGTCTGCCACTGGTTGAAGAATTTGTAATTAGTGCTGATATAATAGAGGGATGGCGGGGCTAATGCTAACCACAGAGCAAGAAAAAGAATTTCACTTTGGATTGGAAGCTGTTAAGACTGGTCACCTGCTGACCTACTTGGCTCACCATGTGCACTCTCGGAAAAGGCCTTGACCAGTGCGGCTGGATAAGGAACAAGTCAGTGAAGGTAAGTGGTCCCAAAACATGGAACCAACTGTAATCAAGCACAGCTGTAGGCCAAATCACAGACTATTGAGTTTTTTTTCAGTTCTTGCTGCAGCGTATGATAATACTGAATACATACCCTAATATGGGCTCAAAAGTTGAGTAGGCATGTTGAAATCACAAAGACAATCATGCCCTCATTGAAAAGATTCACATCCACAGGGATCATACAGTGTGGCAGTCATGCATCAGAATGCTGCATGTTAAAGTCAGTTTTAGCATTTGTGCATGACAAACATCTCAGTGAAATACTCCAGATTTATTTTCTGGGCGCTTGAGCCTAAAGGTTGGGGTTGATCTGAAATAGTAATAAGTGGATGGATTCCACCCAAACAAGCCTTTTACCTCCACATCAGCAGTAAGTCATACTCACACATTCACAAAGCTAAGCCTAACTTGTGTACTGCAGAGTTTTACTCCAGACAGACAGATTTTTTTTTCCTCAAATAAGGTAAGTAAGCACCTATTTTCTGTAATCAAACTGTACTTTTGGCAAATGAACTTTACCTTAGCAGAGGTGGGCACTCCTGCTCCTGCACTTCTCATCCCTGCATGTCTTCATTTAGTTCCTGCTCCGACACACTTTAATCTCATCAGTATCATTGTGAAGCTCTGCTGAAAGTCTAATGACGAGCAGCTCAATACAGTCAGGTGTGCTAAATTTGGGATGACCTGTGTACCCTGACTTTCCCATAATGCATGCTGGGATTGGCTCCAGCAACCCACTGTCATTTACGTTCAACTTGTAGTAATTGGTGAACTATATAGTACTAATAAGGTTTCTAACACACAAATCTATGGAGTTTATGTTATCTTTCTCCAAAACTGTACCGAGAATCTAGATTTGTGTTGTCCCAGTGATGCAGTTGAATATAACCCCATGATTATCATGTCTTCTTTAATTGACTTAGTTGAGACATAGTATGAAGCTTGCTAGAAAGATGTGTTTAGGGCAGCCACACTCCTGCACTACTGTGGCATTTTTCTTTCACACCGCCACCATAATGTCCCACCAGCACTAATTTTCATTCATAATGATCTTCATGGGCGGCATTGAAGGATGAGGGTTTGAGCGGCTTTCGCCTTGGCGCTGTCCCAGCACTTAAGCCCTGATGTGCTGTCATAATTATGCTGTCTGTGCTAAATACCTATTGTGTAAATGTGCCATGCTGCTGCCAACAAAAGCAGAAAATGGAAGGATTTTTCTATCTCCAGACAGTAAATAATTGCATACAATGTGTTATGCAAAATAAAAATCTCTTCTCCTATAAGACATAACACAAGGAAAATGTATGGAATAAGACAATGACACAGGAAGTCATGTGCTGCAAACACAGCCATAAACATTGATTAGGATGGAGCTTTAAGGAGATTCACTCTTATTGGAAGAGAATAAATGTTACTTCTACACATAGATTCATCATTTCAGCCTGAACGGTCGAGGGTAGTTGTACAACATCTTTGGAACAGTCGGGGGGTTGGGAGTCTGAGTGGTAGGGAGAAGGTGGTGACACAATGTGACTTCCACTTTTCAGTCTGAAAACTTGATCCAATGATGCTCTAGTTTGGTTTATGAACCAAGAAGCTGCCACTGCTCCATGGCAGTTCAATTAACAGATGCACAAATCCATTTGCTGCCATCCTACAACAGCAACATGAGGACTTAGCTGGGCTCTGCCTTCATTGCTCAGTCTGATCTGATTTCAATTTCCAGTCAGTGGAAGTTCACCTGAAGACGATGGACACTTAGGACTCACTTGATCCCTTTTAATGTTACTGCAGCAGTTTTCACCATTTTTTGTAGTTTCATTGGCTGCAGCACTGAACATACAGTACATGAGTTTCTTGCAAGTTGGATACAGAGTACGTCTTCTCTGCAGCAGTGCCTGTGCATGCTCATGGACAAGGAGAAGTTCATAACAGCAGAGGCTGTAGAAAGATACATGCTTTAACCTCCAAGTCAGCAGAAACGTCTCCAATAACAGTGCACTAGGGTTGGCTTGCCTACAAGTCTGTAGATTGAATATGAACAGTGCCAAGTTGGTCACACTCCTTAGAGTGTTGCAGGACTTTCTCCCTGGTTCCAACAGTCAAAGGAGAATGAACATCATCTTTATCAGCTTTGGTTCTTCATGGGTTTTTTTTATGATCAAACCACAAGGGGCATGGAAAACATGGAGGTGAAGGACAGCAGTGCACAGTCAGCAATCAGCATGCACTTACGAAGGTAAACTTGTCCTAGGAAAGCTGGAGAGAAGGAGAAAGAAATGGAAACAAAGTTCCATGCTACTTAAAGAGACGAGGGCGACACATGGTAAAAGACTGCCAGCTGATAGCGAATCGTTTCTGTGAGTCTGCAGTGGATGATGCACCACGCTAATATGGCTGTTTCACACGAGGCTTTTTGCTGTGTTGCCTTTTCTCCATCTGGGGGCCAGACATTTGCTGCAGACGACATCAGGCTCCACCAGTTTCTGTAGATCTGCACACTGTGCAATAGTGAATACATCTGAGCCAATGTACTCACCATAAAATGTCTTCATTTTTTTCCCATTCAAAGGCAAAGGCTCATTAGAACATTTCTTTCTGGAGTTTGCTTTATTGCAATGTTTCTGTAAATCAGCCACATTTAACACATAATTCTTCTCATTTAACTGTGATCAAGAATGTGCCATTTTCCAGGATGAAATTTGAAATATTCAAATGTCTTAATGTTTTCAATGACATGCTTGTGTGTGTGTGTGTGTGTGTGTGTGTGTGTGTGTGTGTGTGTGTGTGTGTGTGTGTGTGTGTGTGTGTGT
>JASSRZ010000016.1:20702808-20714982 GCA_032164315.1 Malacoctenus gilli
CCCCCCCCCCCCCCCCCCCCCCCCCCCCCCCCCCCCCCCCCCCCCCCCCCCCCGCAACAAATGTCCTCAAAGTCTGGGACACTGGAGTGTGAATTTTTTTAATTTTTAATTTTAATGCTCCCGAACATAAAAGACAAAGCAAGGTGAATAAATTCTGCGAGTCTCCTGCTGCGAGTCTCCTGACATTGCACATAAATATTCAATAAATTAGCTGCTACCGTTTTATAGATTGATCAGTCATCTCTGGCACACTGTGACAGGCAATGCTGGGGCTGAAATATTAATGCTGACAAATTAGGGATTTCTGAGTAAATGATGTCACATTGCATGGTTTTACTCAAATTGACTCCCTGGCATGAGGGCACATTTGCCAGCCCTGTAATACACTTGCCTGCTCTTGTCTGAAACCAATCCCATCCCCCCGTCGAGCTTCTGCCATTAATTATTCTATCGTTAGGCAGCAGTCATTCGTTTCCTGCAGCACTGGAGCTGGGACAGAAAACAAGTCAAAAGGAACCAGGGAGAAACCAAAGCACAGCCTGGCCAGGTTTCAGTGCATAACAGAGAGCAGGGGTGGGGAGTGAACCCCTCCAAAAGCACATATCACACATACACATTTATACGTTTAGAAATGTTCATGTGTATGTTTACTTTACAAACACAATGTGTTTTTTTAATTTTTATAGAAAACAACAGTATATACATTTTCAAAGTGTTTTTAAAGTTATTCAAAGCGTGACATTTTAACGCCATAGAGATGCGGGGAGCTGGGGTGATGTGGACAGGACGCATCAGTGTGGTTTGACCATGTGTGCTCAGCAGACTGCTGCGGTTCTCCAGTTACTTTCCAAATTTCATGATCAATGGCTTAGCAGGTGGACACAACAGTTTCAATCTTACCAAGAATTTACTAGTGATTTGACTCAATGACAATGTATCTGATGTCATACTGTGAAGTCTGACCGGGATGTCTTTGTACTGGCTTCTCTTTTTTTTTTTTTTTTTTTTGCTGTGCCAGTGCTCAGGATGCAGTTGCATGAAGGACTGCTTGAAAGTCAAGTTTGGGGAGGGAGTGCATCCTGCAAGGCCTGCATGTGGGTAGTTTTAGGTAATGATGTCAGTGAGCCATTCATTGATGCTGTGTTTCATTTTGAATCCTATTTTTCTTGATGCGTTTTGTTCAGCGAATCAACTGTTCTCTCCGTCTTTCATTTGAGGAGTTGTTTATTGAGCATGATTGTATCACTCTTATAAACACTACACTTACACATTTAAAATGTTGGTTAACTTCTGGAACTAGGCCCAATTTTTAATCAAGATGCATTTGTGGTATGAGCAGCTGCAGCAGTGTGTGATTTGTCTCGTTGAAAAGTTTGGCAAACCATCTCTTCCAGTATCAAATAGCTTTATTCTGCCACTGAATCCTGTCTGATGTTTGGTGGACGATGACCAACTGAACTCCCATGTAACCTGCAGAAGTCTCAGTGTCAGAGGATCCATAAAGGGCACCGCCAGCCTCCTCATGCTGGTCAAACACTGCTGGAGGAGGCGATCCTTTCTCTTCCAAGTGACAAACATGGGTGTGTTGGTCACTCTGGCACAAGCAACATGACCAAGTTGACCCCTCAAGTGTTCAGTCGGGCTGAAGTCAGGACTCCTGCCATGCCATCCATTTCACTCCCACATTCACTGATAAACCCTGTCTCCATTGTAGTGGCAGGCGTTGCCATTGAGGAAAGATTTCAGTCCTTGTCAGAGGAGATACTGGATTTGATACTGGATTTCACCGGTTGTGAGAATCTCATTATGATGTCTCTCTGCATTGAGATGATAAGTGTCATTCTTACATTGACTGGCGCTGCTGAGTATCATCACACTGGCGCCAACAAAATTTTTTACCTCCTCCACACTTTGACCTCAACAAATGTCTTCGAAAGAGTCTGGTTCAAGATCTGGGGGAAAAAAGTAATTAACGCAAACTTATTATTGTGTGCTCTGCTGTTCTTCTTTTTTTTTTTTTTTAAAGAAAAATGCATTTTTCTTAAATAGGTGGCATCTTTTCAAAGGGAAATAAATAAACCTTTCCAAAAGTAGAGCATTTATTTCCATGACACGTTGATGCAATGAAGAAATGGCCTGCCAAAAATACTTTTCCTCACACATATGTTGTGTAGTTGAAACATCAGAGCTGAGACTGTTTCACAGAGAAGTAACTGAACTGATTTTTCCTGTTACTAATCTGCCTGGAATAATTATAAAGTCTCACATAATTGTTTTTGGCTGAAGAGCATCATTCTGTTACTTACCAAATGTTGTATGTTGTGTAATGCTGCTGAGTAAGAAATACAACCCAGCTCCACATTTACCTATACATGGTTGCTGTGATTTATCCTTGTGGTTTTCCAGATGACAGAGAAAGCACCTGCTCAGCAATAAGCCCCACCTCATCTGCTGCTAGTCAGCCTATAATGAATGAGGGCCTGAGTCTCTGATCAATACTATCTGTGAGGAATCACCGGCAGGAGGGGCTGTCTTGCGTTAGAGACGCTCCCCCCCCCCTTGTGTGTATCTGGGTGCTGAAGACACACAATCATGGGAGCACTTATGAGTGGTATTCGTCAGCATAGCAAACCTAAATCAGCACGTCCACTGCTCTGCTACACACGCAGACCAAGAAACAACATGCTTTATAGTCATACAAAGGGGGATCCATGACAGTGTTCATTCTATAGTAAACTGGTTTATTGTCATTTAGCTTCTAAAATGAGTCCTGTTTTGCAGATTAACTCTCATTATATTATTTTAAAGGGCACAAAGACAACGAACAACAGTGGGGTAGTGACCACTCTGAATTAAATGAAGGTACGTGGTAACTCATATGAAATATATGGGCAGTCAAACAAAATAAACACAAACATAATTTTTGGGTGGGACATTTCTCACATAGGAGTTCACTATTGCGCTGCACAGTCCTACCTGAATTTGTCCACCTATCTTTATAACATTATGACAGGAGAAACTACACATTCAACATTGGTAACATATTTTTTGGGTAGTTAAATACTTTACTCACAATATGTCAGAGGTGCTAAAGAAAAAACAGTGTTTAAGAGGTTTCCACTAACTCCTGGGTTAAAACCCTAAACTCTCCTTCCAAGAAAATACATTGTCTCAAATCCTAATGTCGTGTGTTTCAATTCCCAATGATCATACTGTCCAGTTTGCAGAAATGTGATGAAATGTTTTTTTTGGTTTGTGCTTTTTAAATAAAGACACCGATTAAGAAAATAGATCCTTTAGTAATATTGAAACTCTGACCATCTTGCATTTTTTGTTCCAGTACTGAGCCATAATGCCAATAAATCATAACCCACCAATGCCAACATTTGGAAAGTATGGCACATTTTATGCAGGCAGCTGGAAGGGCTGCAGACAGCCAAGTTTCACAACTGTTGCATGAAGAATAATTTTCCTATTTGTGGATTGGTTTCTTCAAATAAAACACTAAAGGGAAAAAGTGACCACTTGCCTCCACCTGGGTCCCACCACAGTGCCCCTCCCCCCGATTCGAGGGCAGTCATTCAGATTACCAATGAACAGGCTGGGTCTGGTGTAGAAAAAGAACTTCGCCTAAAGGGAATAAATGTGACTTATAAAGCCAGATACTTTTTTTAACCAATGATAATAATATTACAAATAAAAAAAGAGGAGAATAAAAGAGTTGCATACCAATTTTTATTTTCTATCTTGACAAAATCATACTATCAGACATTTCAACCCCTCGTTTTACCAGATTAACAGTCTGACACCACAGCTAAGAAGGCAAGTATTGGTAATGAAATGCAAAGGACCAGCCACAGGCCATCACATCAGCTTTACTATCTCGGTTTGTTTATTTTTTCTTATCATCGCCACAACAAATAAGAGGCTGAAACAGATTAACAACGATTGGAAGGTCTGAAAATATGTGAGCTTGTTTTCACTGCGAGGTGCCAGAAAATAAGTTGCAAAGCAGCAATTCCAGCATGAATCTTTGCAGATGGCTGATCAAACAGATGTGGCAAAACCATGCAAGTTCTTTGTTTTGAAGTCACAAAATAAATAACAATTATCATCGTTTTTTTAAAGGAGCTTTGTTTTATTTAAACATTACCAAAATCAAAGAGGGACATAATGTTCCGAGCATGTGTGTACGCGCACGAAAGCATTCATCCCTACTTACTTGCAGCACGAGTGCCTAGTGGCCTCATTTCTTGCTGCTTATCTTTTTGATGCAAAAGTGAATGCAAAAAAATAAAAACCAGGAGACAATTTGCTTTTTTTCTCCACTTGCATAATGTGAGTATGATTTTTACTCATCACAATTATGTTTGCCATCATATATATTTTTGCTTCCCAATAAACCAACACCAATGAATTGTTTCATGTAAAAATTCTCATCACAACATCAGACATCTTCCCACTGAATTAGAGTTGGACAACAAAAAGCTTCTGAATTGTTTTAGGTTCCGCTGAAAGAAAAAGCACAGAACTCAATTTTCTGTTTTAAGCTTTCCCCAAAGTTTTAGCATTTCAAAGAATATTTCAATCCAGACTTTGATTTGTATTTCTTTAACTTTGGAATTACAAACTGTTTAGGCCACAACAGGACCACAACGCATCATGACAAATCTTCCAAAATGAAACATAAAAACATACCTTTAACAGTCATAGAGAATGACGCCCACTACAGTGGCCTGACTCTTCCTCACAACCAAACAGTCCCCAAAAATTTGCCAAATTGTCTCTGCCAAAAGCTTATTCTGCTGCTGCTATTGACTGAATAGCTTCCACTCCCCTCAGCCTTCATTACATGAGGCCTTAATCCTTACATCTTATAAAATGTTTGTTTTTTTTTAATTTTCTTTTTCAACTGTTTTTATGAACGTGTTATAAAACGTGCCACCCACCTCCCCATACCCCGTTTGCCTCAGCCCCTCCTCATGACTCCCAAAGCCACATTTTGGCCATGCATCAGTCAAACGTTTTGCTTTTCTTATTTATTTATTTACTGATGCCTGCCCATTTTTTGTAAGCAAATTACTCCGTCAGAATCCTATGACACCTGTCTGTCACACTGAGAGCTGGAGGAAGAATTTCAGTGTGACAGCTGACTGACACAAGGTGGCACACACAGGGAAAACAAGATGGAATGGAGGAAGGATGGAGCGAAGCGGCAATGGCAGTGATGACGATAGAGACCGAGGACAGGATAAGAAATAGAAGGGCACATGATCTACAGGGCGAGACTGAGAGAGATAGGACACAGGTTGACAAGAAAGGCACAGGGGTGAGAAAAGAAAGAAAAAATTGGGGCTCCTTTTCGGTGGAGTGTCCCTTGGGTGTGGCAGTATCAAGTCAATCTGGGGCTAATTTGTGTCAGGGTTTGAATCCTATCTCTTTGAGAAGCAAACAGAAGGCTGATAAAAATTGAAGTGGGATAGAATTTGGATGAACAGGAGGATAGCGGCCCAACAATGGGGTGGAGGAGGGAAGGGGGAGCAATCGGCACCACCATCGATGCTCTGCCGAATACCTCTGCCCTTGACCAAAATGTCACTGCCCTTAAATTGTAACTTCCTCACTGTTGTTCACTTCAAATGAAGAGTTGGGTGTTTTAGGCAACTAAAAGACATGAGGTTTTATGAGCTACCTCAACAATGGTTTTGCTATCACGCAGTTCATTATATGCTTTACATTTGGGAGAATATGAATCACTGCTGGCTGGCATGGCCTCCAGCTGTCTGGATAACATGTTGTAGTTGCCAGTAGTTGTGAACACATTCATCATATTTCTCTCGGATATTCAACTGAATAGGTTGTTTTTTTAATTTTGGTCACAAAGATTTAATCAGTCAGTATTTGTTGATAAAAGCACTTCCATTGTTGTCTGCTTTTAAAGGCAAACCAGACTTTATAACTCCAAAGTCTTTTATTGTGAATGCTGAATTATGCAGGGAAAGGAGGAACTGTGATGAATGTCAATGATTGCAGGACTCAAAGCAGAGGATGCTGCAATCATGCTCACACCTCAAAGACGTGCTTTGGGTCCGATCTTTTTTCTTTTTAAATTCTAATTTTATTTTTCCTTTTTGTAAAAAAGATGACATCAACCCTTCACAGGATCCCAACACTATTCGAGAACCTGAGGCTCTGAACACACAGATATAGAAAATTTGGTCTTTCCAACACTTCAATGTGTGGAATGTAAAATGTCTGAATCCTTCTATGTGCCGAGAAAGATGGAATAAGATGTTTATTAAGTTATATAACCACTGCGCCACCATGTGACTCTTTTATCTGCTGTACCTTGGCTTTATCCATCTTTCTACATCACCAGTCTATCAATATGGTCATTGCATTAATTCCGATTTTCTAGTTTTGTATTCAGTCTTTTTGTTGAAACGCTTGTTACATTCATGAATAATGAGTAAATTGAAAAAGAAACATGTGATGAGAAACTGACATTCAACAATGAGGTGCACAAACTACCAGCTGGGCCTTTAATATGTCTATTCTAATCTAATATTTACGTGTAAATTCCTTGGAGGAAAAAAGAAAAAAGACAGTATTTTATTCTGATGGTCCAAACAGAACAAATGTCACCACACGTACGTGCGACATGGATGGAAAATATGAGATGTTGCATGATCTGTAAGGGTGACCAGACTTGCCACACCCGACTCCTACTTCAGCTGTTCTGGGGACTCCAGGCTACGAGGGTGATGGAATCCCTCCTGCGTGTCCTTGGTTTCCCCAGGACCTCCTCCAGTTGGGGCCAACACAAAATATCTTCCCAGAGTGGTGACCAGGAGGCATCTGAAACATATGCCTGAGTCACCTCATCTATAAGGAAGTCTTACACTTGTATCTAACGTTCATTCTGACAGTCATAACCCAAAGGGCAGAACCATGGGTGACGATAGAAATGTAGTTTTGATAGTCAATTGATTAGTTTAGATACTGAATTAGCACCCTCTTCACCACAGATAGACTTTGGCCCCATTTATTGAACATGGATCAACTTTTCTAAGCAACAGCAACAGACCAAAAAAAGGGAACTTCAGCAACATGGGCATGAGTACATCGCCCTGAGGATCTTTGTGGTGCTTAAATCCCTCTTACATTATATATATATATATATATATACACATACACATACACACATACACACTCCACCGCCAAAACACATTTTATTCATTTTATTCATAAATCATTGCCATTGCTGACATTCTGTGCACACACTCACCTGTCTGTCCCTAACAGTCGGACTGAAGGTAAACGGGTGAGGAGTAAATGAGCATGCGGGTGAGTCCATTGCTGCGGTGCTGGGAGGGGTGTCTCTGAACAGTGCGAATAGTGGATGACAGTGGAACTGGCTAAATATTTTGAATTTTGACCACTGACTATCATTGCAGACATAGCATAATGAGCAGCTGACTTTGAGCTCAAATAATATAGGGGGGTTGAGTCCACTACGTGGGAAATATGGGGGACTTCAAGAACTTGAAGGACTCAAGTGGTCTCATAAGGATGTGATGCCATGAGTCAGGAACTTCTGAACGACAAGGAAAGGACTCATGAGTCAGGAACTACTGAATGATGAGGACAGTACTTACTACCTTTACTGATCAGCATAATGTGTTCAGTAAAAGGAGTTAACAAGTATCGTGGGTGAGTCCATTGTGGCGGTGTAGGGGAGTCACTGAGTAGTGAACAGTAGTTGAACAGGATAAACATGTTATGTTTAGTCCATGTATCATTCTAGAGACAAACATAACGAGCATTAAAACATTTCTCTATCTGCTGTCATTCAGACTAAGAAAGCTGACTTTCAGCTCAGGTACTGTACCGGCAACCCCCCCCTTTGAAGGGTTACCAGGCTGAACGGTTCGGCAGGCAGTGGCTCACTCGCTGACTGTCGCTCATTGCACGCTGTGTCATGCGTGCGCGCAAAAACAGGTGGATTAAACAAAAAATTGACTTTCTATGTTTTCCACAGGACTCAGACAGTCAATAAATGTATATATTTTTACAGCTGTCATGAGAATAGCAGCTTGTCAGCAATGAAATGTCTGTTCTCTTCTTAGCAGCTTCTCAGTTAGCTGTAGCTTGAGTGAGTCACTGAATGAATGAATGGAGATGATGACTCGTGAGTCCTGAGTCAGTAAAGTGACTCACGAGTTTTGAGTTACTAATTCATGACTGACACATCACTCGTGGAAGTCCCCTGCCCAAATGCATTCAAACAAACAACAAGAAAAAGGACTACCAGTTTATTTCAGTTCTTACCGACGATAACGGCATCATAGCAAAAATAAATGTTAAGTATTTTCCTCTTTCGTGGCACCATGTGCCACATTTGAGCCCAACTGTCTTTGTGAGGAAAGATGGTCAATGTGCTGTACAAGTTTAAAGTTCCTTAATTCTGTGAAACTATTCTCAAGTTCGGCCTTTTTCTTGAGGCACAAGTGGGGGAACCCCTAAGTCCAAAAAATTCCAAAATCTCTCAATGTGTTAACCAACAACAAAAAAACCCTTTACAACATTATATTTTTTGAACATCTGAATATGCTTATATCCATTAAAACGGCCTCACAAAGACCTGTAAGGGATGGTTTGGTTGTTTTTTGGTTGTTTTTTTTTTTTACAAATTTCCCTTCACCCCAATAAAACCCTCCCTCATGAAAGGCTACTATCTTTTGAATAACAATGATAAAACATTCCACCTCTGAATGACACTGAAAAGCAAAAGCTCAACTTTCAAATTTAGAGTTAAATGAATGTTAATCTAAAAAATGCCCCTCCCACTGAGGCCATCGGAGCATAAGGATGGGAGGGGCTTAAAAGGCACATTTACTTCTGTGGTTTTAGAGCAAACATTAAACATTTTGGAATCAAAATGTTACTGTTCCTTAACTTTTTCTTTCAGAGATAGCTTGAGAAATATTATTGTTTCGTGAAAAGTTCCCAGACTTGTGATGATCAAATTCAGATTAGTGATGTCCAGACAGACCTTTGAGAGCCACATTTTTAACCTTTCACAGCTCTCTAACATGCGTCAGCCTGATTAAAACTGTCTCTCACTTTTGTACATCTAAATAAGTCTACGCCAAGCCACAGATACAGACTGCGATTAACACCATCTCATTCCTGTTCATTCCACAGAGAGCCTGCATGCACATGTGCCCTCACATTAGTTTGGATCACAGAGTCACAGGACGAGCATCTGTAATATCACTGCCTTGTTTTCATTCTGAACTGCGAATATCTCTGAGGCATTGTGCTATTTCCTTTCCCATTGGTTTCAGTACAGATGGCCATGTGTTTCAAAATATCAGACAGTCTCATGTTATTCTTATTAATAAAGGCAGATTAAGAGATTTGCCATCTGATGCTCAAGCACACAACTGTCAAAACAGCAGGCAGGAAAACCAAGTCCTTTCCTCCCCTATGTAACAGTCCCCTCCAAAAATACATGAATGCGGATCAGTGTGAGTGGGAATATTTATGAGAGATTAATGTGTTTTTGCGGTGCATCTGAATTTGAGCACTCATTTGTATGCTTTTTAGGATTAAAATGGATATCAGAGAGCGTAACTGACTCATGCAGATTGATGTCATTTTTTGTGTGATTTGACTCCAGTTTTTGTTGATTTTTGGATGTGATCAATTTCATAACATTGCAAAGTTCCAAATGGCAATCTCTTTGTGAATGACTGATTGCCACCTTTATATTAGATGGGAGTCAGAGAGGAACAGCAGCCATCCAGCTTCTGCGGATTCATTGAGGAAGCTGGAAACTCTTTTCTTGTCTGTCTTGTGGTACAAATGTGGTACATATTCCTTTGGCTGCCAATGTCACCCCTGAGGGTGCCACTGTTGGCTTTGTCACAGACACCCCCCCCTCTCTGAGCACCACCCCACATCACCCCTTCCTGCTGCACACCCCACCACCTCAACAAAGCCAGACAAATGATTTCTATTTGTCCTCTGCAGTCCAAGGAAGGAGTTATCGATACAATCCCCCAAATGATGTCAAGGATTTGTCAGCAAAGCTTATGAATGACAAAAACAGCCCACCTCCCTCCATCCCTCTCCTTTCCCCCCAACCTAAAACCACCTCTACAGCAGGCCAAGAAGATTGAGAGCCAGGACACTATTGATTTCTTCCCCCCTGCATCTTCACCCTCACCTTCTTAAATAGAAGCTCAAGCTACAAAGGCCAGAACAGCAGCTTTTGTGTGGCAAAATGTGGCTAAAAGCTTTCTGGAAGGTTGAGGGAAGGGATTGAATTGGATATTGCATCTAATGCTGCCTCCAACAGATGAGCTTTGCAGGAGACTGAAGGAGACGAGCCATGTTTGGCTTGCAAGTCAGCTGCCTGGTTGTTTGACCGGCTGGCTGACAGCACTGTGTCCCCTCCTTCCCTTTAGCCTGCCTTGTTTGTGAAACAGATCAGAGGGTGGCGGCTGAATAGAATCAACTCGGTGCTGCTGACAAAAGAGGTTGTTGGGAGGGTGGTGGGTTGAGGTGACGCTATTGAGAAGCAGCCTGACAGAAGGGTGTGATGCCAAAGATGGTAAGTCTGGCAGTGAGTGGAAGTGCTAAATGAGGGTTGATGATAATCTGACTGGCAGACGGTGGAGAAATGGAGAACAAACACAGAGCGGGAGGGGTGGAAGGCAAGGAGTAATGCAAGCAGTCATGAAAAGCAGTATGGGTGTTTTAGTGAGAGGTGTGATCTAGAAGGCATGAAGGCACAGAATGAGCAGTTCACCACATCACATCATGCAAGCATGCAAAACAACGGAACAACCCGGGAGTTACATCCACCACAAAAAACAATAAACCATACTGCACATTCTGTTAGGATCAACCTTATGCATAAAGGTTAGTCACTCATTCAAGCAGCTGGATGGTGCAGACAGTGTGTTACTGTGTGAGACAAATAAGCAATCTATAAATACAATGTTAAAGTCGAGACAGTGCTCTGTGCACAACAACTGGGCCTAAAGTGATGTCACAGGAAGGACGAGTTGCTATGTAATGCAGGGAAGAATGGACACCTGTGGGACAACTGGATGTCCTGCTGTGACTACAGTCATGGAAACACCTCACACTTTTACTATGTAGCGTGTTAAGTCAAAACCACTGGGAAAGCCAGAACTGCTGATCAACCTTCCTTTAATGTATTGTTGACACAATCAAAAAACAAGATAGAAGCATTAAGACGTAGGAGAACACTAAAGCCGACCCCGCCTGGCCTTGTCCTTTCAAGCATTGCAGGACAACACACAAGGACTCCCATCTACTGAGGTAAGTTGTTGGACAAAGAAGGTTTGGATGAGAACAAACAGAACTATGCTACCACAGAGAAGGCAGGAATGACAAATTAAAGCCGAGCTGCCAGTCAGAGCTTAACAACCCCCAGTTTTAATCAAAGGGGTCAAATAAGTCCTTTTCTTTTCATTTATTTTTTAAGAAGGAGCAGGCAAAAGTGAAGGTAATTTACGTTGGTCAAAAAAATCTCATCAAGTGTTTTGAAGTTCCAAAACACAAAGATCAACAAATAGATCAATGGAAAAATGCAACAATTATTGTTGTATTTAAACCAAAATACGAAACAGAAACAAAAAACTGGATTTGGTAATATCACAGCAAATTTGGAACAATGTGTGTTTCCCAGAACTTAACATGATGTGAAAGATGTCAAAAGCTGAAGCCAACAATGACATGCAGAAACCTTCCTTTCTCTGACAGCTGGACTTGTGTTTATGCCAGTGGAATGCACCTGGAATTTCCAGTGGGAAAGATATTGGGTGTCTCTTTGGTTGGCTTTCTTAGTGTATTCATTGGTTTTAGTGTCAGCTTTAAAGAGCCTTGTATCCTGCCAAGACTAAGTAACCGATCTCCAGGCATTTAAGATGCATGTGAAATCTTCCTCCATGTTCTCATTCTGTCCTAATTCAATTAGGCTCCTCTCCAAATGAGTGTAAGACCATGCATTTGTTCTCTCTATCTCTCACTTATCCGCGCACGCCCGTGTGTGTGTGTGTTTGTGTGTGTGTGTGTGTGTGTGTGTGTGTGTGTGTGTGTGTGTGTGTATGTGTGTGTGTGTGTGTGTGTGTGTGT
>JASSRZ010000016.1:20746621-20759000 GCA_032164315.1 Malacoctenus gilli
ACACACACACACACACACACACACACACACACACACACACACACACACACACACACACACACACACACACTCTGGCCAATGTGTCAGTACCCATTTGGCCCGCTTGCACATGCATGTATGTCAGCAGGGATGGTAGAGGGGACAATCGGGCAGGAAAGAACATGAAGAATATTTTTGTCATTAACTCTTTCCTATGCGGTCTCATTTGTATCTGAATGGGGACACAATAAATTATGCCATTTGCCATATTTTTGACAATGGTTGTTTCGGGCCACAATCTTGCCATTAGGGACACAATTGGATTACAGACGGCTAAAGTTGTGTTGTATTCAGGACTCACGAAAAAGCCAGTGGAAATCTCTGACATTTATCATAAAGGACAAAGTGGAAGAATCTAAAGTATACCCTCACTCATTCACCAGAGGATAGAGTTGTGTGCTAAACCGTACAGGCACCAGTAAAGAACATAAATGATAAGACTGTTTGAGATTTGTTTGATTAAATGTTGTGATCAATACATTTGTTTATGCCAACTGCAGGCCTGCAGACCTGGTCTATGAGAACGAGTGGAGGGAACCTTTATTCCTCCTCCAGCACATGCTTGATGAACATGACCACAGTCACGTGATTAAGTGTGAGCTTTCTGCCTCTCTCCTCCATTTTCTCCTTTTTAATACACAGACGTCATGGATCAAACAGGTATAACAGCTTATGTTCTAAGAAGCAGAAATAAACCTTCAGTAAATTATATAATTTACACTCATTAAAAGTAAACTGTAAAAGACAAACATCAAAAAAATAATGACAGGCACTAACTTTGTATTTTGTTGTGTTTCAGTCAGTCTGAGCATGGAGCACAGAGTGTGCTGGAGCCCCATCAGTGTCAAACTGCCTCCAACATGTAACTGAAGTTTGTGCCCATCAGGAAAAAAAGATCCACTGGGAGGAAAACATCACAAGCTCTTTGTTGAGCCACATCATAAGATTCCACAAGAAGAAGAAGCAATGTTTAGCAGCAGAAGACGAAATATCGCTAAAAATGCAGCTCACAATTATACATGTTTACACCAGCCAGTTTATTCATATACACCTACCCACCCACACACACACGCACACACGGCTCAATCAGACTGACAGACTGAGGACTACTGACACGTGACGCAGTTACCTCATCCTTGCCCGCCCCCCTGCATCACCATCGTTTACAACATTCCTCCTCTTAGTTGCTTCCAGCTGCGCCACCACTTCCTTTCCATGGGTGCATTTTAATTTATGCCCGGCATAGGAACCACTCAATACAGCCCACTGTCTGCAGTGCAGTAGATAGCTGGTAATGAGAAGAGGTCCCCCCCTCTTTATCTCTTTTCTTCTGCCCCCCTATTATCTGGGTGCAGTCTATACGCATGCAGTTACCTTACGAGGTCTGATAACGCCCCAAAAGGCAACCAGCACTGATGAGCTTTCTATACAGTATGTCGTGCACAATGCCACTATCGGGAGAGCAGACCTCTAGCTTCTCTGGTGGGGAAAAAAGAGATGGATGGAGTCACACAAGCTGGGCAAGCTCACTCTGAATATCCTGCAAATTTACAACAGATGTCCCTATCCAACAGGACTTCTCCTCTGCCTAATTCTCTCTCTCTCTCTCTCTCTCTTTCTCTCTCTCTCTCTCTGTCAGCTGCAGCAGTTTCTTATCTTCCCCCTCTTCCGCCTTGGAGATAACAGTAATTCTTCTCCATGTTACATCCCCCCCACCTTCCTCGCCTTGCAGACCAACACACATACACACACACACACACACACACACACACACACACACACACAAGCGCGCACACACACACAATCCATTTGTCCCTCATTAAGCCTCCCACTTTATACACATTGTAGAATGTCGTCTATGCACACTTGCCTGTGGCCAAAACACACACACACGCACACATATGTGTGTCCACATGCAGGAATGCACACACTCGTGCACGCACTCGTGCACACACAGACACACAGACACAGACACAGACACACACACACACACACACACACACACACACACACACACACACACACTTAGCTCCCTCTCCCCATCCCAGCACAGACAAGGGTTCTGGCAATGGCTTTCTGCTCAGTCAAGATAAAGGGTTTGGGGGGGGGGGGGCACTGATCATTTTATTATATTATATTATATTATATTATATTATATTATATTATATTATATTTTTAAGATAATAAACTTTTACTTCATGCAACTGTTAGATTGTTTTTCCATCTATCTGTTTATCTATCTATCTATCTATCTATCTATCTATCTATCTATCTATCTATCTATCTATCTTGCAAGTGAGCTAGCTAGCTAGCTATATCGGTATCTTTTTGGGTATATAGGCCTAGTTAGCTATATATACACATGTATACATGAAGAGACACACACACACAAACATACACACAGACACAGGCACACACACACACACACACACACACACACACACACACATACAAACACAAGCATGCACCACACTGGCACACTTATATATATTTATGTCCTTTTTTATGTGGCTGGAGCCCAGAGTGTTGCAGCAAGATAAAAGAATTAGTGGTTGCACACAGAGACCACTGCGCTAAGTACAGCTGCGAATTAGAATGTCTATCTCTGTCGCTCTTGGCTCATCCGCTCGAGCTAGCTGCGCTTCGGACTCGTAAACAATTTAATCTTTTCACCGCACTTTTGAGAAAAAAAAGACGAAAAGAATGTGTGCGAATGAAAGAGAGGTTGAGAGAGAGAGGTTGAGAGAGAGAGACAGCGAGAGAGAGACTAAACAGGAGTGGTGGACATTACCCCACAGCCTATCCTTCATCTTCAGCTGCTCAGTTCCTTCTCTTTCTCTTCCTCCACATGCTCTCACCGACCTCTCCCTTCAAACAAGAAACCTGACGCAAACGCTTGTAAGGTGCTTGAAGATTGAATCAGCTGTCTTTCATTCTTTCATTTTCCTCCCCTCGCTGCCATTCTTTTGGGCCCTTCTCTCCCTCACAGCATCCTATTCACCCCACCCCCACCTCCACTCTTCTCTCCGCTTTTTGAAATTGAAGATGTGTAGAGGCTTGGGCTTTGGGGCCAGAGTCTATTTTGGAGCTGTAATAAAATTCATAGCCTGACACAGTGTGCACAAACACACCCACATGCACGCACGGATGTGTGCACATGCACGCGGTCAAGGGAACCACTCCACAGTATATATTGGTCTTTTGCTATATTACCTTTAAACCATACCTCCTATGTGCAGCACTTTAGTGGCCAGACCATATTTTGTAACTCTCAAACAGTGTACTGTCTTTATTCATAGTAAACTATCAATTCACTGCAGCAATAGGCTTCACAGTCAGCTATGGGGAAAGACTGTAGCTAAAGTGAGAAGAATTATGTGAGATGCCAGAACTCGCACTCAATAATCTTGATGAATAGTCGTGTTGCACAGGACCAACATCCTGCAGCTTGAAAGGCATTCACTGTTGCTTGTGGCACAATTCATATTGTTGTCTTCCAAAACCTGAAGCAGCATAAACAAACTGCAGATTATTTGACAATCTAGTGGAACTTCGGGGGTGGGTGGGCGGTTGAGTGGGGTGCTTGGGAATATACCCTCAAAGCACCCAGCTATGACTGCCCATCTCCCCCACCCCCAAAGACTGGAGAGGGAACTGTGACATTATGCCCAACATTTATGGGACTTTCGAGATCTGATGTAGCTGATTTAAGACGTTGACAGACAGAATGACAAAAATGGGTACAAAATTTACTCTCAATTTTGTGAAACTGCACAGTGGACAAACATTAAGCTCATTTTCATGCCTACATTCTTTAGAAAAACATGTTCTTTTAGCTTCATAATGTTCTCTTCCACCCAAGTCATCATCAACTTTGTCCATGTATGTTAAACAACTGTGGCTGTTGCTTGTTTGAGTGCACCACATTTATATTTGATACACAGTGTCATCTTGCATGAATGAAAGCAACATTTTCACATGTATTTAAATGTATCAAAAAACAGTAAACGAAGATGTGCATTAAAGACTCAAGACCTGATGACAGAAGTCAAATGTCATCCCTAGGTTGGGGTGGGGTTTGGGTGAGGGGGCTCCCCAGGACTCAGTCCTTCCAACCAAATTAAATGGCACAGAGGGACAAAGTCTTGTTTGGTAAAAGGTGGCTTGACCAGATATGAATAGTTGCATTGATAGTTGGTTCACTGTGTGTGAAAATTCCTGTTTTACTGGGAATTAGATAATTTAATTCATGCTTGAACTCCCCCCCCCCCCCCCTTCATTTCATGTACCTTGATACACCTGTTTCATGAATGAGTGATATTCTCCACCTGTGTTCCCCCTCCTGAGCTTTTTTGCACTTGCACAGTGTGTTCACCTGTGTTATTGCAGTTGTTCTTTAGTCAACTTCCAGGAGACTTCCAGAGCTTGTGGTTTTTTGAGTTTCAATATCCTCTCCCGAGTGAATTTGTGTTTTAAAATTTGGAAAGGTGATTCTTGTTACTCTTGAAATTAGGGAAAGATGGCACACTTTACCCCTACACTGATTACAACCCAGTGAGCTAAATAAAGAGTAAGAACCTACTTTCCCTCATTAACATTGTGTTCGGCTATTTCCAGCAGGCCTGAGTCTTGACCAAGCTAGATACCCTACATGCTCAGTGTCCCTACTGTGGGGGAAGGGATGGATGGACGATGGGAATCAATAAGTGCGTGACAACATGCCTTGGATGGATGGATGGATGGATGGATGGATGGATGGATGGATGGATCAACAAGCGATTTGTCTCCTTTGTGCACACAGAGATTATCAGGTAACAGAATCATCCATTCGTTATTCAACCAGTAGCATCTTCATGCTAGCGGTGCCACTCACGACTAACAAGTTTTCCATGTGTACCCCCGCCACCCCCTAGTAAACACACACACACACACACACACACACACACACACACACACACACACACACACACACACACACACACCATAAATTAACACAAATCTCAGTCTGTTCGTCTTCTTCATCTAAACCCTGGCAACTGACTTTTAAGTAAGCCTCACTTCCTATAACACAAAATGACTGTACTCTCACAGCCAGCGTCCCTGTTTTCTCCTCACAGCTGCTTTTCATGGGACTGCCACCAGTTTGTCCCATATTGGAGGTCAGATTCACCTCTTCCATTTCGTGACTAAATCGTACAAAAACGCTGATGATAGCATTATTTAAGAAAAGGGTCACAACTGAATAAAGCCAGGGAGGCAGTGGATAAAAGGAAAGGTCAGCAAGATGGAGATGAGAAAGAGGGAACAGCAGAGCAAACTGTGATGGTGATGGTGGATAAGACTCAATTTGAAGGGCTGTGTAGTAGAAAATAACTGTTTTGCCCAATCATGTTATACAGCAAGGGCACCTGCATGCCTGCCCACTGGCTATACACTGGAAGGGAGGGGTGTGCATGTGTGTACGTGCATGCATGTGTGTGTGCGCACATGTGTGCATGAGTGCCTGTGTATGTGTGTGTTTTTCCATGTGGGATTTACTTGGTCTGCAGTTAATAGGTGATAAAGTTCAAGAGGGAGGGAAAGGTGGAGGGATTAAAGGTGGAGTGTTGTTAGATTGGGAGAGGTGTGTGGGGCTGGAAGGTGCTTATCCACCCACTGACACACACTGAGGCTTATGGATACACACATAGGAAAGGTTTCAGGGATCCTAATGATGGCTGGTGGGAAGTTTAGCAAATGAAAGCCTAAAACACAAAAAAACTTGTATTACTTTCTTTTTTCCAAACTCTGAACTCATTGAGGTTTCAGATTGACTATTTTGTCTAGCTGGTCTGGAAAACACCTTGGGGTCCCCCTGAAGGAACTAGTGTCAAGGGAGTGGACAGTCTGGGTGTCTCTGATACCCCAAGTCCCTATCGCAGGTAAGAAGGAGAAAATGGATGGATGGATGGATGGATGGATGGATGGATGGATGGATGGATGGATGAATGGATGGATGGATGGATGGACAGTTTCATCCTAACTGGCTTTTGCTGTGAGTCTTTCCATCAGTCAACTGGAATAACAACCCCTGAAGAGTTTCTCATTTTGTAAAAGCCGAGTTCCTCTGAGCCATGTTAGATTGAGGAAGACAGCCAGGACAGAATGAAAATAAATATAGAGTTCAATTTCTTTTTTAGCTTTCATACGTTTGAATGACACACTTTTCTTTTGGCCGTTTACTATCCCTTCTCACAACCTAATGCCAAAACAGCAGGCTTCAATACCAAACAACCTCCTCAGTTAAGAATTTGTGGCTGTCTCTTTGGAAGGAGAAGGCTCCACAATTCAAGTGTATTTCGTTATTGAGCTAATTACTCCTGATATTTTCGGCACTCAAGAACATTGTCTTAGTGTCTTTTTGGTGTTCAGTTAACCTGAAAGATATAACCATGTCTAAGAGCATAAAAAACACAAGACAGTTCACATGACTGTTTGGGTGCTGAGTGGATGTGAAACTAAAAGACACAAGAGGGCCATGTACAGAAAGACATGCAAAGAGTTTGGAGTTGACCTGAAACAATGTAGAGTGTTTAAGGCTAAGAAGAAAAGTTGGACTAAAAGAAGGCATGACAAGGAAACAAGCACCAGAGAAGACTCTTTGGAAGAAAATGTTCAATGGAACCAAAGCAGAGCTCCAGGGGGACAGTAGGAAGCCACCAAATAAAGCTTCTAAAAACAAGTCCATCATTTTTATTGACCTTGAGAAAACACTTGTGCTCCATTGTTTGCACAACGTCAATTGTAGCTCAGACAGTAAATACTGTCTCACCGTGTGGCTCCAAAGGGGCGGTTGGGTGTGCTGAGCAGCCTGATGCTGCTTGGATAAATCCTCTGTGCAGGAGATGATACCTGCATGTCACTAGGCCTGGCACCCACTGCAAACTTCACAGGAAGGCTGAAAATTGAACAGGGGCTCTCTTCCCTGAGTGTGGCCCAAGGAAACGTATGTATGTGTGTGTGTGTGTGTGTGTGTGTGTGTGTGTGTGTGCGCACGCACTTTCATAAGTCAAAGGCAGAGGTGCAAAAAGTGGGAATAAAACCCTTCTGCTTGATTTGGGACTGTTTATCAGATGATTGTTTTTGAGTATTTTCATCCCAAGTCAGAAAGCCAAGCTATCGTAAAATGGAAAAAAATCTGAGAAAAGGACATTAGCTCAAACAGCATCTTCTCTTTAGGAAACAGTCTGTTACTGAAGGAAGTGAGGAAACTAGCTGATGGAGGTGTGAAAGTGAACTAGTGGAACTACGCGAAGAAGTAACAAACAAGAATACGCTCTCGAGGAAAATAAACACAGAAACAGGATTCACTCATGGAAAACTCAATAATCGGTAACCAAAAACACCCACAAGGAGGGAAAAGAGAAGGGTACACCAGGACTGTTCTCTGAGTCAGCGGGGAGACAAACTGGCACAGACACCAATCAGGGACAGACAGAGACTGTTTATACATGCAGACCATGTGGTGGGTGGGGGGCGCAGGTGGAATCCATCACTCTATCAGGACACACAAGTAACAGAGAGTCAGCTGAGATGAAAAGAGACTAAGATGCCCAAATTAAACAGGAAGCCATGAACCGACAAAAAGAGACATGTATAGATGATGCTACAGTGGTGAAAAACTTTAAGTGAGAATCCCAACTGTGTGCTGAAGTGCAGGCACTTCAGTGGTCTCCTGTCACATGGACTTGAGGGGGCAGAGGCAGTGTGAACAGAAACTTTGGAGTCACTTTACTTTTACCACCTTTCTTCACTGTGATACAAAGACTCCCTGTAGCTGTGTCAGGGTTTCATCTGACCGACAAGAAGCCCTTTGCCCCTTTAGATCTGTGTCACTCAGTCAATGTCTTCAGAAGCCCACTCTGTCATCACCTTGGGCTTGGGGCAAAAAATTCTTTGCCTTTCAGGCAGCAGATTCGATGATGCCGATTTCCTCATTTCTGCTGCGAGGTGTATAACTCTAACCAGAAAAAAGATCAGTGATTGTCTGTGCAGCTGCACTTGTGGGGTGCTGGTTCTATCACTACCTTTGTTCAATCCAAACAGAATGATGGATAGACCATGAATGCATAAACGACCTGTCGACTTGGCATCAAAGTGAAATTCACGGTGGTTTACCTTGTTTCAACGGTGTTCTTGCTTTTCCTTTCAGAATATTGGCCTACCGCTTGAACGCTTATTAAATGTTTGGCCTATTACCCTTTTTGTTAATTGTTTTATTCGGTGCTCCTAGTTGATGTTTTTTTTCTCCAACTGGTGTGATGGTCAACACGACATTACATTGTACACGAACCCATGTAATTACCTGATACCATGTATTTACCCAACAGCAACACAGTGACCTTGCTACTCATCACCATGCATCTCTGCAGCACAGCAAAGATTCAAACAAAGCCCCTTCCTACTGGAAGCAGATTCAAGGAAAAAATATTGAATTTGACTAAATTAGGAGCATGGGCTTATTGTCGGTTAGACGAAACCCTGACACAGCTACTGGGAGTCTTTGCATTACAGTCAAAGAACGTAGTAAAGGTAAAGTGACTCCAAGGTTTCTTTCCACACTGCTTCTCTGCCTCCTCAAACACAAGCAACAATGATTATTCGTCACTACTGGCTCCTGCTTTTTTCCACAAATAAGTGGCATCTGCAGCTTTTCACTGCGGGACTCTTTCCTTCTGCAGCAGTTTCAGCCTCTCCTCAGCCACTGCAAGCTTCCCTTTCTCCTGCAAGCAGCGCTGGCTACTCTTTAGCCCTTGCTGACCCTTTGTATGTTCCAGTCTTTCCTTAGCCAATGGGCTCCATGGCAACTTAGTCAAATTCAATATTATCTCCTTTTACCTGCTTCCAGGACTCCACAAAAATCCTCTTTGGTAGCTCAGCTTCCTTTTGGTGACACCTTTCCTTTATTCATTGACTCACCATGTTTTTCTAGTGTCGATCCATTACATCAATAATCATGTTCTTCTTGTTGCAATCTCCATCTTGTTCATGTTCTTCCTGATGTGCAAGGCTTAAGTAGAGCAACAGCTCCCATTACCTGGCTGCCTAGCCCTTCTAACTAGCTTTCTCTCACCAATGAACAAGAGCTCATGATCAAAAACTGTTTTGTTAATTGGCTTTGCAAGAGCTGAGATGCAATCCAGTGGTCTCTAAAGTTGAGTTCCTGCAGCCCTTGACTATGCATTGACCGTGCAGCCCATAAGGTTTGGGTCATTTAGGCCTCAGCCGTTTTCCCACAAACAACAGTGGACCAGTGGGCCTCATGGGCCTCCCCATGTGTGTGGTTGTGTCCGGCTGACTCTGGTGGGCTAAGACCTCTCAACCAGGTATCTGCTATGGAGCCACAACTTTGGGTCTGGCTCCAATGAAAGGCAAATCAGTTCACTCTCAAAATTCTAACATACTTGTCAATTTTCTCGTATTCAATTTTTTTTTCCATAGAAACTTCTCTGGAAAGAAAATACTTCATCACTTTGGTGATTCTGGCAGCCACCAAACTAATTGTGCCAATTTTCCAAGTTCTAGAAGAACTTTAAATTTGAGCATCAAATTTCCAATTCCCACTCAACACTTCAAATCTATATACAGGCCTGTTGAACACACTGGATGTAGAACAGTTAAGCTATCAATTAAAAAAAATTAATTGTTCTTAAAAAAATTTAGTAAGCATTTTTTGTAATACACCATTGCGATGCCAACTCCTCTGAAGATGACTTCATCTCATCCATGCCCATTCTTTCCTCTTCTGCTGGTGTATTGAAAATGATTTATGAGTAGAATGGTGTGGACGGGTGTTTAAAAAGCAGCATATTCAAGGGCTGGTGATGCAGGGACACCTTATCTTAACGAATGCTCAAAAGACAAAAGGAGTGCCAAAGATGAGCATAATTTAAAGCAGTATTGAGGTCCACAAAAAGGGAGAATGGCACAAAAGACAACCAAGGAGAACAGTTTGGGGCTACATAGTACCTTGGATGGGTAAGCGTTAGATTAGGTCTTGAAAAATTGCGAGCAAGTTACTGTTACACCCAAACTTTTACATAGAAGTTGTGCTGTTGAAGCATGTAGAAAATGTGGTTTGGGATTTTCTTGTTTGATTAAAAACAGCCTTTTAATAAAGAAATAAGTAAGTAAGTACGTACGTAATTAAGTAAGTAAATAAATAAATCACCACCTGCGTGTTTTTTTAAACCAGCAGTGAGATGTACTGTAATGGTTTGGAAAATCAAAGATTGAAAAAGTCTCTGTATTTGTTTTTGAAAGTTGAGGTTCTACCTCCATATCAGGCACTTTAGATGTGAGCAAGAAGTTGTTCAAACAAAGGTTGTTTCAACATAAGTATCAACCAATGTCTGTTTAAAAATTATAGCTTAGGTTGTCAGAAGATTTAAACTGGGAGGAGGTCCACCTCAGACACAGCAATGTTGACTGGGTCCATTGCTGTGTTTGAGGCCTCAGTGCTAGGAGGATGAGTGGGAAGTTTGTCAAACACCAGGCAGGAACAAGACAACAGCTGAAAACGTGAACCAACACCAACATGAAATGTTTCGAATCCAGTGATTTACATGAACACAAAGCAAAGAACAAAAAAAGAGCAGGAGTCAACTGTAAGTCCTCTCCTCCTTTCATCACACTATACAACCAAGGTACCATCAGAGAGCGGAGTCCATCAGTTGTGACAATATCAACCTATTCACTTTCCCTCTTAATTTCAATGTGTGAGGCCACAGAGTGCAATACAGCAGGACACGTGGCTGACTGGGCCATGCCTACAAACATTGAGATTCGTGTTCTAGTTAAATTTACTAAAGAAACTTAAAACATCTGTATGTACATACAAATTATACAATTAATGACATATCAATAAAATGAAATGTTTTAATGAACATTTCCCTAAGGCAAGGCAGGGCAGGTTCATTTCTAACAGTCCATTGATACACAAAGCAATTAACAGTCATTTATATGGCATTCATGATATTAAAAACTAACAAACATTGAATCATTAAAAAGGTCAAAGGCCATGATGGTGCCCAAAATGTGCCCGGATGGCACTGTTGTCTGCCCTCTCTCTCCTTCAGTCTGTCCTCTCACCTGAGTCCTGTTTGCAGAACCAGTGAATTAGCTTGGCCTCTGATGTCACTTTATCTTTTTTCAGGCAGAGAGGAAAAAAAACACATTTTTTCTGTGTTCTCAGGAATTTGTGTCAGTAACACACATCTTTTATCACACACTGTTTACATAAAGTAATCACTCTCACAGGTGTTTGCTTAGTTTGGAAATGGAAAAATTTTTTTTTTCCCAGCAGATATATTAATGTGGTAAGGTAACTTATATTTTTGGCAAATTTTTATTCAAATAAGACCTCCCCTTTTCATGAAAATGGAAACTCCAAGTTTCCTTTATTTAATTGTTAATCAAGTCTAGTTGGCAGCTGATGTCTCTCCAGATCTGCAATGATTGAGCAGCTCAAATGGAGCTTCATGTTTGTGCAAATGTTTGTGCCACTGATGCCAACAGAAACCACACCAGTTTGTGTCATAACTTGTCATGTGATTGAAATGGTTGGCAGCAATTAGCTTCTCTAAAATTTGTGTACTTGCCTATTTCAGCCTGATGACCAGTCAGGCTGGTTTCTAAGTGTTTTTTATGTGTGATTCTAATCACCCAGGATTATAATCAAAATCAGGTTTTGTTGATATAGCAGAATTGTTTCCATAGGCACAATTTGCTCCCATGAGGGTAGGTACTGTGTTGTATATGCTACTGATAAGAAGAAAAGGCAGAAATGTGGAGTGATGCCAGATCCACATGTGCATCTGCTTTTCTCTCATGACCTGCATCAAACAATGAACCAGCTTTTCTTTGGCTTTTGTTGTCTCATTCTGCTTTGTGGCTGCTGTCAGTGGGGGAGGGAAATGTGCTTGTGGTCTCTGTGATCGTTGAAATGACTGTTGTTTGTACAATGTTTACAGTGGCCTGAGAATCGTAGCAACAAATTACACTGTCAGGGACACATCCATGTGTAATGAAGAGGAGGAGAAGCTTCAAATGTTCCATTGAACATCCACAATGGTTGTTAATACAAGAGGTGTGGCTAGCCCTATTAAAAAATGTGTGCCTGAATCAATAAAGGGCATAATTAGAGTTGTTAGAGCAAATTATAACGTAGCTATTATGTGCCTGTACAATGTTGTACCATAAACCGTTATTACAGATGGAGAAGCTTTGTGTGTGTGTGTGTGTGTGTGTGTGTGTGTGTGTGTGTGTGTGTGTGTGTGTGTGTGTGTGTGGGTGTGTGTGT
>JASSRZ010000016.1:20759100-20785220 GCA_032164315.1 Malacoctenus gilli
CTTCTACATGCTTTGCAAGTGGGAAAACCTGAAAAATCAACAGTGTATCAAATACTTGTTCTCCCCACTGTATGTCACTCATTTGTTTCCCGTCAACCCCTCTCCCTCCTCTCCCCTCCCTTCTCCATTCACCAAGGGCTTGTCTCTACACCAACCTCATCGAGCGCTTGTCTCCATACCAGTCTCATCAAGCGCTTGTCTCCACACCAGTCTCCTGCCTAGCGATAAAAACAGCTTTCATAGTTGTGAGACAAAAAACAAACTAAACAACCTAAAATGAGCCACCAAGGCCAGCTGCAGGGACGAAAGAGGAGTATTGCACACAAAGCCGCAGTAAAGGGAAAACTTTATGTGACAAGAAGCAAAACTCGTGTCAATATCAGCTCTGCTTTGGAGCGATGGTGGAGAATGAAGCAGACCCCTGAGCTGGAAAGAGGTGAGATGATGGTGGAATAGAGACAAATTAAGGATATTAATAATTTCATTCCCCCGAGAGCTGAAATGTGTACTGCCACCAAAGAGTGGCAGTACTCCCGCTCCTTGTTTTCCCTTCCTTCCATTTCCTGCAGTGCAGTGCAGTGCAGGCAGCGCTGATGGTGGAGCCGAGATCGTTCACTCCAGAGAGTCTTCTACGATGCACTCCAAGATGATATCAAGGACGGGATCGCTTCGAGGGATGAGGTTTTCGGATTGGATCAATTTATTGAACTTGCCACCCGCATTGACAGCCGGATCCAGGAGCACAGAAGGGAGAAGACTCTTCGTCCCGGCTATACTCGCCTAAGCCCTGGTCAGGCATCTTCTCGATCCCTTGCTTCTCCAACCCCAGAGGAACCAGAGCCTGTGCAACTGGGACGAGCAAGACTCACTCCTAAAGAGAAGCAACACCGCCGGAGTACTAACGCTTGCCTGTACTGTGAGACTGTTGGACATTACGTCGCTCGGTGCCCTTAGCTCACGGTAAAAGAGCAGGCTCACCCGTAGCTGGGGGACTACTGGTGAGCCGTGTGTCTTCAAATTCAGGAGCCACACCTGGCCTTGTCTTGCCACTTCAACCACCCTGCCAGTACTTAAGTCAGCTCCAGACCATCAGCAGATGCCGGACCATGAACTACTGTTTGTCCTCACCAGCCAGTCTGTGTGTGATCACGACCACCCTCTCCCTCTACCTCCGTTCCTCTGCTGAATCCCTCTCTGATGTCAACCAGCTCCCACTGGAGATTCCCTGGATTCCTGCCCACACCACTGCTCTGCTGTGCCGTCTGCATTCCCCGCTCCCTCTCAGAGTTCCCACAGCTGAGCCTTTGTTACCGAGTCGCCTCTCGTGTTATCGTGTTTTCTTCGTTCTTCGCTTTTTGGCTCTGCCCTGCCTAGTTTTAGCCTAGTTCACTGGCCGCGTACTAGTTCCTAGTTCCTCGTTTTGGTAGTGTATGTTTTGCTAAGCTTTCCCACTCGTGTTTTGTTTTATTCTAGTCTTCCGAGTGCGCCCTGAGTTATCATTTGTCTCATTTTTGCCTTCACCTATGGTGTTACCATTAGCGTGCTTAGTGTGCAGTCCATGCTCTTGTGAAATAAATTACTCTACTAAATTCCTGTGTCCCGGGTCTTGGGCCCAATTCCAATTCTTCCCCCTTAACCCTCAATCTTAACCCTCAATCTCGACCCTCAATCTCAACCCTCAAAACCAAGTGTTAAGGGCTATTGCGCGACTTAGAAATGGGACACCCCTTAGTTGTAGATTGCGTCTTCAGACTGTTGGGGGCAGCATCATGCCCAAGTGGCATTTTGTTCTGTAAATTAATAAGATAAAGCACTAGAAGACAAATCTTCATTTATGGATATGTAAAAGTTTTTTTCGTCTTTCAGCATCTATCAAAACTAAATACTTTATGTACCAGTAATTTTTTAAAAAAAATGTTTTTTTAACTTTGCTACTTGTTATGTGAGACTGTCTAGTATAACAACAAGAATCTCCAGTCTGAAAAAACTCAATTTTTTTGATAAAATATAAAATTCAAACTTTACAGGAATAGACCACTCTCCAAATACAGTTGTAAACAATTGCAAAATACATCTAGAAAAAAGAGGTAGAAATGTGAAAAAACCAAAGGTAAATGACAAAAACCTGAGAACACTTGCATGGTTGATAAAATGTGATTGAATGCAATCACATTTTATCAACCATGCACTCTAAAAGTACAAGGAAGTGCTCAGTCTTGGCCTCGCTCTCCTCGTGGCGTCTCTGTTCCCACTCACTCTCTGCCTTCAAAAATCCAGGATTGGATTTGGTTTTCTTTTCTTTTTGGGGGGGAAAGGGGCTGGGGGTCTGTGGTAGCATGGCAGAGGACTCTGGGTTCACAGCAGAGTGGATGGGGAGGAGGCACAATCAGTTGTGGCACGGGGGAAAGTGACCCTGTCTTCTGAGTTCCTGCAACACACAGCAGTGAAGATGAATGTATGTTGGAGAGAGTGATAAGAGAACTTAAAGGGAGGGAGGCGCACAAGGAAAGAGGTTGTGAGAAAGAAAACATTAAACAAGAGGAGTCAATGTAAACAAAGGAAAGAGAACGAGGAAATAAGCACATTACTGCTCCAAATAATGCATAATGAAGTATAAGATTTGTAAGGATGGAAGAAGGTGTTTTACCTTGTATCTTGTTTAGAGGTTTTCCTACTTTTTGGCTGCCTGCTGAGGCTCAACTTTCCCCACCAGGCCAGCTTCTTGGATGAACTGGCTGTGGAACAACAGATGAGTGTCAGGTTGTGACAGTTCAGTGAACAGAATGGAGAGGTCATGCATCGCTATCTCGCAACGTTATACCTGAACAAGAACAATTCCTATTCATAAACGAAAGTCTGGTCACTTGGGAAACAGTTGTAATTGTCACGAATTAGCAGTACTCACTCCCAGAGCTTTTCGGAGTCGGCATGTTTGTGTTCGTTTTGGGCTCGTAAATTAATCAGGGCCCGTGTTGATATGACACACAACATTATTCTATTTCTTTTAATATTTGCACCGTTAACCCTGCCTGTAAAGCTCCACGGCTACAGGAGATAAAACATTAGCCCGGTCGTCTTTTACCATTAGAGTCACAAGCATGTTATACAGACTGTTATCTTGATGAAACAATTACATTGTCAGCGAAAAAAATGACCGTAATGTAACGTTAACTAACTTAAATGACATCAGCAGGTCTTGAGCGCACCAGCCACTATCGACAAAAGATCGTGAAATAAAAATCAATGTCATGCAACAGCGAGGCAACTAATCCATAGCACAGGCCTAAACTAAGATAATCCAATGTTTTTTGTAATTTTTATACCTCTATTAACAAAGAAAATACTTACATTTGTAGCTTGCCGTCTCCACCTCTTTGCGCTCCAGGTAGATTTTCCGGAAAACCACAATGCATTCTGGATAGCCCTTACTTTCAAGGGAGGTAGTGGAAAATCTCATTTTTGAGGGCCTTACATCCCTCAATCTCAGCCCTTAACTCAGCTCCCTAGGAATTGGGACACCACTTGGTTGACGCGGGAGCTCGCATTTTTGAGATTGATGGTTAAGATTAAGGGTTAAGGGGGGAATTGGAACGCACCCTTATTGTCCTGCACGTAGGTCTTCGAACTGACCGTAACAAAATGATTCAACAGAAAAAATGTATTTTATTGGGTGACTCCCTGCAGAAGTTTTCACACAGCTGACATCGGCAACATCCATCAGCTACATAAGAATCCTTCTTCAGACACGGGAGAAAGAAAGCTTTCACAAGCGGGTAGGACTATCAATGTTTCACGGCTGGCTGGACTGGCCTGAAAATACAGCATCTCTAGGAAAAGTTTTCAATAACAGAGGTAAGTAGTGTTCTGGTGTTCAACTTTATGTAAACAGCCGGCTGAGCGGCTAACACGAGCTGCTAACATGAGCAGATATTTCTTCTGCTTAACGGATGTTTTGTTACAGTAAGTGTCTGATTGCATTCATGCTCTCATGATCACTAAAAGCATCTCTGACCATGTTTTTCTTCGCAAAGTCAGAGAAAGTAACATCTGGTGTTGTGTAATAAGTTGAGGACTACAATACCCAGCATGCAACTGTAATAGGAAGTGTAGCCATAGTGTAGCCATGGGGTAATGCTGTACTTTCTGTATATGCTGTGAGTTCAGAATAAAAAATCTGAAGTTTAAATGACAGCGCATCTTGTCCCCGAGCTGTGGTTGCATTTGGGTCAGGTGGGTGTGAGTGGGTAGAACTTAGAAGGAAGGCAGGACTAAGGAGGGAGAAGAAAAAGCTTGGTTGAGGTGCACGTGCAAGATCGGGAAGAATCCCTTGAAGAAACTAACAACTGACTGTGATTTAGCACATCTTCCTCCAGTAGTGCTAGTTTGTCATTAGCGACAGCTTCCCACCATGTCCGGAGAGTATTAACATTAGATCCAGCTGTACCCAGCGTTTTTTTTTTTTTCCCATTCAGCACACTTACATTGACTAACCCTCAGTTATAACCTTGGGATTTCAATGCATATAAACAGCTCAGCAGAACTAAAACTGAACTATCTTAAGCTCAACAAATACACCTACTGTGCATATAATGCCATTCTGGCTGAGCAAATGCTGCATGTACCCTCTTAGCTCGACTGGAGTTGGACTTGCCATCAAAGCATGTATCACTTTGAAAGGTCGGATGATGCAGTTCAGTATATAGTGACTACTGGGTAAACAAGCAAATCTCCTGGTGAACAAGTAATAGACTTTTTGCTTACAAGAATAACTAAATTTGTAGTTTGACAGCAAGAACTGTTTCTGCCATTTTCCTCTGTTATGTTCCTCTTTCTTGTATTGTTGTGCAATTAAGGATACAGTGGCATCTATAGAGACTGAGTGAGGTTTAAAATCCAACTATCTCTTCTGCATGTGGACTCAGACAGAATGAAGAACCCTGCTGGGCTTGTGTAAGATTTGATCTTAATTCGACTGCATGTAAACTTAGCGAGTGTTTGATCTTTGCTCTGAGATCATTTATCAGCCTCACACCAGGTTGATATCCTGACACTCAAAATACCTCCACTTGTTCCTTCTGTTCAAGTATCAGCCAGGTCAGTAATGAAGAGTATAGTACATGACAGGGTTCCCACTACATAGCATGGACAGTGCTCACCACAAACGGTTTGCTGCAAGCTCTTCTAGTTAGGGGATTTTGTAATAAGCTTGCAAGAGCGGTGCATGGAGAAAAATTGCTCAGGATGGTGGATATTGTGCTGACAAGCACAAGGGAGCAGTTCTATTTGCTCATTTCTTGTGTACACGAATTCCATCAAGGCTGAATCATGAAAAGGGGACTTCTGTCTGTGGCAGTGTTGAAAAGCCTTCCTCTCAGGGTTTGGTTTGCTCTGCAGTTAAGCTAATAGCACAAATACAATGAACAAATGGATTCCTACGGATTGGAGACAGCCCTTTGACTTTTGGACTGCACTGGTCTTTGTCTGTTTTGGAGTGTGTAGGACCCAAACAATGGTCAGGAAAGGTTGCACCTCAGCCCAAGCCTGGTCGAGTCAGATCACTGCCTCAATCAAACTGTTCCTGCACCTCAAAGAACAGACAAGGCTAATCAAGCCAAATCAAACAATCCAATTTTTGTTTGACACTTTTTTCATTCATCTTCAGGGCCTCATCCTACTTTTATGATCACAGACAGTTTGGGACATGAGAAGGTGGTGCTGCAGCAGGCCCTGGGCCTCCACTGACTGACAATAGTGTTACAGGTACAGCCTTAAAAAAAGGGAATTGTGCCTCTTAAAAAACTGAAAACAAAAATAAACGTGTCTGCGTTTGCTTGTTTAAAACACCCTCGCAATTTTTACCTATATGGTCATTTTGGTCTTTTTTAAAATCATTATAGATCATTAATCATTATATTATTATTGTACATGTTGTAAATTCTGAATGGGGGGGGGTTGTATATTATGATTTCTGAGACTGACATCTGAATCAGATTCTAAAGGCTTTGTAATTGAACTTTTGAAACATTTTTTAACCAACAATCTGAAATTATTCATCAAGCTTTACACTTCTTCACTCCGTGTGCAGACCTTTGTGTCTGGATCTGTTATGAGAACTACAGTATATCAAACCCTGCCCATCAAGCTCAGCACATAGAGGATAAACAATGCCAGTCAAACCCATCAATTGGCTCTGTCCCTGAATCAATTCCTCACACTCTTTCCGGATTATTCAAGGAAGACTTAATTGATTCAACACAGCCAAGTGATCTTCAAACACGCAGGCTTTTTCAACTTCAAAATGGAGTGACAGCCACAAACCTGAACTCACTGCAGATGACAAATCATTCCCACAGGCAACAGACGTTATTCTTAACAATGGTGGCCAGCTGCTTTTGCTAGAAAGATATCGTTCGCTAGTCCTATATCCCTGTAGGCTACAACATAAAATGGGCGAGAAGCGAAGCAAAATCGGCGATGGGTCATTGCTGCCATTCATTAATCAGGAAGTTTTCAAGATACATTTTCACGATAACAGATACGCCTTGTGGCTGGCACATGCCTCCAAGCTGTCGACAAGAGTGGGACAGAGTCTCTTTAGGCTTTTCCCGAGTTTGCTTTCACGCCACAGTTTAATCTTGCCCAGGAGCAGGAGGATGACAGACAGAGCGATTAACACTTGTTCTATCAGATTCTAGTTAAGCTCAGACATTCTTAACAAACTTACTCTGCCAAAGGACATGGGGCATTATGATGCACTGTGATTGTAATACATTCCAAGGAATATGTGTCATCTCACTGACACTCTTTGAGTTGAACAATCATCATGTGGACCAGTGTTATTTTTGACAGAAAGTCTTAAATATGTTATTCTCCTCATAGAGTTTTCAGAAATAGTTTGACTCACTGTTTAGTAATCAGCATTTTATTCAAGACTTGAGGTCTACTTGAATATATCTCTTGTGACTTCAGTCATCAAAAATACATGTGGTGTTCCACATTTGTGTAAAAAATCCTTCCATTTATAGCTATAAACCAGCTCAGTAAAAAAAAAGTCTGGAGTTTGATGGCGGAATGCAAACACAAAGTTGATGCTTGTTATATATGAACATGTTTATTGTGGCATCACCTGGTCTTGTCCTTTGAAAAGTATCTATTTAGTAAAAACATGTTGAGCAGACCTGAAAAGCAGACCTGGTGTCTGTCTTATAGTGCAAGATTTTCTCTCCTGAAGGTAACTTCAGGGTTAACTCTGGTTTTCTCAACTTTGACAATGGGTTTTTTCTAGCATTTGCTGTAGTAACTTAAGCAGAATGTCACACCAGGTCCGGAGCAGGTTCCTGCAAGGAGCTTAGCAGGTACATCTATAGTCTGTGGTGTCAAAGTGAATGCAGCCAGAGTGTGGCAGTGGCCAGGCCCCTCTTGTTTACCAATCACCCAGGGTCAGTGACCTGCAACAAAACTGAGAAAAAACAGCTCCAATCTGGCTACAGGCACCAGGGGAGTCCTGTATAGTTTGGTTGGGATGATCACCAGACTTTGGCAAGACTTTGTACATGGTAGGTTACCAAGCCTTTCCAAGAACTTGTACACTGCTGACTGCTTGTTCATGTTTGTGTCTCAGTTGCAGACTTTGTACGAGAATATAGTCACTCGGTTCTAGTATCAAAAACCTGGCTTTCTTATCAAAGCTGTGTATATTCCAATCAGTGACCTTTGGAGAGTTTATGGTAACTCCTTTAAATGTGTGCTTTCAAGGTTTATTTTCCAACATACTGGCAGTGGAATTTTGGAAAGCCACATTTACCAGTGTGTTGAATGCAATGTTCACAGTTAGGTCTTGTCAGCCAAAAAATAATTACACCATTTGTGGCACAGTTGTGCGGATGGGTCATGGTATGTCTGGAGTCTTACAACGTTCTGGACGGAGGCTGTTCTCACAGACAAAGGTGTGATAATGCTTTACACTGGATCTGTGGATAGCTGCCATAATAAGCTGAAAAAGTAAAGCGCAATAGAAAGGAGTTTGAAAAGGGCACCAGGGGTATAAAGACTCCAAGCGACTTACAGTAGAGTGCAAAATTTGGGAATCTTCAACCAGGAGGGGGCAATATTTTTCCTGTTCAGAACCATGGAATCTTGCTTTTTGGAGATGGTGCCATCCAAGAAGCTTTACAGCAAACTATCCCCAAGAAGATGCTGTAGGACCTAACCTGAAAAGAGTCAACATCACCATAAAAAAAGCACAGCTCCAATTGTGCGGCTCCACCAATATTCTTCTTTTGCAGAACATTGGGCATTATAATCCCCTTGGGATTTGTGAGCACGATAACCCTGCATAAATATTATGAATATTACTGCGATATTAACATATACCAATACTATTATTAATATTAATATACAATAATATTACCCTATTAGACATTAGCAAAAATATTGTGGAATCCAAATATAAACATTGTTTAAAAAGTAAGAAAACTTGTGATTGGTTCTTTTTTTTTTTTCGAAACATTATTTCAACAGTTTTTTTTTCCTTTGAATGATGCAACATTAATAAAGAACATGCATCTGTGGGATGAGCAGCAGTTCTGAGTAAGCGGCTTCCAGCAATGAGAAATCACACAAAATATTTACTGCCACGACCCAACAGATTATTATGCTGATGCTATTGCCTTTTGGTTTGAGATTCTGGTATCCTAGAATGTGGAGCTTGGACCCTGAATGTGTGAATGGCGGTTTTGTTTTGTTTAGGCGATTCATCGAGCTCCCGCAAACTGTAATTTGAATAAGCAGTATAGACAGTGGAAGGAAATGATGGAGATGAAGATCCAGTCCACCGACCCCAAACAACTGTCAATTGCAGAATAAGTTTGGCATGTTTGTCATTGGCAGGCAAGATTTCACAAGTTCTCAGTGAACACAATCCACATACTCATCTCGACTGCTCATCCCACAAATGCATGGCCCCTCAGAAGTGTGACATCTTAAAAAAAGAATCAGTAGAAATCAGTTCTACTTAGCAGGTAGAACAATGAATCAAAGGCTGCCTGTTGCTAACGATTACTACATTTGTGATTAATAAACATTGTTGCGTGTTTGAGGAAAATAAAAAACGTTGAATATGTTTTGCAAAAACACCATCTTGATTTCAAGCTTGTGGAAATAGACTGGAGCTGCTTCATTGATAAAACCATCTTTTTCTTTTAAAGTACCGTGTTGCGCTCCCATTATTTCCTATTATACGTTTTTTAAAAAAGTATGCTCACTCACAATATTGACCAATTTTTGTTTCGTGTCTAGTTAACATGCAAGACAATGGAACTAAATATACCTTCTTTTTAATAGAAGGTATGGGATGTTGTTTCCCAAACAAAATCATGCTGCTCAAGAGTGATTAAAGTACAAGTGTGTGAGAACTGAGTTGACAAAGAAAAGGGAATCAAAAGGAAAGAAAATGGCTTGGAAAAAAAGAAAATCAAGGTGGAGGTAGAGAAGCAAAAGCATGGACATGGGTAGAGAGATAGCATGAGCCTCTAAGGTGTAGAGAAAAGGAAAGGGTGATAAAAAAAGATGGTGATGGTGGTGGCGGTGGTGATGGTGGTGGTGGTGGTGGTGGTGGTGGGGAGGGGGTTAGTGTGAAAGGGGTTAATAGCAAAGTGGAGGCTCGGAGCTGATCGAAATGCAGCCTGCGTCCCCTTAGCCCTGTGCTCAGTGATGAGTTGGAGCTGGGATCTGGCGCTTGCTATAAAGGAGCTCATTGAAAATAATTCAGAGTGACGGCTGTGCAAGAAGGGAAACAGGGGGAGGGGGGTGGAGGCAGTCAGCAGTGCTATTGGTGGAGGCAGTGGAGGGATGGAAGGAGAGTGAGAGGGGGGTGGGAGGGAGAAAGTGGTATAGCTATGAAGGGGGCTTGATGGAAAGCCAACAGGGGAGAGAGGGAAGAAAAAGAGGTGTGTTAGAAAGACAGTGGGAGAAAAAACAGATGACAGTTGATAAGGTGAAAGAAGTTAGAAGTACTTGCCCCATGATGGACTGGCAACCTGGCCAAGGTATACATGGCCCTTGCTTAGTGTGAGCTGGGATCAGCTGCTGCATCCCCATGACCATGAGAAGGATTAACAGTGTAGAAGATAAACAAATGAATACAGAACTAAGAGTCTGTCCACATAGAAACATAACCTCGTCACTTTGCATAAACAGTCCTGTGAAGCCACTAGGACGTGGTTCGATCACATGTTCCCATTGAAAACACCACATTATACAGTATGTCACATCTGTACAGAGACACGATAGGAAAAAAAGAGTAGGCCACATCAGTATGGACTGAGGGCAGAGAGATTCTTCTGTTTTTTGTCACATTTGACACAATTTCCAAAATGAATGAAATGTAAATGGCAAGTTTAGTGGAGTGTGTTACAGGGAGGTGGGGCCATATTGTCAGTGTCCCGATGGAGCTGCTTCTCACACAAGAACGCTGCAGGGCCTTTCTGATTGTGTCCACCCTGGAAGATGAGAACTGCTCTGTGTGGGTGGGGCCTCTTGACAGAAGTGGGGGAGTAAAGATAACAGAGGGAGAGTTGCCAACAATATCGGTATAAATAATCTCTTTTTTTTCCCTATTTTTCATTATTTTCCATTCGCCATACATTTCTGGCCTTCTCATGGTCTGTCTTGTTGCCTGCAGAGTGCAGAGCTTGTGGTAAAGCCAGGCGAGTGTGATGAGATGAGCTCACATTTTTATGGTGCTTCACACTTGTCTTTATGTTTGGTGTAGTTGTGGAGCAGCACAGTACAGTGAGGGGGGGGGTGAACATGACAGCTGCACTGACACTGTTGCTCTCCGATGGAGTGCAAGTGAGGTGCCACATCAATCGTACCAACTGGCCTGCCTGCATACTCCATAGGCAGAACCTGAAATGGTCCTATAGTCAGATGAGCAATGTTATATGAGTAAATAGTGACAAGTGGATCAAACTCACGAAGAGGCTCAGCAGCAAGAAAAATAAAAGTTAAGTGAATCCACATTGGTCCACACTGAAACAACATGAGGAGACGTTATCTTCTGAGTGCTCTCACCTCCCAGAAAATCCTGGTTTCAAATACCGGTTGGGCCTCTCTGTGCTGGTTTTGCATGTTCTCTCTGTGTGTGCGAGGGGCTTCTCTCTGAATTCTTCACAGTCCTGTGTCTTTGCCCATAGCCTGCTGGGATTAGTTCCCACAGCCTGTAGCTGGACTAAGCAGAATAGAGGATGGGTGGGTCATCTTCTGACACTTTCATTTACTTGTAGCTTTTGCTTTCCAACACATTAACACCTAAATACGTGCAGTTCAAAACATTTTTGGTGAGAATAAAGTTTCAGACAGCCCAGATATGTTTCTGACCCAATTGGGGTGAATTTTGTCTTTCTCACAGCTGCAATTGTCTCTATAGTAAAGGTTCTGTTTTTATAAACACATTTTTTCAATAAAATGATCAGTTCAAAAGATTTATTTTAACTCAACAAATATATGGGTGTTGTGTGTTCTTTGTCCACCATATTCACTCCGCAGCTTTTCTGGCAATCTCTTTTAAGGAGCCTCAAAAATGCACTGGGGAAGCTATCCATATTTTCAGTATCATTGCAGTTTCAAATATCCATATGAATTTACACCCTCTAATAGAAAACTGCCGATGTAGTCGGCAGATTTTTTTCAGTTTTCTTTTAATTGCAGGTTTGCTGTGGAAAGACCATTAATGAAAAATACATTAATAGTGGGCGAATACAATTTTCCTGGTACCCACCAACACAGTGGTCAATGTTTCCTTGAATGACTCCTTTCCTGATATCTTGCAAATACTTGCTGTGATGTGAAGGCAATGGTTAGTTCTCCCTTCCAGCAGAAATGATGACTCGTAGGCATGTTATGGTACCAAAGAAATAAAGGATCCTTCTCACACCAAAAGAACCGACTACGTGCTGAAGGCTATGCCGAAGCTCCGCCACATCAGCCTAGAGCTGAAGGCAGCACAAGCCGCAACCTCACAGTGACTGTTTGACCAAGGCTACACAAAGAAATGAGAGGAGGCGGTTATATCCCAGCCGTGGGGTTGAAGTTTACATTGTTCTGCCAGGGTGAGGACGGACATGTCAGCGCATCGCCAAATGATTTGTCTCAAAAACAAAAAGAGAGGGGGAGAGAGAGAGAGAGAGAGAGAGCTAGAGAGAGAGAGAGAGAAGGAAATGAAAAAGGGTGAAGGGGCTGCAGCAGTAGGTGGAAGGCCACTTCTCTCACTGGCCTTACAATATTAATGTGGGCCCTCCAAGACCTCTATTAAACCGTGCAAAGCTCATCTGGAGGAGCAGGCACATCTTTTACCCTAACACCACTGTGTTAAGCACACAGGGAGCCTGTAGAGGGGAAGGTGGGGGGTTTAATAGGGCCAAGCGCACTGCAGTGGGGTGAGATGAGACCAGCATACGGTGGGTGGCGCAGAATTGGGTGAGGCATTTTAAACAATTTATAATCTAATTTGGAATAATATGAAGCTGTAAATGTGTAAAATAACCCTGCAATACATTTTTGAGCAGTTTCATTCTCTGGAGAATTTTTTATACCAACTATTTCAGTTTATATATCATATGTTATGGTGCATTTATCAATGGGTTCATACAAATGTTCGAAACAAACTTGGTAGAATATAATGGATGAATGGTGTAGCTCTCTCCAGTTTTCTTTTTTGAAGAGTCAGGTCCTTCATCAGTGAAATGTATCGGGATGGTTGTGAGCTGTTGAATAACCATGCTGGTGTGATTTTCTGTGCATTCACAACTTGCCAAAATGCAAGTGTGATGAATCCAATCTGTTCACTGAAGGTGCTGTTAATTTTGGCCCACAGGGCTGAATGATACATGAACGAGAAACAAGTCAACTGACGAACAAGTCATTACCCTCATTTCTGAGAGAAAGTCCTGCTAAACTACAATGAAAGAAGAGGGAAACTAATATTTCTTCAACTGAGACTGATTTTTGAATGTACACACAATATGAAGGCATTGAATAAGATACAGAATCAGTTGGTCTGGACTGCAACATTTGCAGCTTCCAAAAGGCTCCAACTAACAAATGTCAAGAAATGATTTGCTTTTTATTCAGATACTGGCATGAGTAGAATAATAGTAATAAATAAATAATTGACTGACTGTGTCAAGCAGAGAGGCAGAATTCAAAATAAACAAAATTCGGGTTTTTTTACATTTCGAAGGTTAATGTTCAAATGTGGAGAAGCAACCAAGGCAAGTAAATGAAGCTGTGAGCTCCATTCTTGGATGCTGCTGCTGACAGACAGTGAGTGCACAGTCGGACACAGTGACAGCGCTGAGCCTGGAGGTGTGTTTGCGTTCATTCAGCTGCATGCACTTCACTACATCTGACAAATGAACCATGTTTACTCTCTAAATAGTAAATGCAATAAAGCATGCAAGCTTCGTGAAAGCACATATTCATAAATCAGTGCACAATGGTGCATTCCCCGTTTAATAGAAAGGCTATACACACAATCACACAATGCCTGCACACTTACTGAATAGATAAGTTGCGGCTCTGCTCATTGCTTGGGCCACTTTCTGAACACAACCACATCTATGATGAGATATCGAGCTGGTGCTTCAAACTGCTCTCTGATTCATGAAAGATCCTCTTGAAGTATGCCACCGCTCTCACTGCACTTTCACAACAGTCGTGGTATTAGTACAACTGCAGGAGTTGAGGAAAGTACACATAGCAGAGGCGGAGAAGGACTGATCGAGACGAGAGACTTTCAGCTTTAAGCAAAGATGACAAGTAAAATTTGGACTTTGGACAAAAGTCTCAAGACGAACCAATCAAACAGCCACAGAAGTGCATTAGGAGTTTACAAGATGCTTCTGGTTAGACAATTGAGTAGAGCCTGAGCTGCCGCAGTAAACATGAATGGAGTAATTTTTTTGGCATATTAATGCTTCCATCCAATCAGCAGGATGTGGGAGCAGCCTAATTACCTTAATCAGCTGGCGGACAGCTCCAGCTGAGAGCCCCACCAAGGGATCGCACACAATTGATCACTTCAGCCGTCGCTCGAACCAATTGTTTCTTGACAACACTTCAGAGCACCTGAATTACTGAGGTGCACTGGGTCATTAAGACAGCCGCCCAACCTCCAATCCTGCAAGCATCTCAGAAACAGATACAGCTGCTGCTTCCTCCGAGCATCTCTTCCACACCTGGGAGAGCAGCAGTGATCAAACCGAGTTTGATCCTCCTTTTGAGAAACTTATTTCTTTGTCTGGCATAAAATTTATGAAGAATTGTTTTGGGGTGTGATGTGAAGATGGAATACAGATGATCGCAGATGACAACTTGTGCTCAGACTCTGCGCTGACCTCCCAGTTTCCGTCCTGTATCTGAGCCACAGGGCATTGTGTGTGTGTGTGTGTGTGTGTGTGTGTGTGTGTGTGTGTGTGTGTGTGTGTGTGTGTGTATTGTTATACCAAAGCAAAAACAATGGAAAGCTCACTGTACCCATGATACCCCCCCCCCCCCGTCACCATCATTATCATCTTTTCTGCCTATTTCTCTGTCTTCCTCTCCCTTGTTTTATAAACTAGTCTTGCTTTCTCTCCTCACACCCTCCCTGTATATGAAAAATCAGCAAATAAAAAGTTACATTAACCCCACAATGACCTTTCCCACGTAATACAATGCGGCCTGATGGGCCAACCCAGGAGCTTCATCGAAAAGCTGTCATTCTCTGCTTTCCCAAGCACTGCCTGGGGAACATTTACCAGATAATTAATATATTAAATGCATGAAAAATAGTTACACAGGGGCCCCTTTGTCAGCTCTTCCACTGCATGGGGGAAGAGGGATACAGCCTGTGAACCATCAATATACAAGCATCCTACTTCAATGGGCCATCATAAAAACTGCTCATAATTTTATGGCTTCATTCACAGCCCCCGCTGTAAAGGAAGGCCATATTTCCTCGTAATTCACTGAAGCTCGCTTTGCCTTTTTTATGATTTAGCAGTTTTAAGCTGTACTGCTGTTGCAATTATGGAAGTGCTCCTGGCCCTGGCATGAAGGACGGGCAGGGGTCAGTGGTGAGCGGTGACATGGCGGTTGAAACACACACACACACACCCACTGTACACCTTTGGCTTCCTGCACCTTGGAGCTTACAGTGTGCAACAGATACTGCCATTCAACCCTCATGGCGTCAGTTCCTCAAGGTGTTGAAAAAGGTGAAGCGGCTGTCCTTCAGCATGTCCCACCACATCTGTTTACAGACAGTGGGATGAAGGCATTTCACATTGAAGCCCTCAACATTTTTGAATGAAAAATAGAAATAGTTATATTTCATGACTGCTTTTGATTGCATCCCCATGTACACATGCCTTCATGTGGATTAGTTTTGACCTTTATCAAACCTAAATTTTATCTTGCACTGGGAGAATTTCCAATATTAACCATTTATTCATGTTAGATTTCACCAAAAATTTGCAAAACAAGAAAAATAAAGCACTACTCATAGGTAAAATAGATAAAACACAATTGAAATAACAATCAAATAAAACCGAATAAATCTTTTATGAAATGAGAGGTCTCTAAATGTGGTTTGAGGGATCTGAAGCTCTGTGAAGTGAGCTCCTGTTTGGAGAATGTGTTGGTGGGAAATGTTTGGTCAGCCTGTGTGGATTTACTCTTCAGGTGTGACACAAAGAAAAAGGAGCAAAAAAAAATTATGATGGAGGTCTCAGAGTCCTGTTTTCAGTGTTTTGATTCCCAGCTTAGGTTTTAAGTGTGTCTGCATTCAGAGGAGTTTGTTGTAATTCCTGATCCTTTAGTGTTTAATCTTGTAAATGAAATGATGGCCGTACAACCTCCTGGTCACCGTTCCCTTGAGCCAAACTGGTGTGGTGGCTGTAACAGTTCCAGAGGCAGTAGGAAGTAGGGCTGCACGATATGAGATTTTGGTCATATCCCGATATAGCTCATTTTATATTCCAATATGATATACATTGCGATATAGTACATTTTTTGTAAATTCAATTGATGCATAGTTTATATACAATTGCCACGTGGGAATGTAGTTTAAATGATGTATATTCAACAAGTTACGTTATTAAACAAGACTTCTTTTATTTAGAGCCCTCTGAAAAATATTGAAAATACTTTTCAATAATTCAACATTCATGTAAACAGCAATTAGTTACACAAGGTTTAATCATGAAATGAAGATCCATACATTCAATAGGCAAGCTCATTCACATGACATTAGCATGTAATGTAGGATTGAGTAACTAAATATTTCTATGAAGCCAGCCTAAGGAAGGCTCAACATTGCCATTAATGTTAGCAGTAAACAGCTCTTAAAAGTAAACATTGGTTCCAAAACACCAAATGTAAACATAGAACCCTTTAAAGTGTTCATCGTGTGGTTGCAAAAATTTCACAATATATTATTCAAGGTATACAAAAAAATATGAAACTAATTAAAGTAACATGGATATGAGAACATCCCCCCAAAAATCTGACAATGTCAAACTTTATAAAGTGTTTACATTGAGTTTTTTGAATCTCAGACTTCTACAGGTTCTCAAACTTTTATATTTCAAGGTCGCTCCTTAACTTGGTCAAGTCTTTCTACCATCGGGAGGACTTTGGGTACGGTGTTCCTCGGCTATACGCCTCAGTCAAATTCTGCTGCTGCTGCGTCTCGCTGTTGTTTGTCTCCCAAACAGTGACGACAGAAGTGGACTGGTCGAAGTTAGCCTTAGCGGCTTTCAAACACAGACTTTTATCATATTTTTTTACATGGTTTTTCCGCAAATGATAAAAGAGGTTCATTGTGTTTGAGTCAGTTGTAGCGACTTGGCAGTGACATACAAACTACACCGGTCTGCTCCGTGTTGTTCCTTTTAAAACAAAACCACGACCACGCAAACGATGTTGACCCCCATTTCGACAGCAGCTCCTCCGTCTGCGTTAGCTCGTCCACATTTGATGCACGAGAGTTGTCCTCTCCTTCGCCACAAACACCCTGTTCCTCTATGCTTGTTTGGGTTTTACACAGTGGCAGCAGTGTGTGTGGGCATGCCATATGTGGAGCGTCACGAGGTGAAACACTGCCTTAACCTTCGTTTTTTGCGACACCACATTAGAAATGATAGAGCTCATGTTTGCCATTAGAATTTTTCTATCGTTTAGACAAAACATATCGTTATGCCGTGAAGCCTCAGTGGGAAGCCAACCAGACAACCCACTTCTGGGGCGGTGGGCCGAGGGTCAGAGGCTCAGCCACAATGGCCAGAGAAAATGTGAGTGGTCAGGGGTAAAACAATTTGGCAGTTGTGGTGCTCAATCACAGTTGGTGCTGAGCAGCCAGGGGACACGTGTCAGTGGTTTTCCAAGAAAGACAAAAGGTAAGTGGCTGTCACAAAACCAGCATTGTTCATGAATACAGCTCAGGGATGGGAGGAGTTGACGTGTCAGATAGAATGATGGGCGACTACAGAAAGGGTGTCCAAACAGGCAGGTAGGTGGACTACTGGCATGCTGATGCTATCCATCCATTTATCTATTATTGTTCCCTTTTCTGGGATCAGACAGCAGCAGTCGCAGTGTCATCAGAGAGGCCCAGACTGTTCCTCCCTGCACACTTTTTACACTTCTTTTCCTTTTAAGACTGCTTTATGTAGACAGCTGATTTTTTTTTTGCTTTTATAGTAACTGAGTCCTTCTGATTCCAAGGTAAATTCTTTTGTTTCATATTTTTTCCAATCTTTGTTGGTTCTTTTTATCCATGTATGAACAAATTCAATCGAAAAATGAACAAAACAGATTTGAAAAAATTCTAATATGAACAAAATGGTTGTCCATCCTTTAGTTTATGTCTAGAAAAGCAGTGTAGACAACAATCAGCACGAATTAGCAGTGTAGTGTTACACCATGTAATAACCAAAGAGAGAAATCATGATGAATTGTCATGCACAGCAATGTTTGTGTTACACCCTCTGCGGGGGAATCAAAGTGATTAGTTTGCATCATAGTTCCTACCATTGTTATATAGTTATGGTCTTGAACTGCAAACAGTTGAGCATTTTTGGTTTTTTGGGTTATATATAAAAACCATTAACAAGCAAGTGAGCTACTCAATTAAAAAAAATCTTATTTTACCTAGAAAAGCCATTTCACTTTTTTTTTTTGAAGAAAACCACCATTCGGATGTATGAGGTGTCACTCAAGCATAAAATGACATTCAAAGTAATTCTTCTGCTTGACAAGTTTTCACAAAAAGCTCTTTTTGTCAGTTTTTGGTCAAAAACTAGCTTTTTGGTGAAAATGGCCAAAGGTCACCTGCTGATTATGAAAGAAGGAAACAGCTAGAAACAAATTTGTATTTCTCACGAAAAAGTAAAGAGTCTCTTGGTGGTTTCAGTTTTTACATATAACAGTACAACCAAATGGGTCTTAAGTGGAGTAGAAAGCAGCTCAGTGGCCAGTGTGAATAAAGGAGGAGGACGGAGAAAAGAAACAAACTTGTGTAGTTACACTTTGAAGTGCAAAGTAAACAAAAAAAAAGGGAGTCAAAACAAGAAATACAATATTATCTCACCCAGGAACTAAATCTGTCCCCAGACTTTTTGGATTATTATTGGAGAACTCTGAAGACTAAATGATAGTGTATTATCTATGAAGATGCGTGAGCCTATAGTTTTAAAAAAACCTGTTTAATCTGTTCAGGTAATCAAAGTTACTGTAATTGTTTTAAGTAACTGTGTCATGCTGGGTTGCTAGTATTTTGACTTACAGTTTCCGATATCAACATTCAGGAGACTGTATGGCCAAGAACCTGGGTTGAATGGCTCTTTTGCAGGAATGAACAGAGGAGAAACAGAGGCACGATGGAAGGTTCTGCCCACATGAGATTCTGTTAGATTAACCTGCATTAAAGGTAAAGCTGAGTACAACAGCTGCTTTGGAACGCTGCACCCTCAGAATGTGCTGAATGAATTCTTCTGGGTTTACAGGATCCTTAAAGGCAACTTTTGTGTTGTACATCTATTGAGGGAAATGTTATTACATTGGGGGAGTCGTGGTCGTATTTAGTTTTGGGTCTTCTTATGAGTGATGCATAAAATCAGTGAACAGAGAAAAAGATTCAGCTGCATTATTAATTTCTTCCTGCACTGTCGTTTTTTTGTTCAACTGATGTTTGTATTTCTGAAAACTTCAGAGATTTTGCACAAAATAGTTTTTTAGTGCTCTCTGCAGTCACACGCAGGATAAAATGAGCTTGATGGATTGTGAGGTGAGTGTGAGGTTTGATTGAGTCTTGGGGTCTGATATCTGGGTTTTTGACTGAAGAAAGATCCAGAGTGTAAAAATTGCTTTGCTCTGAAAACAACAAATTATCATTATGCCATGTGTTTATTTTGGACAGTTAGTTGCACAGTTAAATCACAGTTTTTAAAGGAGCACTATGTTAAATGGTTTCATTGGTTTGTTTGCTCTACAAAAAGAATAATTGAAGTTTCATGAACATGGTTGCTGAATCAGCTGCATCTGTTTTTTCTTCGACAGAATACACAGTTGGAGCACATGTTTGGGACTGATCCGTATGTGAAGGCTTTTCAAGCATTTGTTGTAATAATTGCATTCAAAAATCTCCCCCAAACTCTTGAAGGAATGTTCTTTACTGTCTGCAGTTGTCCTTTTGTGCTTGTGTAGCTCCATCAGTTTGGCCGATTTTGATAGTCACTGAGTTGTCTTATCCAATCGATTCAATTGTGTCTGTGTTTAATTCTTAGTATTTTAATTCAGAGAGAGGAGGAGAAATGTTTCCATCATCATAAATGGGAGCATAAAGACATGATAAGCCAACAGGAATGTTATAAAGGTATCCTATGAGAGTCCCAACTCCACCTTGGTAATCTGCAAAGAAGAAGGAAGCAAAAGAAGGAACACTTTTTTTTTCTTCTCGACAGCAGTTCCTCTGGTATTAAACTCATGTCATGAACCACAGCTGTCGCCACACCCATCCTATGTAAATTTAGTGACTTTTCAGACCCCTCTAGCAATGAACACACTCTAGCGAGAAATCGAATTACTTTCTGAGGTGTTAATAAAGACTTTTGGAGACTGAGGTGAAGGCGCGTAGTCACCTACTCTTCTCAACCTGCAGTGGGTGCTGCCGTGAGCCCCTTCCCACCCACAGCATCAACAGTTGAGCCCGATCAATCAGCAATCACGTATTTTTGAGTATACCGAAAAAAATATCGGTATATATTTACCATAGATCTTAAGTTGTCCGGAGGCCAGAGTTTTGGTTTTTAATTAAAAAAAACTGTTTTTGTTGACTGTTTTGTTGGCTAATAATACCGTAAAACATCAAATAATAGCTGGGCCATTTATTTGTTTCAATCATGAACAGACCAGGTGTCTTTATAGAATAAAAATGTGTCCCCGTTAAAAGACACAGATACAGATGTCCAGGTGGATGGTTGTTTATTAACTGTGGTCTGTCAGCGTAACACAAAGGAATAATCAATAAATAAAACCTCACACATCACTCCTGAGATGAACACAAAAGCCGTAGCTTATTAGTTCAATAGTGCTAGCTTTAACTGAAACAGATAGTGACACATAACTATATAAAACACAACTTTGGCGTTGAAAGGTCATCATCTCATCTTATGACACGACATCATAAACCTCATATAGTTGAACAGGGGAACAGAAAAATGGAAATTATCCAGCAAGCCGCTGCAGTATCTTAGTGACTAACGGCAGCTCTCCGACAACTGTGTTACATTCACTAGCATCGAAACTACTGAGGTGCGTTAATGAGCACAGAATATATAGATACTAAAAAAGTGATCAGATCGGGGTATATCAGGATCTGCAGATAGTCAAACTCAAATGATCAGGATTGGATTGAGAGCAAAGAAAACCTGATCAGGGCATCCCGAGTGGCTAAAACACATAGCCTGAACGGGACTCTGCAGCTTTTATCACATCAAATGACACATCTCACACAAATTTTCTACATAGGATAAACAAGTGTGAATCCAGACAAATGTGACTTTACAAAGAGGGCTCTTTTGTGCAATTACTCTCTACTTGGGATGCCACTGAGACAATTTAATGAAGCAGAATGGCATTTATATAATCAAACAAAACAAATCAAGCTCATTTTGTAACTAATGAGAACAGTCACTCATATAAAATGAGCAAAGTTGCTGCATTTGATGTGGTTTTAAACCCTGTTGATTTGCAGAAAACAAGGAGACAGTCAGTCGTCCCATTAGGCATTACAAATCCTGCTGTGAGTCACGACTTACATAGTGACACCGCAACAAACATTGTTTTTAGCCCATTCAAATTATTCCAACTTTCCAAATAGCATAGCAAATGGACTCAGAGCAGTTATTGGGTGGAGATAAATTTGCTTGCAGAGCTTTTTTGCTTCGCCTCAGAATGCCGCAATCATTTGCTCACAATATAAAGAGGGAGGCAAAAAAAAGAAAAGAAAAACAAACAAGCTAGCTGTGGTAGCCAAATTGGTGAGCCAACATAGTGAGTGCACAATATGGAGTACAGGTGATCCCAGAGAGCTCACACTAAGCAAGCTTAATCCTGTTGACTAAGAATGGGTGCAGGGAGCCATGCCAGCCAGTATTGAGCTGTGGGTGTATAGAGCAATGACAGGGGAATTAGTCACTATGACAAGGGTTGTCCTCCAGTACACAAGCTGCAGCTGCCATTGGGCACCAACATTGGAGTTGGTTTAGCAGTCAGCTAGTCTCAGTCTCCACTGGCACAAACAGAGTGTGCTGCAGGCCAGTGGCTTCAGGGCGCATTGTTAGCTGTGTTAGTGTCAGTGTTAGTTTCGCAACCTGCAACAGTTAGGCCCTGATTTGTGTTGTAGTTTTGTTTTTGGGCTACAGGTCCTCAAGGTATGAGAAGAAAAAATATTACACCAAGATGTTTCAATTAGGCCTTTAATGTGTTTTTGACTGTTAAAATTATTGCCAAATGTGAAAATGACAATGAGGTCTTGTCTTTGTGGTCACGTGATACAGCAAAAAAAACCAAACAAACACCACAACACTTGACCATCTTTCATTCAGGTAAAGCGAGGCTGCTGTGACAGATACACACATGACTGCTGCTAAAACAAAGTATTCTCTCTCAACTGACCAAATGGTTTTCTTTTTCCTTCTGTTGTTGTTCTCAAATAGGTGAAATAATGTCCAGACCACTTTAAAGAAATCAGTCACAGTGGACAGCAGCCATGATACTGTTGAGAAAAGTAAACTAAAGTTGAGAAAAATGACGTTACAAAATTTCTACTCGAAGTCCAACTGAAACTCTAACAGGATGGCAGGCTGCATCCAAAGGTCAAGTTCGCTCAGGTGAGAGTTCAGCGAAAAGCTCTAACCTTTGGTGAAAGTAACTATGTCAGAAATGAGAAGCTCACACGAAGCACCAAGCTTAACTGGCTATTCTCCTGGCCTTGTCTCCCATCTACCAGCTCCCTGAACAAGCATTGACAGTCTCAGAGCTGTATAACACCCAAACCTAAACGTCATGGATGAGTGGGGATTAATGAGGCACAGGATCAAGCAGCAGCAATAAGCATAATGAGGTATAACTGTTGCTTTGAGAAGGCTGGTATGCATCAGTACACAGGATCAGCACCTTTCAATCTTACCCCTCAGTGTCATGGTACTTTTTCCCAGCATTTTGTGAGAACTGGTCTTTTTTTTTTTAACTTTCACAAGGAGACAGTACCCTCCCCTGACCTTTCCACAGTTGCTAAAGATAAGATATTGAGTGCTTGCCATGTGTTTGTCCCATATTTGTGTGACAGACTCACAACAGGTCGTTAGGGGGAGTACCAGCATGTATTTTCTCCCACTAAAGGCATTGGGCTCAACCAATAGGTGGACAAAAAACATGTGATTGGCGGCCACTACCAATTGGCCAGCAGCCCTAGCAACAAGGGGAATTTTTTGGGCCTTCCTCATTCGTCATAGCTATATTTGAATACAGTGGGAACTGTGAGGCACAGTGGGGACTAAAAGCATCCCAATTAACACAGAACAAAGATATCTTTGGGGCAGTAAACTTCTCGGCCATTTTGGTGGGAGAAGGCCTCAGTAAAACTTCATGGAGCTTGTGATGTTTTAACTGATATTGACGCCACAGTAGCACATAATTTATTATCAGCTGTGACTCTAAGCAGAACGTCAAAGGACTATTCAAAACAACAGAACTGGAAGGAGGGATCACATCATTCAATTGAGGAACAGGAATGCAATACAGCATCATTCTTGGCAGTTAGGGTGGATGATTCCACAGACATAGCTCACAGTCTGCTCCATCATGTGGGAGGGGATTAGGTTAGGTTATTTCAGTTTTAAGGTTGTCACAACGCTACACCGTTACTTATAATTTTGATGAAGAAGGTTTGTGTGTGTGTTTCTGAACAATAAGCATGATGTTGCTCTATAGCCTGCAGCCACCTTTCAGATGAAAAACATTGTTGACAAAACAAAACTCCACGAATGCTGTCTGAAAGCAGTGTATGAAACATTTGGTCGAGGTATTGTCCTCATTTCTTTATGATTCTCATATGGCTCTCAGGCCAAACTCTGTCCTTTGTTTTTCACACAGCCACTGAACTTTTAAAGGAGTAAGTGGCGTAAATGTGTCACATATGTAATTTGTTTGCATTGAAAAAAAATATTCAACAATGGATGAAGTTGTTGTCACTGAGTGCAACAGCAGGTGGCTTGCCTGTACGAACACACAAGCCCTAATCTACTGAGGCCTTCTGTGTGGACAAACATGTTAGATGAATATTAAATGCAAACACATTTTAGGCTGATTTATTGACGGGGCACACTGAGGATTCACCTGAGGATGCATCTGTCAAACATGCAAACCAGTGCACACAATTCATTGTTGTGTGCTTCCTTCATAAATATGAGATATCCAACCTTTCTACCGGATTGTGCAAAGTACTGGGAGGAGTGCACATTAATAAAGATTTGCCATGCACGATGTGAAGTGTGCCTGAAGTCGCTGTGTCTGAAAAAGGAAATATAAACCAGCTCAAGCCTTTTCCAGAGACCACGTGGGTATCTGCGAGGCATTTCTTCAGTTAAACGCTTCTCATTTGATTTTTTTCTAATAGGATTTTTTTATTTTGTAGTCCACTTCAGATTAAGACTCCATTTTTTTTTTTATTTCTGTTGTTTGTTTTTTTTTTTACCTTTTCACACAATGATTTTGTTATAGATAATTTAAGGAATAGTGGTTTTTGGTTTGTTTTAGGGCTAAATTCATTTTTTTATTTTGTGTAACTGGAACACTCCAAAATGTGCAAAAACTTTCGTAATCAATTCTTTGTTGTTGACACTTCTGTCAGTGCTCCATTCAGTACCGTGAACCCTCGTTGTAATGTGGTTCACATTTTGCAGCTTCGCTGTTTGGTGGATTTTTTAGTGCAGTTTTTTAATGCATTTTTATAGTGTGTGAATGAGCATCATGTTCTGTGTCCTGATTGGCTAACAGACTGTAGGCCAAGGTCAAAATCCTGCATCCTTCAGCTCTGTCCAGTACAAAATGCGTTCAGATCGGCAAATTTACCTGTGCAAATTTTCTCCATGACAAAACCCACAATGTCAACAAACGTTCTGCACCGACAAAAGCATTTATGAAAGCCCAAAAAAGGCTGGAAGATGCTAACCATTGCAGAAAAAGTTAAAATTCTTAACATGCTTAAGGAAGGTAGAAGCTATGTGACTGTAGGGTGCGATTATGGAACACAATATTATACAATAATTGTAAATAATAAAGATGACTACTTTGTTCATTTCACCTATTGGAGGTTTTTTTTTTTAAATATAGCCCCTGCGATAAACAAGGGTTCACTGTAGTTCATGCCAGACAGGCCCTATAACATTTCCACAACCTTCTGTTGAAAACTCTTTGGTGTGTCTTGATTGGTTGATGTGTTATCATTTAGTCTGATCGTTTTGTCATTTCTCTATATTAAAGCCACATTTTGGAGTTCTGCTTCTTGGAAAACACCACCAAGGCCGCCCACCACCTGCCCTGAAAGTCTGGTTTTACCAGCAACACAGAAAAATCCTTGCATACAATGTGGTGCCCTGTTCAAATCCCTCAGGTCTGATTAGTGTCATGTGACTGGGTCTCAGTGTGGTCCAAGTACCACCAGTGGAACTTGGGCTCCCACTAGTGTTATGTGACAGAATCAATGCATTGACTTGGAAAAAAAATAGAAAAAATTCAGGCAGGTATTTGCATAAAAGCTAAAAGATTTCAGTATGTTTCCATCTGAATTACCTGCTTTGGTATTGTTTGTTGGTTTTCATAGATGCCGCTGGATACTGAGGCCTACTGTGCTCCTGGATTAGTACGAGCCATCGTAGGGTACTTTGAGAGCCGAGTTCTACCTGAGGTGGTCCTTGGTGATTCCTATTGCCATGGTTAACAGAGCATCTGCAAACTGGGAATTGGGATGACCCTGCCAACCCCCAGCAGTCCCTCCTCCAACCTGAGACACAACCAACTTTTCTGACTCAGGGCATCAACAAACTTGGAGATTAGGATGACCCCACCATCCCCCAGCAGTTCCTCCTCGAACCTGAGACACAACCAACTTTTATGTCTCACTGAAAGAACTGTAAATGAGCTGCTTTTACAGATTGACTCACAGTGACTGAGTTGACACCAATGACCATCTTTCTCTATGTCTGCTGCTGAGGAGACCTACTGCTGGGGAGACCCTCTCCTCCTCCCTCAGTGACAGCAAAAAGATGGGGTGTGGGGGGGGGGGGGTCTCCTCAGGGGCACATAAAGAGAGATCATCCCCACCCCTCCTTTAAATCATTTCTCCATTCTCAGCTCCATCAGAGGAGCCTCTTTTTATGAGTTGTGTCCTGATGGGCCAAGGGATTGCCAGCCAAAGGCCAGCAGTGAGTGGAGCGAGCAGCTCAAACTCACACACACACACACACACACACACACACACACACACACACACACACACACACACACACACACACACA
>JASSRZ010000016.1:20785320-20797820 GCA_032164315.1 Malacoctenus gilli
CACACACACACACACACACACACACACACACACACACACACACACACACACACACACACACACACACACATTTTGATCCAATATTTGAGATTTTTTGGGAATACTTATGAAAATGTAGGATGCAATGCTCTTATTTTCAACACAATTATTTTTCAATGTTGTTTCTTCACTTCCAGCTCTGACACATGGTCCCCATGTGGGGCGGGAGTTACAGGGCTGCCAACCTCACTGGCCAGTACCTTGTGAGTGACAGGCTCAGTATGGTATTCTCATTGGCGAGATGTGTTCTGGTGGATGTTTCAGGGTGGTGTTGTCACTGGCAAATTGCTTTGGGAGGGGACCTGCCATGAATCTTCAAGTCAAGCAGTTGCAAATAGTTCCCCCACACCAGTCACTGTTTGGTTGCCTTGTTGTTTTTCACCTTTAGCAGATGGGAAGAAGAAGAAGCTCAAATGGCTAATTAAAGGTTGATGTTTTCATTATTGCATGATATTTATGAACCTGATGGAGAGATTGTTTGGTAGCTGAGCAATATGAGATAATGGAAAGTGATGCAGGTTAACTGTTAATGCTACATTTAGTTTGTATTGGACTTCATTTGCAGCCAAGCATCCTGGCAGACAATTTCAAAATAAATTCATGAAAGCACACATGCTTCTGCTACTTTTTGCTCTTCTCTTATTAAAGTGCTGATGACATGACATGATATTGCATGAATAGTTCATTATAATCAGAAGGGGTCAAAGAACATGGGAAGAAAAAATGCATTGAAAATAATAATGTAAGCATCAAAACTTTAGAAATAGATAGATAAATGAAACAATGCACAGATAATATCCTACAAATACTTTTTGGAAAAAAACTTGAAATGAGAAATGATTACTTTTTAAAGCAACTGGACCAACACTGTTCCTCAGAAATCCAAATTTGCTACTCATTTTGAAAAGCGCAGTGAAATCTTGTAATGGAGCTCAAAGTCGGAGATCAAACATGTCAATTCAGTCGAACAGTCACAGATGGCATATTTTAATGATCCGAAATTGTTCGTAAGATATATCTTGTCCCGGGCTGTTGGGCCCACAGAACCAGTTCATCCATCTAATCAGGGGTCATTTTTAGCTGAAGTTTTTATTAGCTGAGCAAGAAGTGCGACCTGCTGTTTTCCTTTACACAAACACTTTGTCATTGATGTGGTACTCTCATGTTCCAATACATGTGTAACTTTAATGGCCCTTGGTTTGCTAAACTTTCACGAGTCTGTTGTGATCCCCACGAAATGAAGCAAGAGCCTTCAGACCCATTTTAAGGGTTTTAGATGAGGTGAACAGGAGGTGGTCATTTCAGAAGCTCTGTTGTGAATTAGAATCACAGTCAGTCCAACAGTCATTCCACTGTTACCAGCTCTGATGACAACAGGAATGGTGTAACTCTATGATATGGTGAATACAAGTGTGTGTGCATGCGTGCGTGCGTGCTTGGCTGCTGTGCTTGTATTTGGTGGTGGTGGTGGTTGGGGGGGCAGGGCCAGCCCCAGGCCGAGCAGCTGTGAGCAGATGTCAGCTTAAGTGAGCGAGGGACTTGGGAGAGAGAGAGAGACGTGGCTGGGCCAACCCTCTAATTTACGCATGAGTGGCGCTGCACCACCGATATTTACATTTAAATTGATGTTTCAGATACTTAATTAAAGACGGGGACTGGGCTCTTCTGGTCGGCGGTGGCCTCTTCCTCATCTTCCTCCTCCTCGGCAGAGCGCACAGACTGCTCACTGGAACCCACAGCACTTCTCTGAGCCCTGTCAACAATATTTCACTGGAGACCAGTTGGTGACAGTGCACCCCATTTTTGCACCTATGGTAATTTTCTGGGTACATTATTGAATACACAATGCCCCCTGGTGGTTTGCGGCGCCTGGCCCATCTGCACAGGCAGCACAACGCTTTTCCCCCATTGGTGTTTGTAAGGAACATACAACCCGAGCGTGCTGTGGTTTGAATCCAGCAGCTTCCTTTCCGCTGTAAAACGGTGGGCTTCTGCTGTGCACTAAAGTGGAGCTCATGCACAACAAGGGGGGTAAGAAAGCAGCAGGTGAAGCTTCTATAGGAGTGACAGGAAGCTCAGTGCTTAGATACAACCTGATCATCACCCTCAGTGTCTGAGAGCTGCTGGATGGATGTGAGCTGTTGACTCTTTCAGGTGGTGTTTAAAGTTTACAGGACCTGTTGTGATGTGATTACCATAATGTCTATGTTGTCCATCAGTCTGTGCCCAGAGTTAGGATCTGTTAAAGCACTTTTTTTTTTGTACTAACTCAGGATTTATGAAATGAAAACATTTCCGTTACATTTTAGATGATTCCACAATAAAACTCCTCGATTATTATTATTATCACAACTTTGTGTCACTGTTGTTCAATGGAGGGACTTGTACAGTTTACGTAAATGTGAATAGCTGCATGGATGAACACAGAACAAATTGAAGATGTTCAGGTGGAAATGTCAGCATGTACAACCTACGCACAATTCTGGCAGACGCAGAGCAACACAAGCATTTATTCAGGATATCATCAGCTTCTACCTATCAACACAGCCCAGCTCCGGTTGCCACAAATGCACCACATTCTAGATGGAAAGATGTGTGGTGCATGTTTCTGCAGTAATTTAAGTCATGGGTTCTATGTTCTTGGTGTGTAAATCGGCCACCTGTTTATGAAAAGAAAAGAGTTGAGCTGAAAGATGCAAAGTGTTCAGTTTTTGGTGATTACTACGTCCTTCCACACTTCACACATTGTAGTTTTTATTGTGTCCAAACACAAAAAGCCAGCCGGCTGAGTGATCTAATCACCAATTAGTTTTTTCATTTCAGTTTTGCTTCTTTTGTTTGTTTTTGCAGCTCAGACGTATGACATTGGACATGATGTCTCCACAGTGCTGGCTGTGTGCACTTGGGCAGGTGAGTTTCCGAATGGCTGAAGAGCCACGCTGTTCAATGTTAACAGGGTCTCCAATGAGGCCAACATTCTAATGCAGTGGCACTCCAACCCTGATGAACTGTCCTCCCAGCATGCTTAGCTGTCCTCACCGGGGTCCTCAGATGGGCCGCCTGACTGCCCACAAGCCAACTCCTCTCCACCACTTGTTCCCAAACAGCCTTTTAATAGGTTTTAAAAGAGGGTTATTAACATCACCTGCTAATTATGTTAAGGACCTAATTAGGGAATGAGAAAAAAGCCTTTTTGTCTAATTAGGTTTTCTTTCTAAGTACACTGATAACCAAGGGAATGCTGAGATCTCTGTAGAAATGAGAGTGCAATGAGCCAGTGAAAGGATGCTTCAGAATAAGAGTTAACCCTTTCATCAGAGCCTTGACTCTATTAACAGGCCACTGGCGGAGTGCAATTACCACCCAAATAGGTTTTTCGGGACGTGTTTATCTGGAGTGGGAGTCTGCATCATTTAGCACATTATAAACTCAATAGTGTCTTCATTAACGATTACAGTCAGTGGGTGGTATTACCTGCCTGATAACCGACCACGGCCTGATGATATCAGCTCCCACCGCTGAACTACTTGGCAGGGACCTAATTTTTCAGCCTATGCTACTCATTCCTTGCTGTTTCCTCCACTCAAGTGCTACCCAGCCAGTGCACTGCCAGCAGCACTTCACTGGGATTTCAGCTGCAAAATGGGAATGAGAGGAGACAACATACAGCTGCTTAATCGCAAGGCAGGAATGGGAGATGCTGGAGTAAGTGTGCAGCAGAAGATTTATGCAAGGCTAAAGTTTCCAACGTGGCTGCGGACATTTCCTCAGCCGGAGGTTTGACACAGACATGGTGTGGGGAGGGACACATTACAAGCTGTATCAGGTGATCAGTGGTCTGTGGTTCTCTCACTCACCTTAAAGTCTTCATCACAAGGAAGGGTGCTTTCTTACAAGGACATTTTTCCCCATCAGTAGATATTAGTATTTACTCACAAACTCCAATGCAGAGATTTCTACTCCTCAGTGAGGACAGGAGCTATCCGTTGTCCTGACAGTCGTCAGGAGCTGTTTAATGAATATTTGACACATATTGTCGTCATATCGTCATATAAATATGACACATATTTGAATATTTGCATATTGTTGTAAGAATAAGAAATGAATATGAAAGACTCTAGTTTCTGGGTTTGTTTTAGTTTCAACCTTCTGCTTCACTCAGGGACCTTGACATATGACAGCAAACACAAACCCTCACAGAACAATAAAAAAGTGACAGAGTTTTATTGGTGTGGGTTGTTTGCAGTGTGGCCACACAATGCTGTAGGTGTGGTCTGCTCTGGGTGTGGGTGGGACTGCTGTGTGCAGGGGGGTGTCAGCAACTGCAGGACAATGTGCTTTCAAGTCAGTGTCACCAATTTGCCATGAGTCATTTTTAATTTAAATTAAAGTTGCCAATATGATTTGGAAAGTTGTAAACTTACCAGATTTAGCCAGAATGTTGGCAGCACTGCAGCCGTTTGAGTGTAGCCCTCTTCTTCTACAAGTCTCTGTACATTTTGGTCACACTTCACTTATGCGTTGGTGTTGTCAATGTAAATAAATCAATTAGTAGATACATTTTGTTACAACATGTTAATGGATGATTGTTATATGCATTGTTTTATTTGTGTGAATCACAAATGTGTGTGTCCTGTGATTTACTGTCTCTTTCCACAATGACTTGCAGAAATATTGCTGTACGTGAGACTCTGATACACCAAACAGAAAAGGGTTAACAGAGCGAATAACGGTAGCAAAGTTTTTACATTTCCAAAGGGTGTCAGTATCACAGAACAGTAATGGGGCTTATCAAACCATTAAAGGGTTGGTGACTAAAATCATCTGTTTTCTTTTTGAACATCACAAGAGTTTGTAGCTGCAGCAGCGGCATCATGAAAAGTCAGCACATCATGTCTCCTGGGGCAACAAAAGCATCTCATTTGATGTCATTCGGAAATAAGGCGATGAAAGTAGAGATAGGAGGGTAACAATGAGAGAAAACGAGCTAGTGAGATGTTTCCAACGGCGAGGCGATGGAGTCAAGTGTTGTGTGTCGGCAGCAGTGCTTCTTGTGTGATTACATGTTTAATTTACTTCACATCCCAAAAATTGTTTGCTATGACAGTGCCAATTTACAGTGATCCCCATATGAGTGTCAGGCAAACTAAAAGAAGGCTGCAATAAGACAGCTCTCCTCTGCCTCTAATGGAATCTCAATGAACCCCGAGACGACGGGTCCGGGGGAACAGACAGCCCCGCCATTAGTGCGAAAACTCGCTCTGCTCCAACACTCCTCTCCTCGGCCCGTCTGTTATTATGATTTCACTCCACTGAAGGGAAATGATGACAGGCTGAATGGGGCAGGGGGGTGGGGGAAGGGTTACTTCAACTTAGACCTGTGTATGTTGACATTTGCTGCATCGAGTTTAGGGGGATGAGGGGTGGAGAAAGGGGTGGAGGGCAAATAGCAGCCTTCTAAATTGGCAGCGCTAGACACTGTCTTTAAACTGCTGGCTGATCGCTGGGCTGGCCTGTGTTCCAATCTCATTTCTGAACAGACAAGCAGGCAGCGACGCTGCACACAGTAAGTGTCTATCTGCCTGTCATTTTCTAGCAGGGTACAAAGGAAAAATTTCCTGTGTGAAACACCATTATTCAAATGATTTTAATACTCTGTGTGATGGGAAATTTCGGCTCAAATTGCAGAGCAGCAGCTGAAGATTTGTGTTCTTTTATCAAAGTCATAAACATATTGTTTTATAACTGTCCACCTTCCACCAAATTCAATCATGGAAGGTGAAAATTAAAGAGTGCCTTCAAGAAGGCTCCAATACATATGTAAATTCCAGCCTGTTAAAACAAGCCTTCAACATTCAAATTTAACACAAACTCCCACTTTCAACTTTGTATTATACAAACATAAAATTTTGAACTGCGTATTCAGATAATATGTCAATTGAAGCACTTTCCCATTTAAAATGACCTAACCATGAGTGAGTCCTATTCCAGAGGCAGTAAAGCTGGACAGTGGGGGGCTTCTAGAGTGAAAATTCATTTCCCTCTCTCAGAGGGTCACATTTTGAAAGTAGGAGAGATCAAATCTGAGCGCTATTACATTCAGGGGCACTCCTCTAATATAATAGTAGTTGAAGACTAGACTCTCACTGTGGCAACACAGAGGAAAAAAGAAGGAAAACATTCTACAAGAAAAGATATTGAAGACTGACATCAGTTCGAATGACTTTTTTTCCCTAAATTTTATTTAAGTGATTCATCGAGAGAGTTGGACTCCAACAAGGCTGTGCCATTTCATCACTTGTGTTTGTGTTGTTTATGTGCAGGCTGTTCACTCACAGCCAAGGTCAGAATCCAATAATGTCAGACGCCTTTTGGCTCCATCACACAAATACCTCCAGCCTTCACTGCAGCAGTTCACAGCAAAGTGTAGGGGTGGTGGTGCTGGAAGACACCGGTGCAGATGTGGTAGGCAAAGACTCGTAGCGATGCTCACTCTGTACAACCAGTGAACTACAAGAGAGATGCTGGCACCCACAAAGGCTGGAGGACATTCAGGGACAGACCAGTGGACAGGAAGAGGCTGCACCAGAATAGGCAGTCAGTCAAATTGCTGTGAGCCTGCACAGGCAGAAGCACCTCCATGACTGCAAAAGGTAAGAAGAATTCAGCCAAAGGCTCTCAAAGAGGTGGCCAGGGCCGATTGATTGGTAAGGAACTAAACGGATAAGGATAGAAAGAAATCCCTTCAGACATGCACATGTGGGTAGCAGGTGCCTAATTTACAACAGGGGGACAATGACGGGTAAAAGCTTGACCAAGCAGCATGCTTGGCTGCTCCAGCAGGTCACACGTGTGGAACATGAAGAGCCTGGTAGAGAACGGCAGAGCAGCGCCGGAGGGTCACCAGTGGAGAAAATGGCAGCACCAGCATCACAGCAGAGGGGCAGTTGACATGCCAAGAAAAACCACGAGGGAGTCACAGCCAAAAGAGATGACCCAGAGGGAAATGTGACAGAGTGAGGACTTGATGATGGTATGAGTCCCCCCTTACAGGGGGACATAGACTGCAAACTGATCAAAATGGATGAGCCCAGCTGCAAGGAGTGCACACAAAGGTTAGAGGAATTAAGAAACCCTCGTTCCAAGGTAACAAGGTGGCAGGGAGAAGCACTAAAGCCAGCTAGTAAGTGACGAAGGAAAGCTGCCTCAAAGTCAGTGTGAAGTCTGATTTAGCTCAAGCAAGCGCTGTCCCAAACTTCTCTGGGTAGAGTGGCTCAGGAGAAGGAACCAGAGGAAGGACAAAGACAGGCCCTTTCAGTGACCTCTTTGAATATTTGTGCCAACTAGAAAGCTGGAAATGTCCTGCTAATGCTTGCCAAAAGATGACATGATTCATCAAGGTCAGCGGTTTCTTCGACACAATCCACAGGCCTTCCTAAGTCCCCAGGTTGTATCAAGGATGCATCCATCATCTGGAGGCAGGTACAGTGAGCGCTATATAGCAAAGCTTCCTATTTACGGGACCATCGATGTCCCAACACTCACCTGTGGTCAAGATCTTAAAAACTGAGATCTCAGATTTAAGCATCTAAGAACAACTTTTGCTGCAACGTGGCTGGCGTCACTCATTAGGATCGAGAAAGGGGTGTCCCAGCTCGGTTTTTTATCCCTCCTTCTCCTCCTTCCTTCTTTCCTTCCTTCCTTTAAATGAGTGTGATGTTATCCAGCTGTGCAGAAGCCTGCTAACGAGCCGTCATTGGATTCGGGGGGGGGGGGGGGGGATTGGAGCAGGGAGACATCTGAGAATCTGAGGACGCTGTCCCCCATGACATGTGGACATGGCGAGATTTTATCTGTTTCTGCAATAGTTAGCATCATCCTGTCTTTTGGATGTGTCTGCAGCTGCCTCTGTTGCTGAAGAACGTTCTGTTGAAATTGTGGGTAAATTTGCTGAGCCTAATGCCTTCTGTACTGGGACAGTTGTTACTGTTGGCTTATCATTTCTTTCAGACATTCATGTTGTACAAACTTATCTATGAAAAGTAAATGAAATAGTATTGTGTTATTAAAAACATTTTATTTTCACAATATGTAAATTAGTCTTAAAGATTCTGCCTTTTTGATGACTGTTAAAAAAACAGAATCAGAAACAGTAGCAGCAGTTAATCATTTTTATCTTTTTGTGACACAGCTGAAAACAGACATTTAACAGTAGAGGAGCTATGACAGCTAAAATCAGGCCTGATGCTGGAACAATCTAAGTGTGTCTGATCCGTGTCCTGTGTGCTGCTGTGTCTCTCTGTCAGCTCCAAGTCACAGCTCTTCCTCCTGAAGTTGTTGTGGAGCCAGTCGGTACACCACTCTATCTGCCGTGTGGAGCAATACTTCACAGAAAGCAAAGCCCATTCACGTTGAGGTGGGGGTGGGGGGTGGAGCGTGGAGGTGTAGCAGGCAGAGGGCTGGGTGTTTACTGTTTGCTGAGCCAAACCCTGGCCACAGAGAGACAAGATGAATTTGACAGCTAATGTAAAAATAAGAGACAATCATAAATCAAGGAAGCAGGCGTTGTGAGTCGATGATGAGAGTTAATCAATACGGGCCTGACTTTGCCATTGTGTGAAATGGCATGCCATTTATTACAGGGGGGACTTGGAGGAGAAACATTATTCATATTAGAGCATGCACATGCGGCTAGAAGAGAGCTTGAAGGACTATAAGAGAAAAGAGCTGCTTTGTCATTACACTGTTCAAAGGACTTGCACTCAGAAGAGTTCCTGACATCCCCCTCCCCCAACAGTTCTTTATTTGTTATCAGCCATTTACAAAAGCCAGTTTCCTCTTAAAATAACAACTAAAAAATAATGATACAAATGAAATATGCGGTAAGCTCTGCAAGTAAGCTGCAATTAGATTAAACAGTTAATAATGATTGTTTAGAAAGCTGCAGCTGACAACAGCTATCATCAACACTCACTCCTTTGATCTTCCCCAGTTCTAAAAAACTGTGCACAGTCAGTGAAAGTGTCACAAGCTATCATAAAGTTCAAGAGGGGTTGGATGAACGGACGGACAGATGGACAGATGGCCAGATGGAGTCCCATCACCAAACACTGTGGCACCAGGTGCTGTTTGGTCCTTCTTGCTGGAGAACAGAAATGACTCCACAAACTTTGCTGCATGTTTATTGTTTATCTGAACTGAAGACAAAATTAACCAAATGTGGATTAACCAAATGTGGAACCAAAAAGTTCCCCCAAAAAATTCTCAAAGGGTAATATTATTCTTCATACATTTTTTCTTTGGCTGAGGTTATCTGAGATGAATAATAAAAATAAAGACAAATATACTAACAAGAAAACACGCTTTGGATAAACAAGTAATTTGGAACATGAAACAAATCTTGTTCATGTGATTTGTGACGTGGATGGTGGAAGACTGCACATTTTTAAGCATCACTGCCATATCGGGTTCAATTTGCAGCTTCAACTCATCTGATTCTGAAGGATCTTCTTTGGTAAAGTCAGGTAGAGGAGTTCCATGACGTTGCCTTCAGGTCTCGTCAGACATCTCAGGACCCTGGTGGTTCCCTCCCCTCACTTTCCTCATTAGACCGCATTTGTCCTCATATGGCTGTCTGCATCACACATATGAAGGATTCCCATGGGCCGTGAGACAGTTTGAGTTACCTGCGGCACAGTGGTGATGGTGACCTACCAGCAGTTGTGACATCCTCCATCACCCACTCACACCCAAACACAACCAGGCGAAGGACTGGACATTTCTGTGGTCCCTACTGCCTCTTCCTCCACTCCAGTCAGCATTTCTGGTGGTTTTAAGTTCCTGGGAGCTCACATCTCCCAGGACCTTACCTGGATCACCCACACCACTGTCCTGTTGAACAGGGACACCAGAAATAATTCTTTCAAAGGACCTTGAGGAAAGTCAGTCTTTCTTAGGCATTACTGCTGTCATTTTACACCTGCTCTGCACCAGCATCATCACACATGACACCATCACTTGGACCAACCATTGTACTTCAGCTGACAGAAAAGCGCTGGACAGAGTGCAGAAAACAGTCCAGGAAATAATGGCCAAACACCTCTCATCAGTCTGAGACACACAATACAACTGATGCCAACAATGAGCCTAAAACATCAGCCAGGGCCCTTCCCATCCAGGTCGCACTCCTGTTACACCGCCTCCCTCTAGAGGCACTGTACATCTCTTCAGGCCCGCATGTCCAGACTGACAAACAGTTTTTACCGCTGTGCCATCAGGCAGTTGAACTCGCACGTCAACTGATGCTGTTCTTCTGCTCAACACACCCAAAGATCTGTGCTGACTCTACAGGACTGGGACACACATTTAACTGATTTACCTCCTGTCTGTTTTTGACAATCTCACATCCTTTTGCCATGCTCTAACACCGTCAAAAATAGCAGAGTTCCTACATCAGTCAATTACCGAGCTAGGTGCAGACAATTTGAAGTATGGGTGAAGTATTTATATAGGATAGGATAGCATGTATTGTCATTGGACCGGTGTGGACCAATGAGTTTATGTTTGACCTGTTCAAGGTTAACCTCAAACAAACAGAAACATGACATACAGGACAGGAGGATGTTCGGCAGCCATACTACAGCACACCATCTGCAGATACATGGTGAAAAGACAACATTGGGAAAGATGGTGGGAAAAATGGAACCCTCTGCCATGCCCCATACAAGGAAGGCAGCAGTGAATTCAAAAAAACACCGCAATACAAATAGCAAAGATACAGACAAGTTACAATTTCAAATGGTGACGGGGCCTTGAGTTCGGGCTGTGTGTGCATGAAAGTCTGTCGTGTATGTGTATGTGTATGTGTATGTGTATGTGTGTGTATGTATGTGTATGTGTGTGTATGTATGTGTATGTGTATGTGTACGTGTACGTGTACGTGTACGTGTACGTGTTTGTGTATGTGTATGTGTAAGCGGGCAGAGAGGTCGCCGCAGTCCATAGGCCTTGGGTGGAAAATGGCCTTTGGAGGCATCCACACCTGCTCGTGAGGGAGAGGGGTGGGGGGGAGTGGCAGAGCCTCTGTCTGCAGTTTAACCAAGGCAAAGTTGCGAACTTGTGGACGTAGATGTCACAAGACAAAGTTAGCACAGCATCCCACTCATTTACTCGTACTTCAGCATTTCTTTTTGTATTCTTGCTGATTTTGGAATCTTTTACTTATTTATTTGCAGTCTTAATTAAACTGAGTATCTGAAAATCGTGGCATGTGCCGTTGAAGTTGATCTTTGAGCGGTTGTTGGCTAATTTGAGCATCTGACCCTGTTCCACCTCGACACAAAATGTCGGGGTTTTTCAGTGGTATTGCTTCTTAAGAGTGTGCAAGCAGTTGAGGAAGTAGGACCAGGAGATTTCAGGCAGCTCCCTGGCACACCAGCAGATTTGAGTGGCTGTGGCTGGCCTCCTCTGGGGAAATCGGGCCTTAGGAGGAGGGCTTCTGATTTACTCTAGGCTTTGGCATGTCTCAGTGATGAGCTCCAGGCAGCCCAGGCCCCACACGGGGATTGGCCCCGACCAATATGTTCCTTTTTACTCAAAAGGACAGGACTAATGTGCCAGAACCCAGAGTCAGGCAAACCTCAACTCCTCTCAGCAAACTCCTCTTCCACCTTCATTTAGACCTCTCTCTATGTGGCTAGACTCGCCTGCTTTCCTACTGCTTTTTCTATATTTCAGCACCTCTCTATCTGTCTCCACTTCTCTTACCCTCGCTCATATCAGAACCTTTTTTTCTATCTTCGCCTCTTCTCGCTTTGCCTCGCTCTCATCTCTGTGCTGCTGCTTCTTGGTGCTGCAGTCATTTTTCCTCACCTGAGGCTCATTCCTGGGTCTTGGGAAATGTATGGCTTTATTTGTATGACGCCTACATTTCATTCGATTCCCATTGCTTTGGAACAGAGGCACTGCATTCCAAATTCATAAAGGGCCAATTTAATTCAAAATTCATGAAGTGAGCATCCGTCAAAGTGCCGGCTCCAATGTGCACTGTGTGTTCTCTGGATGCCGTCAATGTGTTTAGGAGACTAGCTGTAACTTCAGCCGCATTGCTTTCCCTGATTAGAAAGTACTCAGCAATTTCCTTTTGCTCACCACTGGATTCAAATGTTGGTCTGAGTGCATCATCATTAATACTTGACAGAACTCTGTTTTTCTGTCACATACTCGATTTACCATCAATCTGTGTCTTTCTTCTCATATTGGGTGCAGATTGTTGCGGGTTTTTTTTTTAATTATTTAATAACATTGGACTTTTTGATATATCTCTGATTCTGTGCTTCGTGATCAGTTGTGTGATTGATCTGCCAAGATTGTGTCGTCATCGTCGAGACTAAATGTGTGTTCGTGAGCACTTCTCCTCTGCTCAGATCCTCTACCACTGCAAAGGTGGAGTAAAACCAGAT
>JASSRZ010000016.1:20806452-20826414 GCA_032164315.1 Malacoctenus gilli
ACACACACACACACACACACTCACACACACACACACACACACACACACACACACACACACACACACACACACACACTCACCACCACCACAGCCACCCCCCCTCCAACCCTGACTCTCTCCTCATTTTTCTGGGCCATTTCTAATCTCTTCAAGCGACTCCTTATAGCTCAGGTATGCTTCAAAAACAAATCAATACTAGCATAATAGCACTATAGACGCTTTGTATTTTTTTTATATCATTACTTTTTTTTCTCTCTTCCCCCTTGCCATAGTCAATGCATTGCAAAGAAGGGGGGCTGCGGGGTTTACAGTAGAGTGCCCCTCTAAGCTTTATTTAGTTTTATGAGTTTCATTGCAGCTATGTTCCATAATGACACAGAGATCCAATCTCTGGGTGGGTGGGGTGGTTGGGGGGGGGGGGGGGCGACACATGGGGTGAGGGGCAGGGGGAGAGAAGAGAGGGCTAGGCAAAAGGAGAAAAAAAATCAATACAACTAGCACACTCTTTTTCCCGGCATGGCAACGAGAAGGGATCTATTGTGGGGGAATGATGATTTATATCAGAGGTGGAAGGGCCGTCAGGGTGCGTCGGGGACGAAGGTGTACGCCAATAATGATTAATGCCCCCCTTCATCCTGAAGACAACCCAACCCACACTCTTTTAGCCTACCCCCACATACCCTCTCCAGCCTCCCCCCACCCTGCTTCTTCAGGTTCTCTTAGACACAGGACCTATACCGGTTCCGCAATCAAATTATTACACATGCTCACATTAACTAGTAAAGAACATAAAAACAGCCCGATGAGGTCAAAAGAAATTCTTTAAGTACTTTCTGTAGACACCCTTGAATAAGTTGACCTGTGATGTTCTTCATTTGCAGGACATTTGTGTAGGATTGTAACTGTCTATAAACCCTCACACTGATGTTGCAAACAGTCAATACCATTGTAGTTACCATTCAATTTTTTATGTCTGGTAACCGATTCATGACTTGTCTGTCCATTCCACACTGTAAATGGTGGAGGGCTGCATGATATGTTAAAAATATATACTCATTATGATATCAACATGCCAAATATGTCACAAATGTCACAAAGGATTGATGGAATAATTGTGTTTGTCTATGCGCCATTGATTCATTATATGGAAAATCAACATGGATTCAGGTTTATTTCCAAACGATTTCAGCCCACTGATCTGAAAAGAATTCTTCTTTTCTACAGCATTGGGTGAACAGCATTGGAAGAAGAAGGCTGTTGTGAGCGATGGCACTGATTGGGACGAATAATTGGTTCACCGAGTCAAGCCTCCAGGACACTACAAAACCACAGCAGTGAAAATATTTATCTGTCATTGTCATTGTCCATCCACCAACACTCTTAACACGGATCAGTTCACTGTAGATACAGGAACAAGACATTCAGCAAGAAAAGACACACACAAGATCAAATAACGATTTGAGGTATTTATGCTCTTAAATATGGTCTTCACAAAAGGTCTTGGTTTCTTGTGCCTGGTTCAAGTCTATTGGTTATATCTCATATATATGTTTGAACACAAATCAACAACTTATTTAAACATTATTCCTATGCTGTTTTGTCATTTCAGATGGATCGGAGAAACCAATCACAGAATCACACTCATGTGAAACTTACCACTATAAAATAGTTTTATCTGGGAGTCTTCCAAGACGATCTGGCAAACCCCAAGTTTTTTCTACCCAAATGGTTTCTAAGCATCTTTTTGACTCTGCAGTGTCTTGGTGGTTGTTGATTTGCAGAATGTGTTGCTGTTTGTGTTGCAATTACTCTTCTTCCATCTGCCCTCTTGTTGTCACCCCACCTGTTCTCTTTCTCGGCATGCTGCTCAGTTTGCCAAGAGGTGATGGATCTTTGGCTCCCCAGCTGTTTGGCTGCAGGACAGGTTTGGACACTTTTAAGCCCGGCATCAGCACTTTGTCTCTGCCAGAACTGTCAGAATATGCCACCAGGTTCAAAGAAAAGCCAGAGAGGGCCAAAAGGAGGTAGGAGCGATTGAGTGGGCCATGGGTGAGAACAGAGTAAGAGATGCCCACCTGTTGAAGGAAATGAATAAAGGGAGTAGCATCTATCGACAGGAGATGGAAAGAGAGATGAAGGAAAGCAGACAAAGTGCTTGTCTCTTTTGTCATGCGCCACACGGGAAAGCCCCTGCAGACAGCACAATGTCTGGGAGTATTTGTGACTGAGGGGGGCAATTATATATCAAAACACAAAATGCTATCAGCTGAGCACAGGGTCTAATCATTTCACAACAAATTCAGGACTTTTTGTTGGTCCTATCTTCATGATATTTCAAGCCCATTATGCAGCTGATCTGCATATGATGGTGTTATTGCTCAAGTGCAACCCTCAATTTATAGGGAAAAGAATCATTTTACAGGCAACATGGGCAGCAGCTGCATCAGTTTGTTGGAGTTTTCTGAAAGCGGGCCGCCATGTCCCAACAGCCAGTATTTTTATTACTGTCAGGTCCTGATGCAGGTTTTTAGGTGAGACACAAACGAGATTAGGGCTGATGTTAAAGTTGAACACAAGTGTGACAGATTTACTATTGATTAGCAAAAAGACTACAAAAGTTAAAGCAAATGGAGTTTAAAAACAGGATTCTGCGCAGGAGTCTGACATGCTTTCCCCCGAGAGGTCAGCATATAAGAGCCCCGTTTTTTCTTTGTCCAGATGTATTATACTATGCTGGTCGGGCCAGACAGGTCCGGCCTTCCCTAACAGATGTGTTGTCTGTATGTCCAGATAATGTAAGCAAGGTAAATCCAAGTGTCGGCCGTGCCAGTCGGTTCCTCAGGGTCGGTGTCCTCCCTGTGTGTTTTACTGCCGTTGAGACACACAGGAGAGACTAACTGTGTTAAAGGTCAAGTACTCTGTGTTGTTTTATGAAGCATGTAAGCCAGAAATTCATTTGTGATGAATTTCTCTAACAAGTTCAAGAGGTAAAGTTTTGTTTGGAGGGGCCGTGATACATGTGGTTGCCATCAAAGAGGTCCTGAGGCACCATCCAGTGTCTTCAGGACATACAGGTCTCTTGAATTAGTGCTTAGCAAGAGATGATTCCCTCAGTTTTTAAATTAATATAAATGGCTACCTGGATGGGCAGCATTCAACCACTGCCATGAACAGGACTGTCAGCATGGCCCCAACCTCAACTAACTGCACTGTTAGCATGGCTAGCAGTGGCTACAACAGTGGTTCTCCCAGCGAGAATGGTGGTGGCACATGAAAGCATGTCTCCCATGGAGCAGGGGCCGAGCAGCAAGTGATCCCCTCTAACACCTCAGCCAGCAACGGCTGCAGTTGCGGCTACAGAAAAGCGCTGGGATCGCACCTACAGGACGGAGCTCAGCCTCTGGTTATCCAATATAGCACAAACGCAGTATGAGGATGCCAGACCTGAAGCTCACTGCACAGCAACCAAAGATGCTTTCAGAGACACATCAAGATTTTAGACTGTAAACAATGCTAAAGTATCCTTCAAAGGTAAGACTGGAGAAGTCTCTGAAGGTCACAGCAACATAAAGGAATATCATCAAAGTGATGAGAGAACTCTGAAGCTCTGTTGGACCTTTAAGGAGGAAAGGTGAGAAGATTTGGGGGTGTGCAGGTCTGTTTACTTGGAGCTTCTTGGTGGTTCCATCTTAGTTGGCAATTCTGCAGCACTGCATAGACCTCAAGGACAGTGATGTGTGTGCTACTTAAAAGTACCACACCTCTTTGCCTCCTCAAGTCACTCAGTGTTTGGGGACTGGAAAGGAGCGTCTGACTGAGTGTCAAACCTCAGATTGAGGAGGGACAACGGATTTTGTCCCAGCAGTGGAATAAAAGGTCAGCTTCTTATTTTGTCATATATTATTGAGTGGGCACAGACATTTGAAAAGCCAGTCCAGATGTATTATATGGACATGAAGAAGGCTCCAACCATTTAACAGAGATTTTGTGCTTACTGAGAATGGAGTACTGGGGCCACTGCAAGCTTTCTCATTTTCTGTATCCATTGCAGTTTTGGAAACTGCTATTTTTGGCAATCATTCATATGAGGGTCTGTAGCATCTCCAAGAACAAAGAACATGCAGATCAATACCTCCAAATCTAAGTAAATGGCTCTATTGTATGAAACAATGACTTGCTCTCTCCAAGTAAGGACAGAGACCTTATCCCACACTTATACCAGGATGAGTTGTAGTATGTCGTTATGTTAATAAGTATCGGCTCAGGGGATCAAGAAATTGTGGTGGAGGGAGCTGAGATTTAAAGTAAAGCTCTCAATCTACTAGTCCATTGATGTCCACAGAGTCACCAAGGGTTATAAACTTCAGGTCAGGATAGACAGTACGAGATCACAGATACAAGCAGCCACAATGAGGTTTTGCTGAAATATGGAGTCACAAATCCTCCTGAAAGAGTATGATGCTTTATCACCTGCGAGCTACTCTTGGTAAAACTGCTGCTCCATCCAGCAGCACACCTCAAGGTGGTCAAGGAGTCTAACTAGGATGCTCCTGGCTGCCTCCCACTGGTGGTGTGTTTGGCACAACCAAACAGGAAAAGGCCATGGGGTTGATGCAGGATATGCACAAGAGATGATGGGCCTGATCTAATAAAGGTCCATGCATGCAGGCTCAAAAACCTGTGAAGTCAAGAGTTTCCATTAGACTTCCATAAGCTTTTGCACATCAACACAAAGACACAGCAGGGTGCATGTTGGGATTCATCCCCTCTGGGAGCTTGTTAAAAAGTATGATTTTCAGTCTCTGCAAATTGGCAGAGCCTTGTGGAGGAAACTCTACACTTATCTATGAAAAAAAGGACACAACAGAAACAGCATTTTGTATGTTTCCTTGTGGATGGCCCCTCTATCTTTTTTCCAAACACGTTTCCAAACACTTATTGCTTTGTTTTCAAAGCACATTCGGTTGACTTCAGTATGCAATCTCCATATCCTCCTCTGCAAATGTGTCAGAATTTTAGACAATAGGAGTCCAACATACACCAAACCCACAGAGATAGAATACAAGAGAAACAGCTCAGAAATTTACAAGTCTTTCCAATATCCCCTTTGCTCCACTTAAAGAATGAGCAAACAGATTGGATTTCCTGAGAATGATTCATGCTCAGGAGGCCTTTTATACCCCGTACAGCTTCTGAATTTGTGTTGGCTATTGAAGCGGTATCTCCATGTGGAAGACAGCCTGTGGAAGAGGCCTTATTATTTGCTGTGAAGCAGGGTGCCCCAGTGAACTATTCTAATGTGTGAATGGGACATGCGTTTGGTGGGGATAGGAGGTGATGGGAGGGGAGGAAAGGAGGAAAAGGGAGAAGAGGAGGAAGAATGGAAAAAGGGAGAGTGAAGGTAAGCAGAAGGAAGAGGGACCCTATTGTGTCCGAATTCTGCTTGGATGTACGTATATCTCTTCAGTCCATGGAGGATGTTTGGTAAAAGTGAACTTTCGCAATGGCCTGATTCAATTTTGAAGGGAGATCTTGGTGTCTTTCAGAAATTTCTGCATGTATTTAAAATGAGAATGAGAGCCTGAACATATAAACATTTGATGTTTATATTTTGTCATGTCTTTATGTGTGGAGTAGAGCAGGCATCAAGGTTAAGGCCTAAGAAAAACTCAGCTGATGAAAAAAAGTCAGTAGTGGGCACAAGGCTGCTTCCATATGAGGAAAACAAAAACAGACTGGCAGCTCAAGTGTGTGAGGGAGTGTTACAGCAGACTGTAACACTGCAGACTATAACTGGAGGCCACTTGGCCTCCAGATCTTTGCAACAAACTGATTGTCTTTCATTTTGGTTACATTTTTAATCTTTTTCACAATATAAAATTGTGTTTTTTAGGGTGTGTGTGTGTGTGTGTGTGTGTGTGTGCGTGTGTGTGCATGTGTATACGCTGCTATGATAATTTCACCTATACTATAATGTATAAATCAATCAGTCATTCGATCAATCAATCAATCTGTGACAGAGGGAAAATATTACTGTGAAAAATTAGACATGAATAATGCACAGTGAAAGGAATGCCGAGTTTGATGCAGTCAGTGGATAGGCAGGAAGAAGACAGTCACCCACCTGCAGTTGGTCAGACATGGAGGGCAACACGTTGGACCCTCTGACAGCAGATCGGAGACCACTGAGGCAATGCTGTGAACAAAGATCTTCAGGTGACCAATAAGAGAGGCGAAGACTAGCAAAGGCAAGCTACGAAGACAGAGACCCTCCTGAGGCCAAGTGGAGATAAGCATGGAGCCTCTGGAAAGACAAGCAAGAACTCTGTGGAGGGAGAAAGCGAAAATCCTCCTTACAGCCATTCTATGTCTCGCGACCCCTTGCAAACAGGCGCAGAGCAAGGTGAGATCAGTTATTGTGGACCCTAAGCGACAGGTACAAGAAACAACATGGGAAGAGTCCAGCATCCAACAGTACAAGAAGTGTGGGGGCAATGGCATCAGTGGTTTCACAGTGTTCTTTTCTAGCACGGACATTCCTGGAGACAGTATGGTGGACGTTGTTAACAGGAGTGCCGCTGGTGGAACAGAGGAAGTGGTCGTACCTCCTGGGGACAGGTGACGGCAACATTTCAGGTGAGCAGGCATCAAGCGGGCAGGCTGAATGCTGGTGGTGGTGAACATGCAGGCTTGTGCCTCCTTTTGGCCAGGTCTGAAAATGGAATCCACAATCTTCCGTCCAGCCCCGTGGGCATGTTCATCCATGAACATCACTCAGAACAGTTTATGAGTCCACACATAAGGCAATGGAGCAGAGTCCAAAGCGCACATAAGCAAACAAACAAGTGTCAACTCTCCAGAACAAGATGCAAGGAGGTGACGAGGAAACGTTTATATACGTAAGGAACAGGGAAACAAATAATGCATCGTGAGAACATTCAGGGTTCAGTCAAACTGTCTGCAGTTGATGGGGCAAGAAATCACCACAGGACAGTCACAAAGCCTGTGTTCACACAAAAGTGACTCAAATCACTTCTTTTATCTATTTGTGACTGAAATTCAGTTTTGATTAACAGTCACAACAGCACAAAAATCAGGCAATCAAAACTCAATATTTTGTCTAACCAACCCCACTCACTTTCATATGACGTTCTTTATTGCATATATATGTTATGTATGCATCAATACGTTTTTCAATGCCGCTTAAGTCTGAATAATGAAGTTGCAGCCCACTTATCAACGGTAGCTTGGCTCTCTTCGAGCCATCTCACACACAGTCTGAGTGTGATGGTTCAGAGCAACGGCTCAGACGGCAGCTTACCAACAGTTGCCTCCAGCCCTTGAATTATCTGGTAGCCCAGGAATCCACCAGCTCCAATCAGCAGAAACCCGATCAACATTAATCAAAATAGGTAGAGGTCCTCAAAGTCACATTTCAAATGCAATTGAACAATCTCACAATATAAGTAACAACATTAAAAAGGGCATGATGGTATGGCGTTCAAATGTGGTACAAACGAACTCAGACATGAAGTTAACAAGAAGAGAATCCGAATATTTCTTTGTACAAAGCTTAATGTCACAAACTCTAAGTACGTAATGTTTAGCTGGAAACTTGCTATGAATTTAACTGCTAATAAAGACCTTTTTCTCACCACCTTTGGGCATCTCCCCAAAAATGTAACGCAGCACTGAGGAGTCTTGCTGTTTTTGTAGCCATCGCAAAGGAACTGTCAAAGTTCACATTGAAGATGCTCACTGTCATTTCTCTGACAGAGGTCTTAAAAACACAATCACACATTCTCTGGGTTTCAGCAGCAATTCACGCTGAACTTTAGTTCAGCGTGAATTGCTGGTTGGACACAAACAACAGCTGCTTGGCATCTTTTTTTATCACCAAACTGTCAATCTTGTGTGCAGTTTTAAAAGGTGATAGTCATGTAGTTTAAGAATGAACAGACTCTAATGTACAGCAAGCCTTGAGCATTAGCCTTGGAGGTAGCGGTCTGCTGCTCTGTCCTCATCAATAGAAAATCACTGCAAGAGAGGACAGAGGAAGAATAGAAAAGCACAACAAAGGCTTGCCCTGCTGTCTCTGTTTAACGCAGCAGCATCTTTCTCTTCTCACCTTGCACCATTGACCCTTGGCCCCTGAAAAGGTTAAAGAAACTGCCTGAATTTCCCCACGCAAACACAAAACTACAAGCCCTTGACTCTGATAGTATGTTTGCAGCCAGCTGCCCTTCAGCCATTTATCACACAGCCTGGATTCTTAAGAAAGTCACAAAAGGAGCTCATGCTACACTCTGTCTCTCAGACCATTTAAGATGAGACTTCACAATGAAGCAGCATTGTCTATTGTCAAGGGCTGTTTACATTATTTGAATTCAGAAGCACTTCAAAAGTACTTGGAGTGTTGTTTTGAGTATGGGAATGTATTTTGTTATGCCAGACTGGCATAACAGCAAGGTCAACATTGAATTTTATTGAATGTCACTGCCCCTCAGTATAATAGACACTCCATAAGTAAAAGGTGCAGAAAGTTATTACGCTAGACATTAGATACTGGAGCAGCCATGCGTGTTTTCTTTACAACTGTAGACGAGTGGACCGGCTTTACCTTCTTCACCGGGTGTTGGAGGGTAATTTCAGTTTTCAAGCCAGTCCCTCATAGCAGTGTATTCCAGGTGCTCGAAGAGTGGGATGTTCAACACCCTCTGAGAGGGCCGACAGTCTCTGTATGACCACAGCAGGAGCTGGATACGACCTGCAGGCAGGAAATCTGACCTGAACCCAGTGCCTGTTTGACTCCGGCAGGGTTTTCCTCCGCCACCATCTTAGAAACAGAAGTCATAGGCACAGTCAGGACCCAGTTTGGAGACCAAGGTTTTTTTCCCCATTGTAACAGATACTCTCATGTTTTCAAGCTCGGATTGATTGATTGATTGATTGATTGATTGATTAATTGATTGACTGATTGACTGATTGATTGACTGATTGATTGACTGATTGATTGATTGATTGATACTCAAATAACAAATCACTCAGGACTGTAAGCACCTGGACTTGAGACTGTGTATGGAGGGTTTGGCTGGGTGTGGCAAGATGCCGCTAGTGTGGGTGGCTGGCCTTCTGCTGCTCCTGCACTTTTTGGTGTTCTCTTTGGTGTCTTTTCCACTGTTTGGTGTCTTTTCCACTGGTGAGTCCCTGCTGGTGTGCCAGTCTCTTTTGTTTCTTTGGCCGAGAATTGGACATTTATGTGCTTGCAACAATGACGGCAGTGATACACTGCCTCCTAACCTGGCCTGGATTCCGCCTTACCTGTGCCTGACTTTCGCCCTACCTCGGTGGAAACAACTATGTCACTGGCTGTCGGGGTGGTCGGCTGGTGAAGCTGAAGCTTTGGCTGTTCCGCTCTTCGTTCACTTCCTGGACAGGATTTGGGTTATTGCATCCCAACACTGTGTCCCGGCACTTTCTTGACCCCATTGCCACCAGTTTGGTGCCCATCGCTGGTTTTAATGGAGGGTCTTCAGCCTCGCCGCTTCTGTCTGTGCGTTTCTCAGCACAGGGTGGATCAACAGCTCCAGAGAAAGTTACCCTGGGCTTCCCGACCCACCGGTTTGCTGTTCCCAGTGCCTTCTCAGATTGGCTTGGTGAACGCCAGATCTGTGGCGAACAAAACTTTCATCCTCAGGGATTTCATGAGCTCTCATGCCCTGGATTTCCTTTGTGTGACTGAGACTTGGATCGGTGCTGGTGAGTCCAGCGCCCTGGTTGAACTTCTACCTCCTGACTGTTTGTACTTTAACTACCCACAGACATCGAGTCATGGAGGAGGGACGGCGGTGGTTTTTAAGTCTGTTTTCAAATGCAAACAGCGCCCCATTTCAGTCTCACTTTCTAGCTTTGAAGTGACTTTGTTCGATGTGGGCTGCTCAAACCCGGTGCTGTGTGCTGTCATATACCGACCACCCAGATACAACAAGGACAACTATGACCACATTATTTTTGTTGGGGATTTTAAAATTCATGTGTGTTGTCCCGATAAACCGCTGGCAAAGGACTCTTTAACTCTTATTGACTCTTTTAACTTGGTACAGTGTGTGTCTGGGCCCACACATGAACAACCCACACATTAGACCTCGTCCTTTCATATGGTTTATATGTTTCTGACCTGGAGATTAGTGACAATACCATTTCTGATCATATGCCTTTTGTGTTTGAAGATGTCTTTTCCTGTGCTAATATCAGGGCTGTAGTTTTGTTGTCGTCTCGGACTCGCTAATATTTGACTCAGACTTGTCTCCGACTGTCTATTGGACTTCCAAATATCATATTGGCCACGACCGAGTCTAACCCTGGTTTTTATTCCCACAGAAATGAAATGTCATCCTTCACAATAAACCTACTGGTTGGTTTGTTTGACAGGATTACAGAAAATACTGCAGTGATTTTCACCAAAGTTCAAAAAGGGGTGAATGTATTTTTCACTTTCTTCCAAACATTGCAAGATTGTTACCTTTTCAACATTGGTCATTTATCAGTGAATACTGTATGGATCTTGATTGTATTTTTTTTATACAATCCAGAATCAGTCCTTAATGGAAAGATGTTTGAACAATCTTTTTAAAAAAAGAGGTCTAGGAGAAAAGCACAGTAAAAACTGTCCCGCCCAGGGCTAAACCTGAGGCCTGGTTTAACGAGGAAACCCGAGCAGCAAGGCAGGAATGCCGCAGAGCTGAGTGGAGGTGGAAGAAAGACAAGCTGCAGATTTCCTTCCAGATACTTAAGGACCGTTGGCATTCATATCAGGGCATGGTAAAGGAAGCCAAAACAAAATATCTGGCTCATCTTATTGAATCTAATCACCATAATCCTCATGTTTTATTTAAAGCCATTGACTCAGTCCTTAAAGCCCCACAGCCTGTCAGCTTGGAGGCATCTTCTGAGATTTGCAGTATCTTCCTGCATTTTTTTTATTGATAAGATTACTACTGCAAGGACTCTCATCTCTGCTCCTACATCTGACCCCTCGACCCAAAGCCCCTGCCCTGCAGCTCTTGAGGAGTTTGAGCCAATGTCTTTATCATTTTTAAAAGATTTGATTGGCCATAGTAAGCCATCAGGTTCTCCCCATGATGTTCTCCCCCCAGGTTCTGAAAGCAGTTTTTCTTGCTATAGGGCAGTCAATTCTGGCCATTATTAATAACATAACCCCCATCCGAGCCTCCCTCCACTGGCTGCCGGTGCATTTTAGACTCCATCTTAAGATTCTTTTTTTTTTTTTTTTAAATTGTTTAATGGTTTGGCCGCCTTATCTCCTAGCTTCTCCATCCCTACACTCTTGCTCTGTGCCTCAGGTCAGCTGACTTGCTGCTTCTGGAGGTACCAAGATCCAGACAGAAGCTCAGAGGGGACAGAGCTTTTTCAGTTGCTGCTTCAAAACATTGGTATGAGCTCCCACTCCCCATTAGGCAGTCCTCATCACTGTCCATTTTTAAAACTAGTCTTTTAACTTATTTTTATTCTTTAGCGTTTATTACAGGTTGAGACTTTGTTTTATTGTTTTGAGGTTTATTTTAGCTGTTGGTTGTATTTATTTTAAATGTATTTATTTTTAGTTGTTTTATTCTTTGAAATTGTTTTATTGTTTGGAATTGTCTTAAATATTAGGATGTTTGTGTGCAGCACTTTGTTTCAACAGCGGTTGTATTAAAGGGCTCTATAAATTAAGTTGAGTTGAGTTGAGTTGGACTGATTTCTTATCCCAAGATGAGCAGTAACATGAGCTCACCAACAGTCCACCCACAATGTGGTCTGTGTGTGTGTGTGTGTGTGTGTGTGTGTGTGTGTGTGTGTGTGTGTGTGTGTGTGTGTGTGTGTGTGTGTGTGCCATCGTAAACAAGTAATAACAGACCACAAGAACTAAAGGGTAACAATAATGTACGTAACTCACCTTTGACCAAGAGAAGCTAATGCAATAAACACACTGAAGCATGCTCAGCTCAACTCTGGAATACAGTTAAACCAAAAATAGATAATACTGCATAGTTACCAATGTAACTATACACTGTGTACAGTATTGTAATGCTTTTACTTCCAACATCACCATCACTGTGTCCGACTGTTGATAATCTGTTTCGTTAGTAACTTGTTGATTCTGCGGCCAAAGGAAAATATTTTCCATTGTATTACCTGTCCAGTCCAGTGCACTGCAGGAGAGTGGGGCTGCAGCAGGACTGCAGCTGGTGCACACTTGCCAGTGAGGACTGCTAGAGTCGAGTCACATCACAGGTCTGTGCTCACCTGCTGCAATGCAGGCTGACCCAAACCTTCTGCTAAGTTGGTTTGCCATTTTTTAAACTGACATTATGCATTATGCAGTTGTTAGGAACACTTGTGAATGAGCGCCATGCACACATACCATGCACACATGAATGACCAACTACACAACCTAATATAAAGCCAAGTAAAGACTGTAATCATCTTTCCTTCGCAAATTAAGTAAAACTACTTTTACTGACGTATTCTGACTTGCTTATATATAAAGTTAAATCTTGATTGTCCAACGGTTGCTTTTGTTGTGTTGTACATTCAGGAAAAAAAGTCTGGGAAGGGAGGGAGGGAGGGAGGGAGGGAGGGAGGGAGGGATGGATGGATGGATGGATGGATAGATGGATGGATGGATGTTTTGGTGATTTGTGGACCCTTTGGTAAAGGGTATTCACTCAACAGGAACAATACTTTTTAATCTCTTTCTATTTGTAGCTCATTGTGTGTGTGTGCATGAGTGCATGTATCAGTGCCTGTGTGCATGCATGCATGCATTCGTCTGGGGTCTTTACCTCTGTGGCAATTTCAACTGAGCCAGAAAAACCGGAGCGGATCCCAGTGGTAACACTTTAGAAACTGTAAATTACAAAAATATTCACCACAATGTAGGTCTCAATTAAGAGTTTGTTCCAATATCAAGTTCTGATGGCTGAATTTTGATTAAGCAGAGACCCCGTGAGGAGTGGAGGGAGATGGACAAATCTCAATGGCTGGGCCTCTACAGCGGTTATTCAGATTAGTCTGTTTTTTGTTTAGTTTTGGGTTTTTTTCGGGGAGGGGGGGCATGGCTGAATATGGTGTGTTAAAGCACCAAAGGTTTTCAGTCGTGACTTGTATAACTAACTCAAGAGGAGGATTTTAAATGTACATTTTTTTACATTTTATAAACTGGCAACCTGCAGTAGAGCTGCAATGTGAAATCATAATGTGCAGCTTTTTCCTGAAAAACCCATCTTTTATACATCACCGACAATCTCAGAGTTCATGGGATCATTTAAACAAATAGTAGATCAAAAATATTCAATGTAATGAGTGAAATGAGACCCAATGCAAAAGTCACAATGATAATGATGTACTGACCACATCTCAATGCCAAAGGATTGAAGAAACAGCACTTTAGAGTTGAAAATGAATTAAATTCTTTGGAATTGAAAACCCTGAAGAAACTGAACACATTTCAAGGACTGTCTGTAAAAACAAGGTTTGTGAGGTGGCAGAAGGCAGCGTTAATTACCAGTTGGTCCTCACACAAGATCTTCCATGAATGTCTCGGCACATTCTGTATTTTTCGATTTCTTTTTATCCACCAATTGTCCTTCAACCCAAACTGCTAATGAACTGCTAACCAAGTCCAAACTAATCAAGGCTGACTGCTCTTTGTCAGCGTAAATGATACCACTCACCCTCCTATACCATCTTGCTCTCCCTCTTTCTCGCCATATCCTCAAAAGGGCTGGCAGGGACCAGACCTTGCTTCTCTGCAATAAATTGAAAAGTAACACATAAGAATGATGGAGTAGCAGCACTGTCAGACACTGGAGGTGTCATGGGAGAAATCTGTGTGCTGGGAGAGATTCACATGCATCAATAGGTTCAAACTCAATATCTGCGACTATTTTCCTAACCTCAGGTGAATGTAGCCAGAAGTAATGGAGATTACTACTACTCCACAGTTTTGACATTAAAAGCGAAGATCACTTTTAGTTTGGCTTCAAGTCTTTTCCTGGAACATAAATATGCACACATTGACTCCCAAACACTATTCACCATTCAATTTTTTTTTTTAGGACATTTGTGAAATAAACCTAAACAACACAAGTCTATTTAAAATCCAACTGTGGAATAATCTATATCCGAGCACAAATATCAAGTATCAAGTTATCAAATCGATTAAAAACAAACAGACAGATTTGCCCTCCTATGATTTCACAGCAAGATAGGAAAAGGTCATACAAGCTAATATTTTCAAATGGTCTGCCTGAAGCTTGTGCACTTTCTGTAGTGTGGTTTCTACAAGCTTTTGCAATGTTGAAACATCTAATACTGTCTGGAGACGCAAAAACAACATCCAAGATCTCGACTTGATGATAGATGATAGAGTACATTGCAAAATATTCTCAATCATTTCTCTACAACTTTCATTTGACTCTATGGAGAACAGTATGTGATTGTAAATATCCCTGAATAACCTTGACCATTTGATACCAATGAAGGCAAAGGTTGTCACTTTTTAGCATGCCCTTCCATCAAGGAAGAAAACATCCCTTGATAGAGTAACCTGGTCAATCATTACTTTCAGGTAATCAGCTGACCTCATCCTTTGGGTGCACTCACCTTGGATCACACTAACTGCAGCATCCCCAGATTAGTGTTGCTGAGTCTGCCTATTAGTTACTATCAGTGGCATTGGGCTTGTTTTTCTTTTAAGTCACTTGGACATCTCATCAGTGGCAGGCTGCAGGTTTTTGGGATTCTCTTCTAGAGTCTATTTGCTTATTTACCACATGGTTGAAACCTTTTTGATTCTCTCAGGTCCCCTTGATAAACCAAAAGAAAAACACCCACACCCTTGTTTCCATTGTTGCTACTTGTGTGAGCAGACACCACTTTTACTGCCGCTGTCAGAGTCATAAAGACTTCCCAAAAGACCGTTGGCTGCCCTCTCCCCTCCATGATGGACATTTACACCACCCGCTGCTTCAGGAGAGCCCAGAACATCACAAAAGACAGCTCCCACCCCTGCTTTAACCTTTTTGACTTGATGCCATCAATGTTGAATGCCATCAATGTTGAATCGATGATTCAAATCCATCATATCACCATGAGCTTAGAACTCTTGGATTACCCTTTGCTATTACCAGTATTAAGCACTCAAGTATAAATACCTCAGCCAGTTTATCCGAAGTCCGGCTTAACCTTAGCCCACTCTTAAACAAGATCAGAAGTGAATCAAAGTGTTGTAATAACCTCCTATCAGCCCTGTAAATGAAACATCGAAATGCAGAATACATTTTCTGGATCAGAGTGGAACAGATGGACTGTATCTGTCACATAAAGGTTTCTGATAACCCTTTTTTCATGACCACCCTTAAATAACATAACTGTTTTAAGAGGTAGGTAATTAAATCCACCCTCACTGCATGGCGGATATTACAAGTGACAAGTGGTTCACATATAAATTTCAGAAAACTTTATCTATATGGTGCCATTAACAACAAATTAATTCCATGGCTCTTTACACTTAAAACGTGACAAACTCTCCCCTATATGGATCAACCCAGAGTTTGGAAACTGCTAGCGAGTCCTTTCCCAAAGGAAATGGTCATAATCAGGGACCTCTGGGACATCCAGGACTGTGCCAAAGTTGAAGTCCACAGCCAACGTCGGGACACGGCCAAACATCAACAGGAACAGTGAGTAGCCAGTTAAACTGTACAATTGTATGCAAATGTGAGGGACTTCAATGCTGAGGGCCACTTCTGCTTTGCCTTTGTTGGTAAGGCTCGGCTCATGTTACCCAAAGTCCTATTCATTCTCTCACAGGAACCATTGCCCATGTGGTGGTACAATGTGGTGTGGGACTTATGAACCCTGGAAACCTCCAACAGCTCAGTGATTAAAGCACTCTCAAAATGGGCCCTCTGGTCCGAATGGGGAAACCATAGATGGCAAAATAGTTGTTCCAAAGTTAAGTGCCACAGCTCTCGCCGATTGGTTGGGACTCAAGAACGCGTGGGCCATCTTGGTAAAGTGATCAGTTACTACCAATACGTCCAGCGACTTGTTGAAAGAATACTCAGCTGTCCAGATCTCCACACACAACAGTTCCGGAGGTTCCGATATTCTAATGTTTTCAACAGTGCCTTAGCCTTAGGATCTGGTGACTTTGCCACAACATACCTCCTATAGCGCCGCACATACTCCACCACATCCTTGCTCAGCCCCAGCCAATAAAGCCTCTGTCTTACCAGGTACAGCATCCGCTGTTGACCCTGGTGGCAAGCCTCAACATGAACACCTTTCAAAACTGATTCGCAATGACAAGGGGACCATATACAAGTTGGTTTTGTTTTTCATAATCACATTCCTCACCACACGGTACTTGTTTGAGGGGTGAGACCCGAAAAAGGACTGCTGGTTGAGGCGGCAGACCATGGACGATGATTCCGGTCAGAGAATCAAGGGACTTGAGAGAGAGAGCTCTGGGATTCCTTCTTTAATGCTGGAGTTCTATTAAATGGTTTACAGGCAGGAGTGGAAATTGAGTGTGCAGATGTATGAGCAGACGTGTGTAGAAATTTGTGTTGAAATTTGTGTTGAAATGTGTGTTGAAATGTGTGTGTGTGTGTGTGTGTGTGTGGTCTGAAACAAAGGATAAGAATATCGATTATCTTCAATGTGTTTACAAGTGATTAACTCTGTAACATTCAAAAATTAACAGCAATCTGAGAATATAAAATGGAGGTTCACCGGAATGTATATGACTTAAACCGGAATTTATATGACTTAAACAGCTACGTGAACATATTATGATTACCTAATCACAATGTTGATAATAAACAGGATGGTATCCAATCATAAACCTCATAAACCAAGCATGCTCAATACAAATTCACAAGGATACGCTGCGATCCTGGCAGAATTAACTGAAACAAGGCACTTAGCAACTCAAATGCACACAACATATTCCAATATAATGGATATGGTAATAATGAGGAGATTATTGATAACCGAGAAGAGAAAAAACACTTGCATATCCTCAAGAACGCACACATATGGAGTGCAACACGCGAATGTCCCTGCAGCCTCTCACGGTCTGCTTGTGAGCTGTGCAACAGCTCGTCAGTGGCCAAACATGCCCGGACTTGTCCTGACAGTATGCATCCTCTCGCCAGCAGGGGGTGCTGTTAGGCCCTGATCCATAGGCTTTCTCACACAGCTGCCCCCAAATGTCTGTCTTGAGGACATTTGAAAGTCCAGAGAAAGTCTGTCAGTCTTTACCCTCTGTATCGTTGATCATGGGCAACCAGATGAGTCGGGTGGCAGGCCAGACGTAGATCTTTTCTTTCACCTTGACAGTGGCTGTTCTGACCCTTCCATCCACTCCAGGGTGTATCTTGATGACTCTTCCCACTAGCCAGAGTGCTCGTGGGAGTTGTCTCTACAATCAGCACCACTTGGTCCACAGCAAGCTGTTCCCTGTCACTCTGCCATTGGATCTCCCCTGTAGGCTTGGAAGGTACCGTCGGATGAAGGTCGACCAGAAGTTATCTGCCAGCAACCTGACTTTGCCTCCATCGTTGTGTCTCCAATATACTGCTGGAGTCGTACAGGGCCTGTGGCAATGAGGAATCACGACATCCCATAAGCAGAACATGGGGTCAGGGTCAGCAGCGTCAGATGAGACATAACTGAGCGGTGTAGCATTCAGAATGCCCTCAACTTCAACGAGAATGGTGTACAAAACTGGTTCTGGTACTGATTGCTCTCTAAGGATGACCCTGAGCGCTGCCTTCACCAATCTAACCTCTCGCTCCCAGGCCCCACGAAAATGCAGAGCACTTGGAGGGTTGAACTGAAATGAGATCTCTCCGGCCAGCTGGTCACGCAGATCTGGTGTCATAGCATCTAGAGCTTCCTGCAGCTCCCGATCTCCTCCAACAAAGTTGCAGTTATCACACAGGAGTTCAAACGGTGTGCCATGCTTGGCAATGAATCTGCGCAGGGACAGCAAAAAGGCATCTGGGTCAAGGCTCTCCAGCAGGTCGAGGTGGACGCATCTGGTAGTTAGACACTTATATATAATCCCCCATCGCTTTTCAGTTCTGCAGCTGATCTTCACGATGAACGGGCTAAAGCAATCCACTCCTGTAGAGTAGAATGGTGGCTCGTTGATGCGTAGCCTTGAAGGTGGAAGATCTGCCATCTTGGGTGCATCTGGCTTGGCACGCCAGAGCTGACATTCCCTGTAGCCGTGCTGATGCTGCCGTATCGCTTCCCTACCATGCAGAACCCAGTACTGGCATCGCATTTAGGCTAATATCTGTTCGGGTCCGGGATGAAGAAGCTTGCTGTCAAAGTCTTGGATCAACAGTTTAGTGATCTGGTGTAGCGGATCCAGAATGATTGGATGGATAATATCTGTCTCCAGCTCCTCTGCATGGCGTAGCCTCCCCCAACGCGAAGTAGTCCTGTGGCGTCATCATACTCAGGTGATAGTGTCACCAAGCGGCTGTCAGATGGAATGGGTGACTGGCCTTGAGAGCCTTGAACTCCGCAGGGAAGGAGTCCTACTGAGCCTGGGTCAAGAGTAAGCTCACTCACCCAAGCTGTCCACTGTTCTCTCAGAAACTGGGGTTGGATCAGGTCATCCCATCTGACGTCGTGCTTCCAAATATCCTGGATGAGGACCTTTGCCCTGGAGATAAAGGGAATGATGAAACCAAGTGGGTCATACTGGCTTGCTAAGGCTTTATAAATGTTCCTCAGGGTTGGCTCAAGGTGGTCTGCTGGCCGGAGCTTAAAACCTAGAGTGTTGGTGAGACAGTTCCACTGGAGGCCCAAGGTTGATTCTTGCAAGGTGTTGCTGCCTTTGGAACACCAAAGCTCGCAACTCTCTGATTTGGCCTCTGGGGGTAGATGTTTGATCACTGCTGGCACGTTACTCGCCCACTGCCTAAGATCAAATCCTCCTTCCAGGGGTAGCTGGCGTAGGTCATCAATGAGGGCTTTGGCTGCATCAGCAGTGCTGGTGCTATGCAGACAGTTGTCCGCATAGAAGGAGTGCTCCACAACCTCGACCAAATGGGGCTTGTCATCACAGTTGTCCTGAACATGACGCTGAAGGGCAAATACAATGTAGCAGGGACTGCATGTAGTGCCGAATGGCAGCACCTGCCATTCATAGATGGTTGGCTCTTCCTCTCTCCAGAGGAATCGCAGGACTGGTGTGTCAGTGGGTTGCAGACAGATCTGATGGAACATTGCCTTTATGTCCCCGCAAAACACCAAGAAGTGAAGGCCCTAACTGTGTTCCAGGCAACAGAAGTTTGTTCAGTGACTGCCCTCTGAATTGGAAAGAACAGTTGAAAAAACTCGGTCCTTCTCATTGTGGTGGACCATGTGGTGTGGTATGAGCCATGACTCCAGCGACTGGTCATCCTCTCCTGGTGAAACCATTGACATATAGCTGGTTTCCTCCAGCTTCTGGATCTCTGCACAGTAGGACTTGGGTTGTGCTGGGTTTTTTAGCAAGCTTCCATTCTGTGCTGCGAAGCCTGGGAAGTACTGCTTTTGCTGGAGCGTGGAGGGCAATGTCCGCTGTACGGCGAAGTAGAAGTGTGGCGTAGCGCAGGGTGCCATCTACCGCCACTCTGGTGGTAGCTGTATGGAGCAGGGTGAGAGCTTGATAGTCTTCCTTCGAGCATGTAGCAGCCTTCTCATTATAGGTGTCCATCTGCCAGAGGCGCGCCACGTTCTTGAGAAGCTCGCTAGAAGCTGAAACGGTGGCAATGCGCAGGCACTGTTGGACATCAGGTGAGAGATGGGGCTGAAGGAAATTAGTCATTTAACAATTTGCAATAACTGATTCTTTACTTATTCTTTGCTAAAATGAGGGTGAAAAGT
>JASSRZ010000016.1:20835971-20847504 GCA_032164315.1 Malacoctenus gilli
GTGTGTGTGTGTGTGTGTGTGTGTGTGTGTGTGTGTGTGTGTGTGTGTGTGTGTGTGTGTGTGTGTGTGCGCTGTGTGCAGTGTGGTAGGGGGTTGGAGAGGTATTCATTTAACCCCGGGAGAAAAAAGGGAAGCAGCTTGCAGGAGAAAGAAAAAGAGCTGGATTGGAAAATTGCTCTCATCTGTGTGCATTTAACTTGATGGAAAACAAGATAATCACCGCTGAAGTTTTATTGGCAATGTTTGGCTCTTTTCTGCTTCACAACAATACAAGTCACGAGCCCAGACAGAAGAAGAGGAAGAGTTCAGAGAGGCTTTCTGAAGCCTCTTGATGCTGGAGCACAGAGAGCTGAACAACTGGAAGAATAAGCTGCACCTCAATATTTGTTGTGTTCTGTCACAGCAGCACAGAAACATAGATATGAGTGTCTTTCAACCGGAGTGGTCACAACAGCGGGTCCTTTTAACAACCCCCCCCCCCCCCTCCAGTCGCACTGCGGTCCCCAGCAAAAGCTTTGGGCCTCCAACTAGCAGAAGAGCATGCAGCAAGCTGTCCAAACTCCCTCTGAATCTTTTTTTTTATCCTTTTCTGCATTAGGAGGCTTTTCTTCTCACATTCTGTCCCGATCAAGGAGACACAGGACATTGACTCATGTCTGTCCTCTGAAGATTCTGTTCATCTCGAATGAAAGCAAAGGATGTAGGTTTGATTTGTCCTCCACATATTTCAAGCCTCAAACTTTGTTTCAGTCTTTTTCCTTGGGGATGCTGGATGGCTGGTTATAACATTTCATTCTAAAAAGTAGAAACATTCAGAAACAGCACAACATACACTACCCTCTCCTAAAGCACCACACACACTTAGAATGCCTCAGCAATGAATGATATTTGTATCACCAGGTCACTGATAAAAATCCTTCAACACCATCATCCATTTTATCTAATTCATTCAAGAACTCCTCGTCCTCTCCCTCCCTCTGTCAGTCTGATGTCTGACTGTGTGTGTCTGTAACAAACTGTGGTAAAGTAATGCAAACAGGGTGCAACACACAGAAATTTTGGGGGGGTATTGTTATAAGAAGTAGAATAATTCTTATTTTTCAACTGTTGGCTGAGGAAAAATCCCATGAATATCGAGCTCACTGAGCTCACTTGTGTAAAGCACTTTTGTCTCCTCATGACTTACCGTGCAGGGAACTTAGAGAGAGGAATGTGTTTGTTAGCATTTAATCTACCGACATTTGGGCACATCCACAGACTGACTTGAGAGAAGCAGGTCGTTGGCTCTCCAGGTGACTCTCACTTGCAGAGGAAGGAGAATGTGAGTCATGTGGCTGCTGCCCATGTGGCATTCATGAACCAGCTGACTGGAGGTGCCAACAAACATTCTGTGCTGATACAGACCAACAATGCAGATTTGCTCAATACAGGATCATCTGACAAAACACTCCATCGGTTTAGGAGCTGTACCAGTGAACACACCCGCCTGCACATGCACGCAAAAAACAATTTAAATGAGTTCATTTCAATCAAGTGACATTTGTTAGCGTCGAACATGAAGGAGGAGCAAAGCACACCAGCGACTAACCTTTCAGTTGTGAATTATGGGAATTTACCTTCATGCCTATTTGCGTTTTCAGCTGGCCTGCCTTTCGTGTCTAAATCAAAGGCTGGGATCTGCAACATCGGCATTTTCCCCTTCATACAAGGGCACACGCTGCACAAATGCCTGATGACAGCTGACATTTGCAGAGTCTCAGCCTGCCGCTACAAACAGTGAACAAAAAAACTGAGCAGGTTCCAACGACACTGCCTGGAAGGCACAGCCAGGCCGTAAAACTACAGCACGGTTTGCGCGTGGATACGTAAATAAGTGTGTGTGTGTGTGTGTGTGTGTGTGTGTAGTCTGTACCTCAGCTGTAAAAGTGTCAAATTTGTAAAATCAAATGTGACAAGGATCACTTGGAACTTTCTGCTGTGAGAGGACACACATGCGTCCAAAAGGACCGTCCTCTTTGACCTGTTTTGCATTGAGGTGTATGAGAGTTTAATCGACTTCTTCAGTAAGTCACAGAAACCACCATCATATGAGGAGTCACAGTGTAGTTCCCTGTCAAAACTGCCAAAATTTAGCACTTCACTTCAGCCTCACACATCTTTAGGTCCAGTGTGAAGATAAAGGTCAAAGTTCATTTTAAACGAAGGCTAAAATAATGAGTGGCCCAACCGGGATGGTTCCCAAAAGCTGAGCAACACAAGTTCATGTCCTCTGACAGTTTTTGTCCCACAGAGGGTGCACACTGTTTTACATCTGCATTGTTTTATGGGCCAACAGGAAAAACACCAGTCGAGGTGCTGAGCTTTTCCCTTCTGAAATCCTTCAGACCAGCTTGGTGCATTGTCAACTGTGTGACTGTATCACTGCATGAAGGAGGAATGGCACAATGGATCTGTGCGCATAACTGCAGCCTCACACTCAGGGTGAAGCAATGACTGTAATTATACATTATGATGTTGTGAAAATCATGATAGTGAAAAATAGTGTCTCTGAATTTTGTTGTTACAATATAGACAAACATTGTACAAAGTGTGTGTGACTTACATGTCAACAACAACACTGACCGATCACCCACACCGACAAAAATCTAACAGCAGTAAAGCTGATGTGCGAAGTAAGCAGGGACTTGAAGGTCGAAAGAGCTGATGACAACACAGGATGCTCTCAGATTGAGCAAAGCCCTCAAAGAGAGTCTGTGGGGGCTGGCTCAACAAATGCAGGCTGAAATAAAGAGAGTGAAACTGAAAATAGGTGAGATTATCTCCCCCTCCCGCCCCTTCTTCCCCCTTCATGTCAGTCACACCACCTGAGGAAAGCAAGGCGACTGGTTAGCCTGACTTTGTAGATCTCTGTGTGGGTGACTCCCAGACATGGCTCTCATTTATTATTTGAACAGCTCAACAGGTAATTTTCAAGCTAAAATCCTCATTTCTGTCCACGTTTACTTTCTCTTGAGCTCGGATTGTAATTACCGCTGGCTTGCTTTGATCTGAGGCCCCTCTACTGCTTCACAGCTTCTCTCCCAATCGCTTTTCATCAGGACACCTCCTTTTTTTTTTTCTTTTGCAACAGAGGCTTTTTTGGTGACGCTGCCTATACTGGTTCAGTTATACACGAAGAGAAAGACAGAAGGTCAAATAGTTGTGTGAGAAAAATCAGCCTTTCGTGTCTGTCTCTGCTTCGCTTTGGATGTCTGTCTGTCTCTGCTTCGCTTTGAAACACTGCGTCCTCCGGAACAGGCAGCAAGGTGGGACGCCTGGTTTACTGCACCTTTTAGAACACGCAAGGAGAACAGCTATTTTGGTACTAAAAACATATTATCATTGGTCAGACGGTAAACTGCACATTCACACAGACAATACTGAATCTTTTTTAAAGTGTTTGCTGTCAGCCCAGGTGAAGCTCCTCTGCTTCAATGTCTCTGGGTGTTGCCTCCAGGACACCTGTGTCCTCTGAGCCAAGCTTCGGGCAGAGGAGCAGCTCAGTAGGTGCAGCGTGCTCAGTGCAATGCATGAAGGGCTCACGCTTCCTCTACAGTGCTGTGAAGTGTGAGCCACCTATCCTGTTTTTGTCTCAGCAGCACTCTGCTGCCTCTATGTTTCAGCAAACAATCAGAATGTTGCTGTCTTCAAGTGTCCACTGTCTCCAGTCTGGTGTGGTGTCAGGCACACTGAATATCGAAAGGGAGTGTCCAGTTTTCCCTCCAGTTTACCAATCTGGGACAGCACCTTGGAAATAGCCCCCACGCCACCCCCCCTCCACTCTACCCCTGTCTTGCTGCGCATTCATTAAGGCAGAGTTAATTAAAGCACAACTGATTGCCTCAGCAGAAGGGGGTGGGAGAGGGCTCTGGCGAGATGGGAGTGTACAATTAAATGTTGGCATTTACCTGCCATCTTTTAATGTATAGTGCTCAGCTCGTGGTCATTTCCCAGTGCACTTCATGCAGCCTTCATGCAGCTTCAGCTCAGTGTCTGCTGATGACATTCTGGAAGCCACTAAGTGTTATAGTTTCCCCCACAAGAGTCGTCATTAAAAAGCGCGCCAGAAGACCACCGGCAAAGGGAGCCATTTTGCTTCTGAGCAACAATGGAGGAAAGGACACTCTGTCCAAATGCCTGTCTATTCACACAAAGTCATCAGCTGTGCAGGGGAAGGCAGGGGGCTGCAGACAATGCGGCTGCACAACGACTGCTGCTCTATTACTCTCCTCACCAGTCGTCAGATATGCAAGCCCGCCTTTACCTGCTGCGATTCCATTACCGCGGCTGCCTGTTTCGGTACTCCAGTGTTTCTGTAGCATATTAAACAGATTAATAGAACAATGCTCTAGGGAGAGAGCAGCCTGTCAATCTCAGCTAAAAACACAAAAGCAGAAAATTAAAAAGGCCCATGGCTGAACTCCAGTACTGATAAAAAAAGGGGGGGGTGTGGGGGGTAAAGTGCTGAAATCTTGTGTGGTGTAGAAATAGAGGGGAGGGAAAAACACAGCAGATGGTAAATATTTATTCCTATTTCCTGTTAGAGAAGACACGCACAGGCACACAAACACACACAAACAGAAATACACACACAAACACAGACACAGACACACACTCACACACACACACACACACACAGACACACACACACACACACACACACACACACACACACACACACGCACGCACACACACACACATAGATTGCTGGGCCACAGTGGTAGCTTAAATGATAATGACAAAAATTAGCTATGGAATGATCAAAGATTGTTAGGGCAAACACAGAACGCTTTGTTCCCTTTGTGTAAATGATTCTCTGTATTGTGGATCAGCTGTAAGAACTCCAATTTAGGAAACACACAGACGCTCTCTGAGGAGGCGGCGTTACAAGCATGTAAGATGGACTTTCCTTTGTTTTCCAGTAGATTCACAGCAGCGTTCCCATGTGGGAAAGGGAAGTGAAGCCAGAGGAACGCTCCCATCTGATTCAGAATATCTAAGGTGAGTGTCTGCAGGGCTGCGTCAGGAAGCGGAAAACAGGGACAGATTCCCTTGTGAGGTCTTTCTCATCCTGGGAGGCTCCAGAGGAAAATTCAATCTGGTCTTCTGCTTGCAGAGATATTGGGAGATTGAGTGAGGTCTGCAGATGGCAGTTAGGAACTGCAACACAACAGGAGGTGCAGCAGGAATGCATGCACCGAATTCTGTACTGTGCATGGTGCAAAACATCCTTGCACCAAATCAAAACAGGAGGTACAACCCTGAAGGAATTCAAAGGTCCACACGTTTCACAACAAACAGTCAGTTCGCTCTCAATCCTCACAGTTTTGTTTATGCTGCTTTTTTGACACAGTTTTTATTTTTTTAACTTTTTTTGTCTGTTCATTCAGATTTTAACTAAAGATTTAGGCATGTATTTATCATTTGTGATCTGAATAACATGGAACAATGTCTCCACTCCTTGTATGTGTTTCTTATTTATTTTAATGAGACACAAAATTAAAACATGTAACATTACATGTTTGGTTCATAAAGGGTTCTGATGTTTTGAGAAGCCCGTGTCTGAACGACACATCATCTCCACATGTCAAATCACCCACAGAACCATTGTAAAAGGCACCTGTGGGCCACTGTGCTTTAAACTTAATGTTGTCCTTGGTCCCACTCAGAAGAATGTACTTCCTCCCACGGAGAGTCAACAGTATGTTTTTTTTCATGTATGTCATTCAAATCATCATTTGTTATACCATCAATTTTATCAATAAAATTGTATTGATTTCTTGCACATGCCAGATCAGCTGTATTTTTCAGCAGGACCACAAAAAATAAGGTTGGACTTCCTGATTCAGTTTTTCACTTTTAAATATATTGTTTTTAGGAATTTTTAAATTTATTTAATCTACTTGATCTCCAGTGTAATATTTTGCAGCAATTTCAGGAAAGTTTACACGTTTACTGTCAAAAGACAAGGCCCAGTGTCATCCTTTTTTTGTTTTACATGTGTTAACTTCTGAAAATCTGGATGTCTGTTAACAACCTGATCATTTAGAACAGAACATCAAAAAATATTTTCAGCTAAAAGTCTGTTTTATTCAAGCAGCTAAAAAAATAAGGGACAGCCCGACACAATTCTGTTCAAGGTTTTCTGCATGAAACTTTGTGAAATTGTGAAATTATCTACAGATTCAATGGACGATATAGTCAAGTTGATGTTATCCTCCAGTGGTGAATGTTAGCACTTTTTTCAAACCAAACAGGAAGTGAAAGTGTGTGTTTTTGTTGTACTCCACCATGAATGGATCTTGTTATCTGTTGAATGCAGATAAAGTGAAACCTCCACCTCCTTTTTAGATGCCACACCACTTTCTCGGGGATACTCTTGCTTTGACTTTGTGTTCTTTTATTTAGAACAGTGCTGCAAGCTCTGAGCCATTGTGAATCTGACACCTTCACTTGGTCCCCTTTCAGATTCAAACACCAGGTCCCCCTCCCAGCCCCAACCCCCCCTCTCTTCTCCCTCCGTCCTCCCTGGAGCTTGCTGGCCTTGCAGATCATCTCCCAGACTCCTATTGCCTGAGCCAGGCCCTGTCTGTTTTCATTCACCTCCTGGAGGACAAGTAATTTGAGGCAAAGAGAGGCAGAGCAGATGACCACTGGCTTCTGACCTTTTCTCCCTCAATTCAACTCCTTGCTGTTGTGGCCATGAATGTAGCAATCAGGCTAGGCAGAAGTGACACCCTCATCTAAGCATGGCTGGCCTCCCGCACACAATCACAGTGTCACTTCCCATCCATATGTGAGGACCAGGGGCAAATGGTCTTGGTGGAGCAGGGGATAGTGAAGGAGGAGGGAGGGATAGACTTCAAACCAGAGCTCTCTTAGCATACCTGCCTCATCACACAGCGAGTCATGCTTGTAGCTAAGCTGAAATGTGGTTTTTCTTTTCCTTTTTATCAAACTGTCACCACTCTGTTGGTGCGTGCGTGCGTGCGTGCGTGCGTGCGTGCGTGCGTGCGTGCGTGCGTGCGTGCGTGCGTGCGTGCGTGGGTGCGTGCGTGCGTGCGTGCGTGCGTGCGTGTGTACTAGGGATGTATTTAAAGACAGATTTGTAGAGTGATGCTGGAAGCTCACAAGCTATATAGGTTTTGAAGAGGATTCCTTCTTTTCACTCTCTGCTGTAGGATGAAAACATCCATCATCATCTTCTTTACATGGTGAGCAAACAGAACAGAACAGAAAGAATAACCACATATTTCTATGGACTTCACCAAAATGACGGACAACAAAAAAGTCTAGCTCAACCTCTGTTCTGCACTGTCTCAGGTTGTTTGTGTGCATCTGTCCTCTCATTCCTTTCTGCCCAACAAGGCCATAGTCCTGCTAAAAGGAATGAAATGATTGGAGTTAAAGAAACACTGACTATTGATTGAGGTCAGCTGGTGTGTTCCAAACATTAATGTGGGCTTCTTAACAGCATTGTGGCTGTGAGACTTCTATTGGTTCCCTTACTGTGCTGCATCTTCTCGGTGTCACTTATTTCAAATTTGGTGACAGATGGCCTTTCTGTAACAGCATGTGGTCAGCAGTCAAGGCAAAAGTTGTTTTATGTTTGCATATTATAACAACCAAACAGTCCTATCATTTAGCAACTGGTCTGAAAGCATGTTGTGGGGTGTTTTGTTAACTGATAAAGGCATTGCATGGCAATGACCTCAAGGATACTGCAATTAATGACCAAAGGGACACATTAAACATCTTGCATTTAGGAAAACCTTGGAAAAAAAGCCCTGATGGGATTCTATAATACTGATGTTTGCACATGCTGGTGGAATGCAAAGAAGGATTTGGACCTTTTCCTTACATAAATGTACACCTCCACTGACCAGTCGGTCACAGTTTAGATGTACATGGATGTCACATGCATCATTCAGACATATAATGGCTTAAATACGTCAATGCAAAAGGAAAAAAATTTAATTAAAATGTGTGTCCGATCTTTTAGGATAATCCTTAGCAACTTGTGTGAGTGGTACGTGAAAATCTCCAGATGATCTGCAAAAGTTGCAGGGAAAAAATATAAAGGTATAACAAAAATAAAATGAAGATGAGGTAGAACTAAAAGAATAAAGCAATAATTTGTCATGAACCAAAAGAAATGTGTTGTATCAAACTTGCATAATTGACTGGAGGGATTGAAGTGGTGGCATTGATCAGTCATGAGTTAAAAAATTGGTTGAGAAGGCCCCAGAATAATGCTTTGTGGTCCGTGGAGATCATGTACAGACCCTTGGATCCTCATGGAAAAGGTGTTTTATTTCCATAATACCATTGAAAAAGTTAAACCTTCATAGATTATAGATTCAGGGCTTAATTTGGGCTTCCAGCTTATTAAACCCACAAAAACAGGAATTCAAAAAATTAGAATACTGTAAAGAAATCACCATTTACTTTTCAGTTTTTCCAGAAAAAAAAGAAATTAGGATCACATCAAATCAAAATATGGCCCTTTCAAAACGATATGTCAGTCTTCAATACTTGGTTGGGAATCCCTTTGCCTTAATCACTGCCTTGATGCACCATGGCATTAAGGCAGTCAGCCTGTGGCATTGCCTGGGAGTTATGGAAGCCCAGATTTCCTTGATGCTTGCTGTCAGCCCTTCCTTTTTTTGGGGTCTGGTGTCCCTCATTTTCCTCTTGATAATACTCCATAGATTCTCAATGGGCAACGAGGCCAACGAGTTGGCTGGCCAGTCAAGCACTGTGATGGCATGGGCATCAAACCAGGTTCTGGTGCTTCTGGCAGTATGGGCAGGGGCCAGGTCCTGCTGGAAGAAGAAATCTGCATCTCATTGGACATTGCGCCCCAAATCATGACTGACTGTGGATATTTCACAGTGGACCTCAAGCAGCTTGGTTTCTGTTCCTCACCTGTCTTCCTCCAAACCCTTGGACCTTGATTCCCGAATGAAAGGCACACTTTACTTTCATCGGAAAAGAGGGCCTTGGACCACTGGCCAACAGTCCAGTCCTTCTTCTCTTTCGCCCAGTTGAGACACTTCCTTCATTGGCTCAGGCTCAGAAGTGGCTTGACCCGAGGAACACAACAGTTGTAGCCCATCTCCCGGATACGTTTGAATGTGGAAGTTCTTGAAGCTGTGACTCCCGCCTCATTCCACTCTTTCTGGATCCCAGATTCTTGAATCTTCTCTGTTTGATTATCCACTGAAGCCCACGGTCGTCTCTTTTGCTGGTGCATCTTCTCCTGCCACATTTTGCCCTTCCACTAGACTTTCCATTGATATGCTTGGACACAGCACTCTGTGAACGGCCAGCCTCCTTGGCTATGAACTTTTGCGGCTCACCCATCCTATGGAGGGTATTAATGGTCTTCTGGCCAGTTGTCAAGTCTGCAGTCTTCCCCATATTAAACCGAACTGAGACAATTGAACCAAACTGAAGCAATTTATTGACACCCGGGGAAACCTTTGCAGGTGCTTTGAGTTTAGTAGATGATTAGTGAATGACACTCAGTTTAAAACATTCATGCCCTGCAAAATTTGGGCCGATTTCTTCACAGTATTCTAATTTTTTGAATTCCTGTTTTTGTGGGTTTTATGATCTGGAAGCCCAAATTATGTAAAAATAAACAAATGAATACTTGAAATCATTTAAATTGTGGGCCCTGAATCTATAATCTATGAAGGTTTAACTTTTTCAATGGTAATGTGGAAATGAAACACCTTTTCCATGATATTCTAATTTTTTGGAAAGGGTCTGTATGTCAGACTCTGGTCTTCGAGGGCCGACTTCCTCAGTTTTGGTTTAAACAGGGCCATTTCTTTGAAGTAGTAAAGATTTTATGGTAGTGAAAAAGTTATAATGTTTCTGAGTTCACTCAAATTTTTCGAGAAGTTACTCCAGCACATGTAGCCAATGCTGTCCTGAAGGCTTCAGGTCCCACTGAAGGGAGTTTCCACACTGTGTTCATTCATACTGCATGCATGTTTATACAACAGCAACATGATTCTTGCTGCCAATCCCTTCATTGATTCAATCAAAACACACCAACGTGCATAACGACTGTCACAACACACACATGACAGAGTAGAAAAACTTTGGTTCTTTAGTGTCAGGTCTCATTTTATTACACCTTTATCCATCCAGACAATTGTCAACAAAAACTGGCAAGAGAGGAACTAGACGGGTCAGCGAAACCTTCTTCCACGCAGGGACTTTTTCTGGTCCTGGTGCTTCACACTCAGCTCACAGAGTTCAATAACAGCTGTGCAGATTAACCCTTGTGCCATTTGTAGTTCTTTTTTGATGAATAAAAAATCAGTGCTAAACATATATATATCAAACGCTGACAACTTAACCTCATGTTGTATTGTATAAACTGCCGTGATTTTTTCATAGAGCAGTTCCACATTTTGGTCTAAAAACATGGAAATAGTTTGTTTCTTTTTTACTCATTTTTACTTATACGTTCTTTACTCCTATTGTGTTTTAATGTAACTCTGTTGATGCCCGTAAAGCCCAGGGAGTTGCTTCGTGTCTGAATAGTGCTTTAAAAAGAACTTGCCTTGCCTTTAACTGCATTACCAGAGGCAGCAGGATCAGGCGACTGGATGAAAGCAGGGAGAAGCTTGACAAAGCTCTTTGTGACCATCTCAGACAGTCTTCCTTGAACTGTGTTTGGGTGATACACTACACGCCTAATGAACACAGACCCTCTCGATAGAGAGACGTTCCAGCACCCCGGTAGAGGGGTGGTCAGGGTTCAACAGTCAAGAACAGTACACACATTGTATTTTCTGTTGTCACACAAAAAACAAACAAGTTTGATTTTTCTCTCTCTGCCTGCAAACATCCTGCTCTCAAAGAGCAGTGGAAGCCAGCATATTCTTTACCAACTGTGTGGAATGACAAATAAAGAACGTGACATAAATTTCCTGCAGCAGTTGTGGCATTAAGCAGTGACTTTTATTGCTTAAAAGTGAGAGGCGAGCACTATCAGACTATTGGACTTTATTACAGTGGGTATAATAGGGCTGGCTGGAGAGTTTTATACGTTTCTGTCTCAGTGAGTGCCATTGTAGCCCCCATTCTCCTGCAGTGTGATTGTTGCAGGGGCAGGTTGTGTGTGATAGGCAATTGTACCCACTCTCCAAAACCCTTCACCTCAGACACAATGCTGCATCTTCACACACACACACACACACACACACACACACACACACACACACCATTACTTCTTTTCTGAATAATGGCTTTTATCTATAAAAGCCAGGCCAGGACTTAGTCTGGCAGCCTCTCTGGCCTTCGATCAACTAACTGTGAGAGCTTAGAAAGACGAGACAATATGCAATCACTGTAGTGATTACTTTAAAGATTATTAAAAAACATCAAGCCTCTTGTAATACACACACGCACACACACACACACACACACACACACACACACACACACACACACACACACACACACACACACA
>JASSRZ010000019.1:0-14054 GCA_032164315.1 Malacoctenus gilli
CCCCCCCCCCCCCCCCCCCCCCCCCCCCCCCCCCCCCCCCCCCCCCCCCCCCCCCCCCCCCCCCCCCCCCCGAAACTGCAGCGATGTGACAGAAATCGCGGCGGGCTGTCGGCGCGAGTCGACTATTTCTGGGTTCTTCTTCGCGGTCCTTCTCACGCGGCGGTTCAGACTCTGAATCCCTCTTTCTTCTCAGCCGTGTGCATTTGTGGGATGAGCAGCGGAGGCGAGTACGGAGGATCGATTGGGGGAACATTGGACTGAACTTCTGTGATTCCTGTGAGACTTCTTCGGTTAGATGATTGAAAGCCGAAGAAGCGCAACAAAGACGCAGAAAAGTGAGTGAAAATCGGGACTCGAGCCAAATACTCATCCCACAAATGCCTTTTTCGTCCAAAGGAGACAGTTTCTTCAAACTCCTACGATATAAAACATTCACAGCTTTTAAAAAAAAAAAAAGATGCTGATTCCTTGATGCTTTTGTGCTTTGGTTTTCGTCACTTTAATGAGAACGCGGACGGAGGTTCGACGTCCAACTGCTGCTCGGCGCCGATTTGTTGCACGCGTTTTAATGTATTTTAATTGGTTCGTGAGTCACTGCCGCCTGCGCCAGATGTTCAGAGGAGCGTGGGAAAAAAAAAACCCCAACAACAAGTCGGTGACAGGGTGGGAGTTTCTCCTCCCAAAGTTTGGCTGTGACACCGTCACCAACGCCTCCCGCTTCGCGGCCATTTTGACTCCTGCGCCGGGAAAAAGACGCGACGGGAAATCCGCAGTTTTAAAGGAGAAATCCTGCTGAGGAGACGCAATCTGAAGCCCTCCGACGGGGGGGGGAGCGACCGCACTCGACTTATTTTGTCACGGACCACCGAGTGGAAAATCACCTGTCAAACCGCAACACGCAGCCAATGAGTGACAACAAAGTTAAGCGTGGCGGGGGAGGAAAGGAAGGGGGGGGGGCTTTTAATCAAAAAAATGGTTGTTTTGTGATTACCTGACAATCAAATCCTCTCTCGTCCCCTCGCGGTGAGTCGTGTGGAGTTATTCGCCACTTTGGGGGTATTTTCAGGCCCTGCGTGCTTCGAGGTTGTCAAAATCAGAAAGAGCTCCAAGGGCACTCTCGCGTGCATTTATTTTGAAATTCCCTACATCTGTGTGTTGGTGATGGTCAGTGTTTGGCTTCAGAGGGAGCGTCCGCAGAGAGAAGAGGTCGAGGGGTCTCTGTTGTCTGTACGGCAGCCGATCACTGATATTTTTGTTCTTTTTATCTCCGTTTTTTTCCGTATATTTTTTAATAACTCGCTTGTTTCTATCATCCGTGAAGCAAACCGAGTCCCTCAGGAGTTTCCTCGCCGCTCGGGTCCGTGGAGTCGCCGAGCGTTCGTGCCGCCTCCCGGGTGACCCCGCTTTAAACCCGGCGTCCCTCTTTAGACGGTGAAAACGGGCGGACGAAAACGGGACTTCTTCAGCCGCCTCCTTCCGCTTCATGTATATTCACCTCTCTCTTTCTTCGCACTTATACCGAAAAAGCCGAATCATTATTCTCCCGATTCCTCCGACGCGCGGACGGGAAAATGGATTTTTAATACGGCGCAGGGCATTAAAATGAAAACAGCTCATGGTTTGCAGGGAGGAAGGAGGAGACGCTTCTGTTAGGGCTGTGCTCACGTATGCTGCATTCACATCATGTTCCCAATCCGAACATTCGCCATTATTCACGTATCCATTATCTGTACCCACTTATGCGTACGCGTCCAAACATGTCGTCTGTCTGTTATTATGGCGGCCTGGTAATGTGCCGAGCATTACAGAGGATGGTTATATGAAAAGTGCTGCAGCCACGGGAGCATCCGGACAAATGTGGACGTCGCCTCTTAACTTTTCCCGCTTGCAGCCGAAACACAAATCATCAGGTTTTCATTTTCTACTTTTCGGGCCTGACTGACGGCGGCTTTAACGCCACGAAGCGTCTCCTGTGTGGAGGAACCGTCTCCCAACTGGGACTTAAAGAAATTGGGCAGTCGGGGAACGCTCGTCTGAGCCTGACTGAAGTTGGACGATTCGTAGCTCGATTAACAGGCCTGATGGAGCCATGGCTGCATGTATCCGCTTAGCTCTACTGGAATCAGACTCGGCGTTCTTGTCACGTCATCTCGCGCCGTATTTTCACCCAGAAGAGGAAGAAGTTTTGCGTAAAGGTAGAAACATTTCTGCTGCCTGTTTCAATACTGTTTTAGGAAGGACGCGGCGCCACCTATGGGGAATCTGGAGTTAACTGTTCAGCTCAGGGACGGCGTGCCGCGGCGTTCCGGGCTGTCGCTGACACTGAGAGGACACCAATACGGGCACGCCGCCCCCCCCCCCACTCCAGCAGCCGGGTGCTTTGGCTCCGTGCCGCCGTCCGTGTCCAGACATGCATGTTAGGTCAACGAGCGAGTCCAAATTGGCCGTGGCCGCGCGAGCGTGCACGGCTGATTGGCCGGCCACCTGTCCAAGGTGGAGCGGCCGCGCTCTACCAGGCGGACGGGCTTCAGCCCCCCCACAACTCTACTTAGGTTAAAGTGGCTGAAGAAAATGGATGGAAGTTCAAGGTCACTTCCTGTGATGCCGCCGCACTCGCAGGAAATTCAACACGCTGATGAAAGTGGCTTTTTTTACCGGGCTGCCGCGGCTGCTGCTTTAAACTCCAGCGCAGCTACGGGAAACTCACCGCTATCAACCGCACCTGCCGACTTCCCCAAACTAACTTTAATGTGAAAATCTGTTCCACTTCCTTTTTTTTCCCAGGAGTTTTTTTTACTTAAAGCCCGACTTCAGAGGTCCCCACGTGTCCCCTCCTGACGCCGGAGTGTGAGATCAAAACAGAATTTGCATCGTTGAACCGATAAAACGTCAGTTTCTTGCGACGGAACGACGAGGTGCTTCGGTTACACGACGCAGAAAAGGAGCAGAAACTTTGACTGTCAATTAAGCGCAGGAAACGCTTCGGAACCTTTTCAAAATACGACTCATCGAACAATTGCGGCCCTGAAAAGTCCAGCAGGTCGTCGTGAGCTCCCTCCCGTCTCCAAAGCGATTCAAGGAAAACGTTGGAAAACCGGCGAGCGGAGTGGAAGCTCTCGGAGTGAAAAATGTAAATTTCTCACGGAGGATGGAAAATAAAAAAAAAGCTGCTTTTATTCCCTCCGATTGAAGATATCTTGAGACGGTAACAAGGGTGAATTTCTCCTTTAAAGCCACAGAAATTTCCGACACGTCTGGCGAGCAAATCATTGGTTTAAAATGCAAAACAGACGCGTTGACTGATTTGTTCGGAGGGAAACGAGCCCAGCTGCGTTCCGCCGCCGCCGCCATCCCGCTGGCTGCACACCTGAGGCTCATTTCCAGCAGGATTGCGACTTGATGAAGATAATTAGCCGGTGTCTTTTTTTCCTTTTTTTCCCCGTCAGATGTGTGAATCAGAGCTGGAGTGTTTGGACGGAGCGACGGGGGCGCCGCAGGTTCGGCTCCGAGGCGGATCGCTTCCGTCTTCCCGCGAAAGCTTCCCTGAAATGCTTCTCCCGCCACGTTTCCTCCCTCGCCACCGGGGCGAGGCGGCGAGAAAAAAAAAGTCACGGCCGCCGACTCGGCTCCGCTCGACTCGACTCGGTTTCTTTGGTTTCCAACCGAATGATTGTTCCTGCCCGTTTTCACACCAGTTTGACCAGAGCGTGAGTCAAGCAGCACTGATGAGTCGCGCTTCCATGACAACAGCGTGTGACGTCATAACGTCTCGTTTCCGTGGTTACTTTTGGCAGGAGACGTCCAGGCTTTTGAAACAAACTCGTGTTGTGATTGGTGCCATTCTGAGACGATGACATCACACAACACAGTGATGAAGAGACCGTGTTGTGTGACGTCATCGGCACCGTGCCTGTGTGGGGAAACGACCTGAACAGAGTAGAGTCGAGGCCAGCAGAGGCGGGCCAACGCCGGTTTGGCCGCCACGTCTTCAAAACAACACCTGTAGCGGGACGACCGCCGCCGGGTGTGGCGGCGGGAACAGCGACGCGTGGTGACCCTGCACCGGGTGAAACGCGAGCGGGTACGGACCGGGGGCCTCCAGCAGAGAGAGCGGGGGAGATGCATAGAAAGATGGAGGAAGAGGAGGAGGAGGCGGGGGAGGGGGCGGCGGGGGACCCGGCGGCGGGTTGAGCGCCAGAGGCGAGAGGTGTGGGGAGAAGGAGGGGAGCAGGTGGGGGTAGGAGTGGACCGGGAGGTGCGAGGGAGGCGGCAGGAGGGAGAGGTGGTGCTGGATGATGGTGTGATGGAAGGAGAAGGAGGAGGAAGAGGAGGAGGAGGAGGAGAGAGACGGCGGCAGGAGGAAAGGAGCGTGGAGGGGGATGCACGGCGGCGGGAGTCGGCGGGCGAAGCGAGGCCTCTTCTCTGGGTAGAGATGCTCGTAGTCCAGCTCGCGCTCCTTCCTCCTCTCCCTCTCCCGCTCCTCCTTCTTCCTCACCCACTCCTGCTCCTCCTCCTCCCCCTTTCTCTCCTTCCCCACGCAGCGCTCATCCTCCGCCGGCTCCCTCGCCGGCGCGGCGTTTTTCACGCCGTTGTCAACACAGTGATTACAATCAGTGACACGACTCCCGTTCAAATTATCGTGCTGACCGCCGTCCGCCGGACGGGAGGCGCCGCCGCCGCCGCGTCCGGCGCTCTGATCAGTCCCGCCGCAGCTTCCGTCATCAATCGCTGAATCAGAGTGCTTGTCCTGGAGCCAAATCTGACTCTGCTGTTTGGTCTGATCCCCCTGGCTGCCGGGACCGGATGCGTCACCGGTTTGGCGGTCTGTGGCGGCGGCTCCGGCGCCGTCCTCGCATCGACAGCGGTCAGCGTGCGTCTCTTTGTTGCTACACGTTGAAGGAAGCGTTTCGGCGGGCGCGACGCGACAGTGATCCGCGTCTCCGTCGCGGCGCTGATTGTGTTCATCGTTCCGCTCGCACGGAGCGTCTCCACGCTCGCCGTCCCTGGCGACGTCCTCGGCAACCGGCGGGACGGATGCGTGACCGGCGCCGAGAGGCTTCTCATTCGCCCGGGCGAAGGGGCCGTCTCCGCCACCTTCGACGATGTCTGCCGCGGCGCAGCACGGCGTCCCCTCCTTCCTGTCGGAGGTGCGACAGACGGCGTGTGCGGTTGTGTCCTCTGAAGCGCCGTCCTCAGAAGTGCTGCAGTTGTCCCAGAGTGTCTCGTCGTCGTCGAGTGGCTCTCTGAGCCGCCGACAGCAACAGGCTCCGCCTCCGAGGTCGGAGGTCGAACCGGAACAATCCGTCGCCAGGGACGGCCTGGCGAGCCTCCTCGTCTGCCTCCTCCCCCTTTTCCGCTTCTTCCTCGGCGTCGGCTCGGCCTCCGGCTCGCCGCCCTTCCTCTTGGTGGCTGCCGCCGCCGCCACCGCCGCCGCTCCCGTCAGCGGCGCTTCGTTTGATCGCTCCTCGGCGGGGAGGGGCGCATCCGCGCAGGCTGATCTGATTCTGGCTTTGGCTTCCGACTGTCGCGCGGAGCAGCGTGGCGTCGGGCCCGCCGCCGGCTGGCCGTGTCCCGCGGGCATTGTTTGTCCCCCGCGACACGCTGTTTCTCCGACGGGAGCGGGGACGAGGCTAATCGCCGGATCGCGTGCTGCGTCTCCGCGCGGTTCGGGAGCGGGACAAATTCCCGGCCGGCGTGCTGCGTCGCGGCTAATCGCCAGGTTCCACACGCCGTCCCCGGCGGCGTTTATCGGCGGCGTCCTCGGATTCCTCCGCGTCTCATCTTCTCCCCGCCCGTCCTCCCTCCCCGCCGCCGCCGCCGCCGCCGTGCTGTCGCCGGTCGGCGGGTCGGGCGTAATTGCGGGACAGCGTGGCGCCTCGGCGGCGGTCCCGGGGACGGGGCTAATCGGCGAGTTACATGTTGCACCCCTGCAGAGGAGCTTTGTGAGCCCCCGGCCCCACCCGGAGGCTGATTGCCGGGATTGATGCCGGCCGGCCTCCCTTTTCACCTGCAGACACAGCTGGTTACAGCGATTACACCGATTCGCGGGAAGATTACTTAATAGCTCTCCTCTCTTGTCGTCATTTCTACCTGCCCTCTCGCGCTCGCTCTGATCTCCTCTTATCCTGCGCTCTTCTCCCCTCGTCCTCTTTTCTCTCGCTCCCGCAAGCCGATGTGCCGCGAGATTACTTAATAGCCCTTTTTCTCGGCGCTCCTCTTTCACGGTGCCCTCTCGATTCAACCTCTCCTCGGCTCTGCCTTCAAACATCTGATTCACGCAGAGAGCGCCTATTATCCTCCTTCCCCTTTCAGAGTCCTTTCTCTGGGTGTCTTCTCCTCTTTTCCTCCTCCCCCTCTTCCTCACGCCTCTCCTCACGCCCCCCCTGCGCTTCCTCCTCCTCCCCCTCCTCCTCCTCCGCCCGGCGGTGGGCGCGGGGTGGCATTCCGCGGAAACGGGAACGAATTTTAAAGCGCTTTCATCATGGCAGCCGGCGCCATCCAGGACCGCGCCGCCGCCGCTACAATGGGCTACAAGTTCCATAGGATTTCCTGCCTGTCCTCCTTCATCCTCCTCTTCCCTTTCATCTCCCCTCACCTCCCTTCCTCCCTGCGTATCTCCCTGCCTCTGTTGGCAGTCGGGCTGTTTGATCACAGATGGCTTTATTCTCTCCCCGCCTTCCTCCAGCCCTCCTCCTTTTCTCTCCTCGCTCCCTTCCTTGGCCTTGTTATGCGCTCTGAAGTCGTACAGTAGCGGGTTGACGCTGTAGGAGACGGACGGCGAGCTCTTGGTGTAGCTGACCATCTCCGTCGGCCACAGGAGGACCCGTGTGCCGTCCCGGCTCACCACGCGACAGAACGGCTCCTTCGGCCGCCCCGGGTGCGCCGGCGCCTTCGAGGCCGGTTCTTTGGCTTGCGTCTGGGTCTGGGACTCGGATGGTTTTGGCTCGCTCGCCTGATTGTCCGTGACGTCGCGGCTCTCGACCTGCGGCACGACCGTGCTTGCGCCGTCAGAAATCCGTCCCGCCAAGCCGCCGTTCAAACAAACCCCGGCTCCGGTTTCGCCATCTCGGCCTCCGGTCGCGTCCTCGTTGCAGACGGTGAGCCGAGCGCCGCTCCCCCCGACGGCGGAGTCCTCCGGTCCGATCGCATTGCGGTTGCACGGCGAGTGGCGGGCTGCGAGCCCGGAGAGTCCCGCGGTTCCCTGCTCGGTAATGGATCTGGCCTCAGAGTGCCGGATTACCGCTTTACAGTCCACACCGCACTGGTTTCCAGTATCCCAGTCATCTGCAGCCACAACATGCACATCTGCAGACAGGGGAGATTTGAGCTGCTGATCCGGGACTTTCTCCCTCAGACTTTTGGCTCTTTCTTGCGCCGACACGCCGTCCTGCTTCGCCGCCAAGCTGGAGCTCTGCCCGGCTTGGATGAAGACGGCGGCCGATTGGTGCAGGAGGACGCAGGTCCTTTTGGGCAGCGAGAAGGACACGGGGCGGACCCTGCCGGGGACGGACCGCCCGTCCGACGCGTTCGTGATGGCGGCGGTGGCGGAGTTTTCGCAGATGCTGGTCAATAGAGATTTCTTGTAAATGGAGTCCTTGACGGCGGCGGTGGCGTCCGTTGGGACGTCGCTGGGAGCGATGGGGGGGTCCAAGTAACCCCGGGCCCAGCGGATCTCGTCGACGCGACCGCTCGCCATCGAGCCGCCGACGTTGGCGTCCTCCGCCTTCGTTATCTCCGCCCTCGAGGGCGTCAGGTGGTCGTAGTCCTTGCGGGCCTTGTTGAGGACGCAGGAGCCACCCGCCGCCGTGGCTGCGGCCCCGCCGCCGCCGCCGCCGCTGGCGTCCATTGGGCCGTACCCCCACGGCGCGCTGCTGAGGAACCGGGTCTCCAGCGCGGGGTCGAGGGGCAGGAAGGGCCGGATCAGCGGGGTCTGCGGCGCTGCGTGGAGAGGGGAGAGCAGAGAGGATTACAGCCGCTCACGCCGCTTACATTCACGCACACAAACGTAACGGGATTACGTGGCGAACCTGACGCCACGGAAAAAACGGAGTCGGAAGCCGTGCGCGTGGAAGAAAGGCATTGAGAGCGAAGACTCCCCGCACCGTAAGCTCCTTATGCATTCATTCAGCGTCCTGGCTCCCCTCCATTACTCTTTTGTTGCTTTTAACACATCTGAATGTGATTTATGAGTGTAGGATGGACTTAAGAAAAACAGAAGCACACAGTCAAATGAGGGAGAAATGAGATTTAAGGTTTTACCGCAACATTTAATATCCCAACGCGCAGACAGACGTTCAGCCGTCGAGCCGTCAGTTTCCGAAAAACGAGTCGAGGCTTCAGCCGATGACTCAGGACTTTAAAAGCGATCCGTGATGTCTCATCTCGTCACGCCAGAAACTATTTGTTCAATATTTGAGGTGGAAAGATGAAAATGCATTCGACACTCAGGGGGGAGGGGGGGGGGCAAAAAAAAAGGTTGAATTTAAGTGGAGTTGTCAAACTTTTCCGTCAGCCTCAACTTTAAAAATCAGGGAAAGCAAAAGTTAAAGCGATATATTCCGCGAACAGACGGGGTGACAATCGATTGGTACTTTGAGCGCCACCAAAGCGCCGCTTCACAAACGCGGCGTTTTGTCTCCGTCTTTTATTCCAAAACGCATCTGTTTTGCACGCGGAAATCCACTCGTGACGGACGAGGAGAGCTTCTGAAACGACACGTTTAAGTGGAAAATAATGCTCCAAACTGATTCTTCCAGCGGCCCGTCCGCCGAGCGGCGCCGATAAAACAGCGAGTTACGGGTTCATCATGCGCACCTTTGCGAGCGCCGCCTGGCAGAGAGCTGTTGATTCCACTTCACGGTACCTTTTGGAGGATGAGACTTGTTTGGCGGCGGGGACGCGTTTGTGTTTATTGTAGATTCCCCTCAGATGGAGCCAGCGGACGAGTCGCAGAGCGCTTCAGTCTGAGCGCATTCCGTTTGTTTCTGCGTCGCTCTGAGTTTTTTTCATCCCAAAATGAAGTGATGGAACCAAAAAACAGACGCGGAGCAGCCGGAGGAGGAAGAACTGCTCGTCTTGTCTGGAAAGCTTCAAATTTGAGACTCAAACTGATGTGAAGGTTCACATGGATCCATCCCATAATGCTTTGCAGTGTGACCTCAGCGCTGCGACAAAGATAACAGATCTTTGTAATTTGATCCATTAAGTTGTTCCCACCGCCATGTGACATCATCACGCGGCCTCATGTGTCTTGTAGCGTGACGACCATGTGCTCAAAGCTCAGACGGCGGGAAGCGATTGATGAGGCGTTTGCATGGAGTCCAGTCGGATCGGGAGTGGATCACAGAACTTCATCGGGGAAGATCTGGACTGGACTGGACTGGACTGGTCATGTCTGGTCTGCTTGTCTTGTCTTGTCTTTGGTCGGGTCGGGTCGGGTCTGGTTGTCTTGTCTTTTCTTGTCATGTCATGTATTGTGTCGAGTCTGGTCTGGTCTGGTTGTCTTGTCGGGCCTGCTCTGCTCTGCTCTGCTCTGGTCTGGTCTGGTCTTGTCTTGTCTTGTCGGGTCTGGTTGTCTTGTCGTGTCGGGTCTGGTCTGGTTGTCTTGTCTTGTCGGGTCGGCTCTGCTCTGGTCTGGTCTGGTCTGGTCTTGTCGGGTCGGGTCTGGTTGTCTTGTCGGGTCGGGTGTGGTCTGGTCTGGTTGTCTTTTCTTGTCTTGCCTTGCCTTGCCTTGTCTGTTCTGATCTAAACTGATCTGATCTGATCTGTTTACATGGCTTAACTCCAATCTGATTAGTCAATCAGATTACTTACAGTCCATGTAAACACAGCCCAGCTTCTATAAACAGTGTGATTTTGCAGGTCTCCCCCACTTACTATACGTTTAAATGTACCGATGTGTATTTGTACACGTATATACACGTTATACTGCAGCGCTTCCATGCGGTGCCCAATAAAAATGCTTTCCAGGTGGTCAGCAGAAGGAATTTATGCTCGACAGTTCACCGAAGTTGAACAATAAGCGAAAACTCTGCCGCTGATTCACTCCGGCGCGTCTTGCTGACGGCTGCAGTTTCTCTGGAATCATTTGTTTCTGGTTTGAAATTCTGCTGTTACAAATGTTAGCGAGTCCCTAAAGCAATGTTTCATTCGGAGTATAATTGCACGGAACAAGTTCCTGTTGTCATGTTGTGCGGCGCCGCTCCTCTCCTCTCCGCCGCCGCCTCTCCGGCGAGCATCTCGGATATCAGAGCCGTTCGGCCGCTCCTCTGTCGAAAGCCATTCTTCAGCGTTTCTGCAGCCGGCCGCCGCCGCGCTCCGTTTAATCCCTCAATATCGGGAGTGATGTCCTCATCGCCCAAACCAAACACACGCTCATAAACTATTCAGGCCGCCGCCCGCGTGCATTTCAAGTGGATGAGAGCGCTTACTTGTTCCCAGTGCGGCGCCGCTGGGATGCAGATCAGCCCAGTTCTGCACCGCGGTGGGTCTGGACTCGTGGGACGGGTCCACCGCCACCGTGGTCGACCGGAACATGGGACCGGAACCGGGAGCGCTGAGGACGGGAGGATGAAGGAGGATGGAGAAAGAGGACAGAGGAAGACAGAGGAGGGAGAAGGAGAATGGAAGAGGACGGAAGAAGAAGGAGGAGGATGGAGGAGGACAGAGGAGGAAAAAAGAGGATGGAGGAGGACAGATGAAGAAGGAAGAGAATAGGGGAGAAAGAAGGAGAATGGAGGAGGAGGGAGGAGAACAGAGGAGGAGGAAGAAGGAGGACAGAGAAAGACAGAGGAGGAAGAAGCAGGACGGATGAGCAAGAAGGAGGACAGAGGAGGAAGAAGGAGGACGGAGGAGGAAGAAGGAGGACGGAGGAGGACAGAGAAGGAAGAAGGAGGACGGAGGAGCAAGAAGGAGAACAGAGGAGGAAGGAGGAGGACAGAGAAAGACGGAGGAGGACAGAGGAGGAAGAAGGAGGACAGAGAAAGACGGAGGAGGACAGAGGAGGAAGAAGCAGGACGGAGGAGAAAGGAGGAGGACAGAGGAGGATGCAGGAGGACAGAAGAAGAAGGAGGAGGAAGAAGAAGGAGGAGGGAGGAGGACGGAGGAGGACAGAGAAGGAAGAAGGAGGACAGAGAAGGAAGAAGGAGGATCGAGGAGAACAGAGGAGGAAGAAAAAGGAGGAGAGAGGAAGGCAGAAGACAAAAGAAGGAGAGACAAAAGTTAGAACAGGCCAAAGGACAGAGGAGAGTAAACAATCGATGGTGAATATATCATGAGGGAGAGGGGAGAGCAGTCGAGCACAGATCCTGCAGCCATGATGGGACTCGACCCGACCTCAACCACCATCGTTAGGCCCCGCCCTCTCACCGGTACCTGCGCTCAACTGGAGCATCAAAGACGATCAGTTGAGATTGTCATCTGGAGAGCGTTCACAGGAAAATCTCTGCTGACTCCACTCCAAGAAAAACCCACTTTGAATTCGGACCGAAAGGGGGCGGGGCTTTTACGACTGGTTTCCCTCTCAGAGGCGGGGCTTAAAAAAACTTGGCTGTTTATTTCTCCATTTCAAGGACAACTGGAACGCACAGCGAGGACGGCGAGACGCAGATAAAGAAGGAGAGGAAGACGAGCAGCGCGCGAAACAAGATCAAAGGAGCAATTAAAATAAATAAAGTCGGACGCGACCAAAGAACAGAATGAAAGGAATTAAGCGAAAATGAAGGGATGAAGAACGGACGAATAAAGATTAACCAAAAGAAGACACGAGGAAGCGAACGCCGAAAGAAAACAGGCTGAAAACCGCACGTCTCCTCCGCCGGGAGCGGCGCCGCATCGCTGGTAATCCGGAAATGGCGATGACAGCCGATACCGACACGCCGCCTGCTGCGGGGGCGCGCGGGTTCAGCCGTGCGACGCGATTGGTTGGAGCCCGTGGTCGCGCGGTGAATCCGCACCAAGAACGAAGCGGATTCACCTCGCTCGCGCTCAAAACGGCGGTTCGCGATCCCAGTTCTTCTCGGTTAACATCGCGGAACAAACGCGTCAGTGAGTTAAAGCGTCGTTTGAGAGGAAACGTGGATCAGAGACGTCCCGCGTGTTTGACGGCGTCTCCGGGGACGCCGTCTGCGGCGGAGACGCTCGCCGTCTCTCGGGTCGGGACTTTGAGCAGCTCCGAGCTCGACTCGTGCGTTCGCGTCTCTCCGTTTGGCGGCCCGCCAGATGAGAGGCGGCCGCGTCCGCTCGCCGCTTCCTCATCAATCGTCTCGCCGTCTCGTCCTCCTTACGTGAGCGCGACGCCACTTGGCAGCGCGCTGGAGGCGCCCAGATGTCGACGCACCGACGACGCGAGCGGGCCGCTGCTGAGTGACGCCGGCGAGCACGAACGTGGCAGGAAGCTTCGTGTAATAGATTACTCACGTCAGGACGCTTCAGCTTCTGCACTCATGAGTCAGTGACGCCAGGATGGCGGCGGCGGCGGCGGCAGCGGCGGCCTCATAAACACTTTTCTGGAGCCACTTGTTGATGCGTCACAGCAGGAAAACGCAGAAAACACTAAACATGTATTTTTCCGCGACTTTTACATAATTAACTCACAGTTAATTTGTGTTTTTTCATGTTTCCAATTAGGATTTTTAAGCTAAACCTTCTTGTATTGTTTTTTTTGTCAGTTTCCGTGAGGCCGCTTTGTTTTTCGCACTTCCTGTTGTCATCACAACACTGTTTGTTTACTTTTATGGTTAATTCTCATCGGGACATTTTACTGCGTTTAAATTAAGACGTTTTTTGTGGCTTTTCTACACGTTTGGTGTTTTTTTTTCCATGTTTAGTGACGCATAACTTCCGTCAATAAGCTTCTTTCACCTCTGCTCTCTTCCCTCTGTTTAATCATCTCTAATTTTATGACATTTTAATGAGCTTTCGAGCCATTTCGCAACACTTTTAAGGCTCAATTTGTCTATTTATGGCCGTTTTGTGTCTCTCCAGAACGATTTCATTGAGTTTCCATCAAAACTCTTTGACGGCGACCCGAGTCTCAGACCGTCCCGGCGTCGACGGGGCCCCCGGAGCGCCGTGTCTGCTCCACCGGTTCGATGCGCCGTTTAGGGCGCGGAGAAACGCCGGCCGCGTCCCATTTAGTTGCCCCAGGGTCCCCGGTGAGGCTGGCGGGGACTCCCGGTGAGAGGCGGGTCGGCGGTAAATTTCTCCCGCCGCGGCGTGGAAGAACGTCCGCCGCGGTCTGAGCGCCTTCCGACGGGCTCCGTTGATTCGCTCCCCGCCCGTAGCGACGCGCGGCGTGCAACTACAAAGCCGCATTAGTACGAATTGAGAGCGGGATCGAGGCGCCGTTCGTGCCCCCTTCACGTCTGTTGTTGAACTCTGAGTTTTAAAAAAAGCGGCGCGCACGCTGAGACTTTAACCTCTGCTGTCGAACGCGGTGAAAACACTCACAAAAATGCACGATGAGGTCTCGTTGTGCTGAAATAATTCAGTGCAACTTGTTTAAAAACAGCCGTGAGAAGCGGCGGCGGATCCGTCCGTGGGAGCGACCTTTGACCTCTCATTCACTCCCGTTTAAACATCGAGTAGCTCTGAAAATACACCGTTCAAAAAAAGGGAAAATACTACGCCGTGTACATGATTTGAATATATCGACGCACCACTCCCGCGTCCTCTTCTCCTCATGCTGGTGGAGTCTCCTCAGCGCGCGCTCCTCCCGCCGCTCCTCCCTGCGCCTCCTCTGCCGCCGGCAAGCCAGAGCGCGGTAAAACTCCCTCTGCTTCAGCTCCTTCAGGCGCTGCGAGACAAAAAGGATAAAGGCAGTAGTAATAGTAGTAGGAGTAGTAGTAGTAGTCGCAGTAGTAGTAGTAGTAGGAGTAGTAGTAGTAGTCGCAGTAGTAGTAGTGGTCGTAGTAGTCGTAGAAGTAAGTATAAAATGGGAAAGGTCGAGTGGGTGACTCATTGATTTAGTATATGTTTTGTTTCTCTGTGTGTGTGTGTGTGTGTGTGTGTGTGTGTGTGTGTGTGTGTGTGTGTGTGTGTGTGTGTGTGTGTGT
>JASSRZ010000020.1:0-11248 GCA_032164315.1 Malacoctenus gilli
GTGTGTGTGTGTGTGTGTGTGTGTGTGTGTGTGTGTGTGCGTGCGTGCGTGCGTGCGTGCGTGCGTGCGTGCGTCCGCGCAGCTGAACGACCTTCAGCACGTCCTGTCTGCAGCTGCAGTCTCCTCTCCTGCAGCTCTGCGGCCGCAGCCTGCTCACCTATTCGCAATCAGCGCATCCACCTTAAATCGGCGCATCCACCTTAAATCCTCTGAGCCGTAATAAACCGTTAATCTGCGCCACAGCCGACGGCCTTCATCTGCTGCGCCGTCAGACGGCCTTCATCATCACGGCCTCAACGCCAACAAGCACGCATGCTCACGTCGCTCTCGTTACGTCTTCGAAGGTGAAGCCGTCGAATTCGGAGCAGCCTTAAAACTCTGTGCTGGCAGCCGCACTGACCGCCGCACCCGCGCGGCCCGGTGCGGCTGAAGGTGACCGGGGCGGCGCAGTGAGGGGCGAAAGGAGGCCTTTGTCACTGCGTCACTCGCAGGCTCTGCTGCGCGGTGCGGGTTCACCGACGCCTCCATCGGGGGTCCCGCCTCGGGTGTCACCGCTCCTTCTGCTGCAGACGTCTAAAGACGTCACAACACACACTGGGGTCCTGACTGGCTCCACACTGAGCGGCAGCCAGGAGGGGAAGGAGCCTCTGGCCCGCAGGTCCGAGTCTGACGTGTGGGCGTGTCCTCCGCAGGTCAGCTTGACGTCATCATGCCTTTCGGAAACACCCACAACCAGCTGAAGCTGAACTACACGGCGGAGCAGGAGTACCCCGACCTCAGCACGCACAACAACCACATGGCCAAGGTGCTCACGCCCGAGATGTACGCCAACCTGCGGGACAAGGAGACGCCCAGCGGCTTCACGCTGGATGACGTCATCCAGACCGGCGTCGACAACCCAGGTAAGCTGCCGTCCCGCGCACCTGGACCAGCAGGTGGCCTCAGCTGCCGATTGGCTGTTGACATGCACGCGCAGATGCTCCGATCATTAACTCCTTAATTGGATTGGCTTCCTGGATCCAGTTCGTTTCTGTTTGTTAATTCCCCAGCAGTGGGCGGAGCCACCGGCTCCCACCTGAGCGGCTGATCCCCATTAAATCCGAGTAATTAAGTTAGCCGAATGAAAGAAAACACGTGAACGCGTCATGCAAACACAAACGCCACGACGGCCAAAGACGGCAGAAGAAACGGACGGACGAGCCGCGGCCGCTGCGCGTCTGATTGGCCGCTGTGCGCCCCGCAGGTCATCCCTTCATCATGACGGTGGGATGCGTGGCCGGAGACGAGGAAACCTACGAGGTCTTCAAAGAGCTGCTGGACCCGGTGATCGAGGACCGACACGGAGGCTACAAACCCGAAGACAAGCACAAGACCGACCTGAACCCCGACAACCTCCAGGTAAACGGCGGCGAACGGCAGCGAACGGCCGTCACGGCGAGGCCGCACAGCGCGGCCCAGAGGACGGTTTGAGCGCCCTCTTTTTTTATCCACCTGATCCTCGATCAGCCACATTAACCGGCACGTCCGGCAGTCTGAGGCGCCCAGCTGGCTCCCTCTTCGGCAGGTGGATCAGGATTAAGGCTGGTGTGAAGCTCCACAGATGCCGCACCTTTCGTCAGACCGCGTGACCCCGAGTGACGTGCGTCCGACGCCCGACCGGCCTCGGAGCACTCCGAGTGGCGGGCGGTCTGCAGCCAACACAGGAGCTCAGGCTGAAAGGCCGCGAGTGAAGCCGCTTCCAGATCAGCTCATTTGGTTCCAGTTCAGCGTGCCAACACCCACTGACAAAAGGCATCACCAGTGGAGCCCCGATAGGCGGATGCAGGAGGATCACCTCCTGCATGCACCCGCTGGAGTTGGGACGCCAGCGACCGGCAGCACCTCGTCCATCGCAGCGGGACTCGACGTCCAGTTTGTACGACGCCACCTGCAGGTGGAAACACGGCGTCTGGTCTCGCCAGCGATGGATTTTCTCGCCAAGCGTTGGTCTAAAACCGAAAAGAGCGAACGCGTCGACACTTGGCCGTAAACGAAGCCTCGTCGAGGCTCCGCGCCGGCCGGACTTCCTCCGTCTGGCGCGCTGCGGCGGGAGGAGACGGGCTGCGTTAGCCCTAACCCTACGGGCGGCGTTGGCTCAGTTGCCACGGTGATGGCTTCCCGCTTCCTGGAAATGGCCCCTGACCTCGGGTCAGGGGCCCTCCCAGTATAGCTCCGTCTGCTCACTCAGGCGCCGCCGAATCCCGGGTTTGTGGCGTGTGGTCCGACGCAGGCTCTGCTTGTGCTTTCAGGGTGGAGACGATCTGGATCCAAACTACGTCCTGAGCTCGCGAGTCCGGACGGGGCGGAGCATCCGAGGGTTCTGCCTGCCCCCGCACTGCAGCCGCGGAGAGCGCCGCGCCATCGAGAACCTGGCCATTGAGAGTAAGAGGCTCAAGGGCGCCCCCTGTCTGCGCACTCAGCGGTCGGACGGCTGAGCCAGACCTCCGAGCGACGCCGGCAACGTCCGACTGATCCGACGCGGCGTCCTCACGCCATTCACTTTGCGACGATGCCGACGGTGCGTTCGGGGACCCTGGCGCTGCTGCTGGACGCTTGGCAGGTGGCTTGTTTTGCACGCAGGTTCCCCAACAAGCCTCGGTCAAAGCGGCTTTATGTGTTACGTAAGCGTGAGTTGGGTGCTGCCTGCCGAGACTCCCGATGAGACTGGACCGGGCCGCAGGTGCACTCTGGCGCCTCCTGCAGGCTGGAGCCCGGCGCTGCGAGGAGCGGCGCGGTGGTGAACGGCCGCGTGTTCGGTCCCGTAACGGTCCTCCGGGAAGCAGGAAGTGAAAAGGTTGCAGGCGGCGGCGGCGGCGCGTCACTCACTCCCCTCCTGTGGTCCTGCAGGTCTGGACCTCCTGGACGGGGACCTGAAGGGGAAGTACTACGCCCTGAAGAACATGACGGAGGAGGAGCAGCAGCAGCTCATCGATGACCACTTCCTGTTTGACAAGCCCGTCTCCCCGCTGTTGCTGGCCTCCGGCATGGCCCGCGACTGGCCCGATGGCCGTGGAATCTGGTCAGCACCTGGCACTGTGGCTCAGGGTTTCAGATGGGCGGAGTCAGCATAGAGACAGGCGTGGCCTCCGTACGGAAGAGCTGAGCCGTGTGCGTGTGTGTGTGTGTGTGTGTGTGTGTGTGTGTGTTCTCCAGGCACAACGACAACAAGACCTTCCTGGTGTGGGTCAATGAGGAGGATCACCTGCGTGTCATCAGCATGCAGAAAGGAGGCAACATGAAGGAGGTGTTCACTCGCTTCTGCACCGGACTCACCAAGGTCAGTGCCGCGCCCACCTGCTTGGCTCACCTGACACGCCCACCCAACAATAACGCCCCCCCCGCCTCCGTAGATTGAAACTTTGTTCAAAGAACGCGAACACGAGTTCATGTGGAACGAACACCTGGGCTACGTCCTCACCTGTCCATCCAACCTGGGCACGGGCCTGAGGGGCGGAGTCCACGTCAAACTGCCCAACCTCAGCAAGCATGAGAAGTTTGGGGAGATCCTCAAGAGGCTGCGGCTGCAGAAAAGAGGGACAGGTACGGCACACGCGCACACACACACACACAGGCACTGGCGCACGCACACACACCACACGCACACACCTCTGTCTCCTTGCTGTCCGTCTCAGGGGGCGTGGACACGGCCGCGGTGGGGGGTGTCTTTGACATCTCCAACGCCGACCGCCTGGGCTTCTCGGAAGTGGAGCTGGTCCAGATGGTGGTCGATGGCGTCCGCCTGCTGGTGGACATGGAGAAGCGCCTGGAGGCCGGAGACGCCATCGACGACCTGATGCCCGAGCAGAAGTAAACCGTCACCGTAACCTCCGTCCCCTCGCCCCTCACTGACCCCGCCCCCCCCTCACTGTAACCAGAGCCGTCGCGACGGCGCGTAGAGCCGCTCAGTTAGAACTCAGTCATCCAACAAGTCGAGGATTTTCTATTCCTGGGTGAACCTGTTGGACCATCTAACACCTGAAATATCCAATAAAGTCTGGGTGGCCCCAAACACACACCGCAGCTTCTTTCTCTGCGTGCGCACGCACACACACACACCCGCACACGCACACGCACACGCTCTGTGTTTTGTATTCAGTTTATTTTTTGGTTGGTTGACATAAATAAATGCATGTTTTTAGCAAAACACCAAAGAACACATGAAAAGAGGACCTATTATGCGATTTCGACTTGTTCCAGCGATTCACAGTGGAAAAGTGTTGAAAGCTCATTGAGACAAGTGAGCAGCGTCTCCTCTTTTCACATCAACTCATGTTTGAGATATGTAGCTTGCCTCTCTATTCAGTTTCCATGGTGGTAGAAACGGTCTGTTTCAGGGAGTTTTTTTCACTTGTGGGGGTGGGGCTTCATGCGGAGGAGCCTCATTCCGCTCGTCTCTAAAGGGGCTGAAGGAGACGATGGAGATATCATGAAATACGATGTTTGAGAGAAAGAGCTGGATGACTTTCCGTCCTTGCGGACGTGCTGCGAAGACAAAGACGTCCAAAATGTGTCAAATGAGCCACTTTAAAGAGCGAGAGTTGTTTTACCAACAAGCAAAATGCTGACATGCTAGCGTTTGAGCGTGCGACACACTTTCATGTTGGCACGAGTCCATTTGGTTTTCATCTTCGAGATTTCGACTTTGGAGAAGAAGGGGCGGCTGCTGGCGGCGTGCAGAGGGCGTGTCCTCTTCACGCTCTGCTTGATGCCGCAGACGTCCCTCGCTGATAGGCTGCTCTTCAGGGACAGCAGAGCCAAGAGATGGGCGCCGCTGAGGGGAGACGACAGGAAGAACGGTCACACCGGAACGCGACGCACCCTCAAACACCTGAGCCCCACCCGCCGTCTCCACGGAAACCACAGCGTCTGTCGTGGGCGGTCACCTGAAGTCGGGGAAGCTGCGGCTCAAGCTGCAGAGCTCCAGCTGGACGCTGTCCGGATCCTGCAGGCGAAGGACTTCGGCCAGGCAGCAGAGCAGAGCGCAGAGTCGCGACGGTCCGCCGAGCCCCTGCGCACACGCGTCCCGCCGGGTCAACGCCAAACGCCACGGGGCACTCGCCACTTTGCTGCCGCGCCGAGGGCACCTTCACCGTGCGTGCGTGTGTGTGTGTGTGTGTGTGTGTACATGCGTCTGACCTCTGTGAAGAACTCGTCCATCAGCTGTGCGTCCTGAGTGACCCTCAGAGCTCCGCCCACTTCCTGCTCTCTGCTCTTCTTTCGGCCACTCAGCGTCTTCGTCACGTAATGGAGGACCACGTCCTCATGGAGGAAGCCCAGGACAGCCTGCACACACGCACGCACGCGCACTCACACACACATAGAATAGAATAAAACACACACACACACACACGAACAATAAAACACACACAGACAGACAGAGTCCCACCTCTCTGCAGGAGGGTTTCAGGTCGTCCAGGTCAGCCAGATGTTGGAACAGAGAGGTCAGCAGCTGGTCCACCACAGGAAGTGAGCCGTCCTGCCAGCCGGGGGTCCACAGCTGCCTGAGATGTCCCTGAAAGCGGCGCCAGGGGCACAGGACAGTGGGTGGCCCGCTGGGGGCAGCGTGGCCGCTGGGTGTCACAATGACACCCAGAATGCTGCGTCGGTACCTGCAGCTGGACGTGGACGGCGAGCGTGAGACACCTGTGCCCGCGGTCCCTCAGGAGGGTCAGCCGGTCCAAACAGTGGCGTCTCGTCTCCTCGGACAGATGCTCCGTTGCAGCCACGTACTCCCTGATAACACACGGCCGATCAGCAGCTGCGCAACAACACTCCAAGTCCCAGAAGGCTTTGCGGAGCGGCCGCACTCAGAAACGATGCGGCGACCGGGACGGCCTTCAGGCAGTGAGGCGCCACTGAAGTCGTCCTGAGATCCTGCGCCAAAGGAAGCCCTTAAATGGACACACACACCCAGCAACTTGCAGTGTGTGCAAGTGATTGGCTGGGGGTGTCTTCCCCACACACACACACACACACACACACACACACACAGGGTTCGTCTGCGCTGTGAAACATGAGGTCACCTGGAGCCTGTCCGAGGGAGATCTCAGGTTTCACCTCTTTAAATGTTCAACAGATGAAACTCACCTGAGCTGCTCCTCGCACACCAGCTGAGCCTTGATCAGCAAGTGCTTGGTGCTCAGCTCCAAACTCAGGACTTCTGTGAAACAGCTGGTGTACCTAAAACACACACACACACACACACACACACACACACACACACACACACACACACACACACACACACACACACACACAGGGCTGCGTGCTTGGGCTTCGGTGACCGGAGGACGGATCACCGATGCTGGGACGTTTTCCTTGTGGGACCATGTGATCAAAGATGATTCAGAGCAGCGGGCGAGCGGGTTCGGCGCTCACCTGCAGAGGAAGTCGTCCAGGTGTCTTGTGACCATCTGCCATTTGCTGAGGTCTCTGATCACCAAGCTGAACTCCTCCCGTGAGCTGTCCAGCAACTGGGAGCACGAACAGCACTTCTGTTTAACGTGGCCTGAAGTGGGCGGGGCTAAAGTCCACCGTGAGTCCCACCTCGATGATGTCACTGGCCAGGGGGCTGTAGCGGTACGTGTCGTTGAGTTCGGGGGCGCTGCCGCTCAGCCACCTGCGCTGCTCCTGGCACAGCGCCCTGCTCAGGCACTGCCCCACCCTGCCCTGAAACGGTGGGCACGGTGACCCGTCGGACAGAAGCCACGCGGCGAGCCGAGGCCGCGCGTGCCGGCGGCCGTTACCTCCGCGCCGCTCGCGTACTGCTCCTCCAGCTGCTCCAGCTGAAGCGGCTGCAGCAGAGGCTCCCAGCAGGCCGCCTCCACCTTCCCCTCCAGGTCCTTGTGTCTCAGGATCTCACTGGGAGGGAAGAAGGTGCGGCGAGGCCAGCGTGAGCGGCGGCACACCTGGGGCAGCCGGCGGCGGCCTCGCAGCCACACCCGCAGGGAGCTTTCGGGGTCTCCTGCAGAGACTCACTTGCGGAATTACTTTCGTTGCAAACAAACATTAGGAACAAGAATGTACTCTTCTCCGTGCGTGCGTGCGTGCGTGCGTGCGTGCGTGCGTGCGTGAGTGAGTGACTCACTGATCGTAGCAGTGGTTGACCCACAGCAGCAGGTAGTAGCAGTCGTGAGCGTCGGGTCGACGGCGCAGCAGGGCAGTGAGGCAGGCGCTGAAGGCGCGGTGGTACAGGCCCGCGTACAGCTTGAGGATCTCCATGGACGGAGGGTAGCAGTCGGTCACCTGAGCCGCCACGGTCAGCAGGTCCTCCTTCACCCGGTGGCCCACCCGACACACCTGCGCCACAGACGCCACGCTTCAGCCACGCCCTGTCTGCGTCCTCACCGGGTGACTCGGCTGCTTCCATAAGCTGGCAGGCCCCCTGCTGGCTGTGCTGTGTCCCTGGTCCTACGGGTGTTGCTGACTGCCCCCCCCCCCCATTCAACCGCATCACATCCTCCATCAGGGCGGATCTGGCTCAAGGTCTACAACTGGACAGGTGTGAGGGTTCCTCTCGCTCCGCTAAAGACCCGCATGAACGCGCAAGGAGCGCCGGAGCTGAGACGGCGCAGCGGTGCGGTGCAGCTGGCGGCACTCGGAGGGCCCACCTGTCGCTTGGTGTCCGAAGAGAGGCCGCCTCCCACCGTCTGGTCCTCGCAGGCCTTGGTCAGCCTGGAGCTCACCATGCGCTCCAGCTGTGCGTCGTGTGCACTGAGGCACCTCAGCGGACGCCACGCTGGGACCCGCCCCTCGGGGCGCTGCAGCCATCGGCGGTCTTGCTCCTCCTGCAGCTGGATGGAGGCCACGGCGCTCCTCAGGCGCCCCCGCTGCTTGGTGGAGGACGAGCTGAAGGTGTCGTCGATGGCCGACCGGATGCGATGCGTGAAGTCCTCCAGGTCCCTCTGCAGCAGCTCCTCCTCCGCCTCGGACCGGGGGCCGTCGTGGCCGAAGAGCCGTTCCTCCCGGAGGATCAGCGTCCTGCCCGCCTCCACCAGCTGCTCTTCCTCAGAATCCAGTTCCTTTGGGTGAACTGGAACGCCCCCCCCGCCCCCCACCCCCCACCCCCAAGCACAGAAGCGCCTTAGATGACAGACCGCGTGATTCTTCGGACCTCGTTTCATCACTCATGTTCATGCAAGTTCGAGCCGCGGCCAGTGCGGTCCCGACTCAGGCCGACGCCCCCCTGTACCTGGGCTCTTCTGCTCCGGCTCCTGTTGGTCTTGCTCCTGGCGGTTTCTCCGGAACACGGCAGGAGGCTTCAGCTTGGGGAGCCACGCCCAATGGCGCCCCCCTCTTTGACTCCCGTCTCCCCGGCCGCCTGCCGCAGGGTCCACGTCAGCCTCGCTCATCCTGCTCCGTAATTCAGCAGGAAGTCTGCAGAACCCCGAGCAGCACATCTGGACTCCAGCGGAGAGTCTGCGTCTTCAGTCAGAAACAAAGGGGCCCGAAGTGAACCTGCAGACGCTGACCGCACCTCTCGGGCTCCCCGGCCTCCGACGGCGCTCCGGCATCGCCGCTTCGATCCACAAATCATTCAGATCCCCCCCCTAGAACTCCTTCCACACAATTGGCTGCTTTAAAAAGCTTCCACAATCTTACCTGCAGTCGGACGGCAGCTCCACCTCTGGCTCACGCGCCGGCTCCATCTCCATCTCCATCTCCAGCCGCAGCTCCTGACTTGCTGCAATTTAAAGGAAGCAATGGGTGGAGTTTGTAATGTGAGGAGAGCATGACTCAGCGCGCATGTGCGTGTGCGTGTGTGTGTGTGTGAAAGAAGAGAGAGGGAGAGAGAGAGAGGCACACTGAGGGAAGGAGCAGCACAAGTTGCATGAAGTTTCTTTATTACAAATGACATGATGATACAAATAAAGGCTGTGACAACTGTCAGTCATCAACAAGAGGCGGAGACAGGAAGTGTTTCCTGGCAGTCGCAGCATGCACCGTGACCCCACAAACAGCTTTCCGGGGGACCGATCACCTGTGGCAGCGGTGGTTGCGTCATCCTGGCAGCAGCCAATTACGTGAGACGCGAGAACATCCCGGATGGCTGCGGAGAACATGGCGGCTTTGAGCTCACTGCCTGAATGCGAATAAAAAGTGCACGTTCGTGACGGCAGCCGAAGACACCGGAACTCCCTCCGCCCCAACGCTACGGTGCTGCCGCCGAGACACCGAGCCGGTCAGCCTCGCTCGGCACGAGCTCAGCGAGCAGCAGAACATTCGGCCTGGTTGGGAGACGAGGAGCAGCGCGAACAATGCGAAGCGCCCCTTTACTCGCTCCGACCAGTTTGTGCTGTTCCATCTCCTGGAGGGGACTTTAGCAGTCCCAACTCAGAATCAGGGGAGCTGATTGGCTGGTTGAACCAGCAGCGCGCTGCCTTCAGGGTCCCCATTGGCTGAGACCGCGGAAGCTGCTGGATGGGCAGCGTGTCTCCAGCCTCGCAAACGGCACCGTCTCTCAGGGTGAGAGAGCAGAGTCCCGTCCTGAGTCCTGTTCCTGCAGCCACCACAGCGGCTGCAGCAACGGCGGCTGCAGCAACGGCGGCTGCAGCAACGACGGCTGCAGCAACGACGGCTGCAGCAACAACGGCTGCAGCAACGGCGGCTGCAGCAACGGCGGCTGCAGCAGCAGCAGCAGCTTCCACGGCCTGCAGACTGAAAACAGACGTGTCTGACATTCAGTGACTGAAGCAGCGTCACAGAAAAACAATCACAGCCAAACAGAAAACAGGAAGAGCTGCGACACATTCGAGTAACTGCTGCGGGACCGCGTCAGCGGGCGCTCCGGCCACGCCGCCAGAGCGTCCGAGCGGCACTAAAACGAACAGCGATCACCTGACAGGCAACGAGATGACGGAAGGAAGCGGTTTACGTTTGTACAGCGTTCACAAGCGACAGCGACCGAGTTTCTACGGGATGTTGAAATGTTCCGGACAGCGGCAGACCGCGCCCTCGCAGCGCTACTCCTACGGATGCGGCTCGGGTTCGGTGGCGTTCCACGGGCGCGGTCGCCGTCCACAGGTGCTACGGTGGCCCGCTCAGGCCACAAAGCTCCCGCCGTCAGGTCCGCGTGCCGAGCGTTTGGTGTTTTCGTTGCCGCCGTGAGGGGCGCTGCCGCGAGCTTTGCCGGAAGCCTTCTTCTCCCGCTGAGGCGGTCGAGCGGGGGCCGCCGCCCCCGTCTGCAGCGCGCTGCCGGGCTCCACGATGGTGTTAATGACTGCAAGGAGAGGGCGAGGAGGGTGACCCTGGCGCGAAAACACCCGGAGGACGGGAGCGGCGGCGGCGACTCCGGCTTTACCTTCCAACTGCCGCTGAACTCGCTTCAGCTCCTTCAAGATGGACGTGATTTCCTGCAAGGCAAAGCACAAAGTCTGTCCTCAAGGAGTCCAGCGTGTGCAGAGACAGCGTGAAATGTGCAGCAAAACCTTGTTGGAGGTTTTCAGGAGCGGGACTTCGTTCTCAGCGTTGATCTTCGCTTCGATCTCCTCCCAAACTTCCGCCTTGTTTTGGAACAGAACCCTGAAAAGACGGCACAGGCGGCAAAATGACGCCTGATCGACTCGGAGCGTGACGCCGTCAAAGACGCAAAACAAGACGAGAGCGAAGCGCCGGACCTCGCGGAGGATTCCTGGCAGTTCGGTTCACTGCCTCCCTCACGCAATAACGACACAACAGCAGCAAGTCCGCATGAAGCTCTTGTCGGTCGTACTTGTGCACTCAGTCATCGCCCTCACGCGGTCGTGACAACAGCGGGGGGGTCGTGCCCTCACTGGCCGAGACGGACCGACGGTGAGCGACGGCGCGTCTGGAAGCGAGAAGTGGCACTTACTTCATTTTCTCAGCCAGCTGCTCCGTGTTCTCCCGAATGGCCTGAGACAGCTGCGACACTGGATTCAGCATCAGGTTGTCCAGGATCACCTGCAGGAAGACCAAGGGTCGAAAGAGCCTCTTTATACGGCAGCGAGCATCCACAAAGTCGCCCAATCATCAAGGAGGCCACCTGGCCACACAGGAAGTCACCTGGTCACACAGGGAGTCACCTGGTCACACAGGAAGTCACCTGGTCACACAGGAAGTCACCCACTCACACAGGAAGTCACCTGGCCACACAGGAAGTCACCCACTCACACCGGAAGTCACCCACTCATACAGGACGGCACTTATTCATCCGTTTGACTTGATCTCGGGGGGGGGGGGGGGGGGCCAC
>JASSRZ010000020.1:14836-34416 GCA_032164315.1 Malacoctenus gilli
CTGGGATTGGGACCTACCAGTGCCGGGGTACTTTGCTCCGCTGGATCGGGTACGGGTCAGCGTTTGCTTCCCTTGAGGTCCACTTCCTTTGCTGGCCGCCTGCCGGGCATCGCCCACCGAGGTCTTCCGAGCGGTGACGCCGGACTCGGAGCTCCGGTTTGCGGGTCCAGAGCGACTGGAAGTGTCATTGTCACTCGGGGCGGTAAAAGAGCCAGTCCTCTTTCTCGGCATCGCGAGGATGTCCAATCGAGATAGTTTCTTGCCCTCAGCAGACAGTTTTGGCGGAGCAGCAAAGTGGTCAGAGTTCTGGGAGCCGCGGTCAGTCTCCGCACCTTCGTTGTCCGAAGCCTCCCCCAGTCGTGCTCGGCGGAGCATCGAGGCCCTCGTGGGCCGTGGTGCTGACAGACTGTTAGACCGCGTCAGACCCTGCTGAGCGGCAGTCTTTGGACTCTTTCCATTGTCTTCCTTGTGGAGGGGAGCAGTAGGTTTTTTTCTACGGCTGGTTGGACGGGAGACTTCTTGATCGGAGGAAGTGGTTTCGTTCCATTGTGAAGCGGACCCATGTGGACCTTCACAGAGGTCTAGAGAACCCCGGTTACCGGTGCTGCGGCGCATCTGGAAGCGTTTCGCTGCCTCCGCTTTGCTGGATGTGTCGACCCCTGTCTGGCTTCGCCGTTTCTCCGAGAGACGCTCCCGAGCACTCAGCTGCCGGCCTTTGTCCTGGATGGACGGGCTGGAAGACGACTTCTCTTTCTGGAGGCTGCTGATGATGGCGGGACGTTTCTTTGTGGTGGAGCTGATCGGAGCGTTCTTGCTGCTCACCTGACTAACGGTACTCGCCGTGTCCACGTCCGACTCTCCAGACAGGGAGTCATCGATGTGGCTGGAGGAGCCACCCTTCTTGGTGCTCCGACCGGACCCAAATGGCGGGAACTTGATGTCCAGTGGGGACAGGGTCCCGTCAGCCTTCTGAAGGAGGGACTGTGGATCCGGCACGCTGTTGTGCTTCTGCTCCAGATCTCGAATGGACGGATGACTTGAGATGTGAGGGAGCTTCTTCATCTGGACGGTGTTGCTCGGTTGGTCCTTGGTGAAGCTCTCTTGCCTGATGAAGGAGGTTGAGCAGATGTCTTTGTCTTGCGTGCGGAGGTTCGGAGCTGAGCTGTTAGGTTTGACACCTGTCCTTCGCGGCTCATCTCCACTCAGGTGTCGGATCAGGACAGTGGTGGGAGGAGTTTTTCCTGGAGGGTCGCTTATTCTCTCAGACTTTCCTGCACTCAGCGCATGGTCGGGTTTACCGAGGAAATCTTCAGAACCGATGTAGAAGCAGGTGGATTTGGTGGCTTGGCTTCCGTGCTCGGGGCCTTTGAAATGAGGAGTTGCCGCTCCAGCAGCAGCTGCAGCCCTCACCTGATTCTTCCTGCTCATCTCTTGGACAGGTGCGTCATCTGAGCGGCTGGCATCGCTCAGACTGTCTGGGTCCACATCATCCTGAATGGACAGCCGCTGGGAGGAAACTTGAGGAGGTGGACCAGAGACTCTGTCTCGAGGGTCCTGAGACTGATAAGTCTCCTGGCAGATCAGGATACCAGGGGCAACGGAGTCCAGCTTCTCTGGAGGCACCTGAGGCAGTAGTCTCCTGGTCCTGGAGCTGTGGCTGGACTCTGACTCAGACTTATCGTAGCTGAAGCTCCCGATCGAGCGGTTCAGAAGTTGAAAATCTACAAAAGCAAAAAAGTTCCATCAGAGCTCTCAGAATTTCTCACCGAACGGTTGCCTGCCGTCCAAAGCTAATCCAGCCCAATGCCTGGATGGGGATTTTCAGCTGGATACCCTCAAAGTGTCACAGAAGAAGTTGAGACAATCAGTCAGACATATTGAATCTGGTGCAAGCCACTGTTCAAACCAATCATAAGTATTTCTTGCTTAGCATCCAAGTTCTCAAACTGTGTTGTGCGGGTTTGATTGCCAGGCCCTCCCAAATGACTCCGAAGCCGGGACTTCACCTTCCAGGCCTTCTGCCGAAGGCGGGCTTGATCCTGGCACTGCGTAGGTATCTGCCAGACTAGCCCAGCGGGAAACCCACTTTGGCCCCTCCAGAGTGGCTGCATCAGGGGCCTGAAACACAGGCAGGTGAAAAAACTTCAAGGAGGGGTGCAGCATCCCACCGGGACGGAGCACTTCGGAGGCTTTACCTGGTTGGGGCCTGTCGAGAGCTCACAATGAGCAGACGGGCCCGAGCCATGCAGCAGGTCAACATCGGTAGGCTGGGCCTTGTCCTCACTTTCACCAATCACAGGTCGGCAGACACTTGGGCTCTCACCTACGTACTCCGGAAAATCCAGGACTCCAAAAACCTACCAAAGGGGCAGGAAGAGGGTAGTGTGACTGAATGATGCTCTGATAACTGAATGAGTAGGATGAAGAAAGTTTCAGCTCAGGAAATTGGACTTGAAACCCCAACCCGAAACAGAGACCACATGGAGGTGGCCTTCGACACCCCAGCCCCCCCCCACACACACACACACACACACACACCAACCTGGTCAATCATGTTACGAGCCTCCTCCACCTCCTTGTCCTGGGACTCAGTCTCAATGGTGTATGTCCCGGCATCACTGAGACTATCGTCTTCCTCATTCCTCATTGTCCTTTGCAAGTACTTGGGGTCTCCTGCGTGGATCCCAGGGGGCAGCATTTGGGACATAGGTTGTCCTTGAGGCTGGATGGGTGGAGCGATGTGGGAAAGGACGGAGGACTTTGGAAAAGAAGCTGGCTGTAAGGGCGAGGTGGATCGGACGGTTGCCGAGGGAGCAGCCGGCTCCAGGGGGGAAGGAATCTGGGCATGGGGGAGTGTCACCATGACCGGCGGTGCGGACATCGGCGGCGGTGACGTCTTGTCTCTTGGCGGGAGAGAGTCCTTGTGAGGCGAGTCCTTCAGGAACTCCGCGGCGAACTCCTGTGTGAGCTTCGACTTCTTGCCAATGCTGCCAAAGGGTCGAATGACAACGGGTGCTGCAGAGCAAGAGGACGGACCACACGGAGCCACCTCCCCCTCCGTCTTCTCCCTCTTCAGGGAACTTGATCTCTGGGGACCACCGTGGCTCTTCAGAGGGACCGTCACTTGCTGAGTGGGGGTGACGTGGCCATGCACAGACGCCGGACGCTCTCCCCCTTTGCGGCGCTCCAGCTTGGATTTCAGGGCAGAGTAGGAGTCGATGTGGGCAGGGTTGTGTGTGAAGGACTGTGACCGCCTCTTGCGCGGGTTGTCGTCGAAAAACTCAATGATGAACGCTTGCTGTGTGAGGTGCTCGGGGGGGGGCTCGGTTGGCGTGTCCATGGGGAATGGGGCCTGTGGAGGAGGGCCCTCTGACAGGTGTTGCCCAGAAGCCGAAGCTGAAGCTTGCTGGAGCAAAGAGTACTGCAGGGGCACGTGGAGGGACTGCTCTGACCGGACTGGACTCTGACTGGACTGCACAGCCTCGGACGGCTCTGGCTGGATGCAGATGGGGGACTCGCCCTGGCCTTTGAGAACCGGATCTTCCGAATCGCTCTGAGTCCCGTCCTCATGGCGGTGACCTGACAGAAGGAAAACAAGAGAGCACACTGAGACTGAGCAGGACCTGCGGCACGCGCGGCACCGACACCTCAGCTGGACGAAAGCTGAAGCGCAGACAACTCAGCTAAGCAAACTTCAGTTTGATGAAAGCTGAACCAAACCTTTCAGGGTCTTGATGTTCATGGCAAGGTCACTTTTTGTGCTGTAGACGTCTTCACACTGTGGACGCCTCCTCATCATGCCGATGTCACCACGAACCAACCAATCGGCCACCTTGCTCTCTGCTGACATCACCTCTGCGGGTGCAGCTGTGGCAGCGGCGTTGGTGGATGGAGTCTTTCTCTGGCGGGTGGAGAACTTGGTGACATGGTCTTTGATTTTGATCTTTCCCGGCATGCAGTCGTCAAATTCGATGGTGAAGGAGGCGTGGCTCTGGACGATGGGCGGAGTCGGGGTGGGAGGCGAGGGCGGGCCCTGGGCCGAGTCCGTGTCCTTGGTGGGGATCTCGTGAAGCTCCGCCCCTGCAGGGCTTTTGTGGTGTTGGAGGTCTTTGGTGGGAATCTCGAAGTAGCTCGGCTCACGGTGGTAAGACGGGAATCCGGTCTTTGGCTGCGAGTCGGACAGGGAACCGGAAAGGTCCGCATCCAAAGCCAGAGGGTCCTTCTGGACATCTGAGGGAAAACCAATTCACAATGGAGGGATGTGAGCACTGCTCATGGCAGCTGCTTGAAGTCAGGAGGCGGTCTGCCCAAACCACCTTCACCTGGATGAGGTTCTTCACCAGAGTGGCCCTCGCTCCCATAATCCTCCTCCCCCCACCAAGAAGGCTGTCCATACAGCGGTGTGGGTCGAGCTGCCGGAGCCTCTGGTGGACAAAGAGCAGGCGCGATCAGTATTTTGCAGTGTTTGCAGTAGTTTGGTCTTTTGGAGGTATATTCGAGTATTTGTACCCTGAGTAAGACTCTTGGTACTTCGATGTCGCTCCTCTGCGTCGTTCTTCTTCTCTGAAGCTTTCAGACTCATCTGCAGCTGACAGCTGTACTTCTCATGCTGCGACAACAATGGGGCAGACTCAGTACTGCAGTTCTTGTACGACATTCACACGCACGCACGCACGCACACACACGCACACACACACAGGCCAACACTGACCTTTAAAGCCTCCTCTGGTACTTTGTGTTGACTTTTCTCCAGAACGTACACATGAGAATGTGAAGGGATGGCTCAGGAAAAAAGCCCACCCATCACGCACGCACGCACGCACGCACGCACACGCACACAAAGATTGCAATTCTGAAGGATATCGTATCCGAAGCGGATGATGTCAGACAGTTTAAGGGTGATGTAGGTCTGATCTGGAATTCGCAAGTCGTTTACAAAAGTCTTCAGGAAACAAAGAAAGAAAGTTATTGGCGGCGCTCGCTGACCGTCACCATCTTGTCCTTCTGATGTCATCGTGCTCTCACCCCATTCAAGCTGCCCAGGTCCTTAACAAGGTGTTCATCCGTTGTTGTGTTGTAGTTAATGACAGCATGTTGTTTGTCAACACTGCGGGACTGTAACACACACACACACACACACACACACACACACACACACACACACACACACACACACACACACACACATTTTGGTGTTCAGCTCAGTCCAGAGTGAATCATTGTGTTCAGACTTGGACGCTGGGACTTTGACCCCCTGCAGGGTTGGGTCGGGTGGACCTGACTCAACTTGTGTGCTTGTCAGATTCAGAGAAGTTGAGCTGCAGTTGAACTGCGACACCTTGACATTTGGAAGCCTTCACCCCCCCCCCCCCCCCCCCCCCCCGGCCGCGTTGGACGGGGCCCCCTCCAAAGGGGGGCTGAGTGACGAGTCCACGGTGCCGGACTCTCACCTGCAGCATGAGCTCGCAGTCTTCTCGGCCAACAAAGATCATCTCTCGGGGGAGGCGGTGTCTGGTCCCCGAGCTGCTCACCAGGAACCATGATGTCACGCTCATCTTCACAGGTCTGCTGGGAGACCCCAGAGCATTCTGGGAAGGAGTCCAAACAAATGGAGGTCAGGTGATCCTCACAGGTGTCCTCACGTTCACGCTCGTGGCAACGTCACCCATTGGACACCCCCGACGACTGCTGACTGCACGAGGCTCCAGCGAGTCTTGCTCAACAGCACTTCAACCCTTCAGACGTGCTGCCAAAGGCTTTGCCAGTTCAACGGCTAAAACGAGCAGCTTGTTCGTGAGGTCACCTGTGGGAATGTCTGACAGGTGTGACCTTGGACCCACCTGTTCACCTCTATGACGTCATCACACGAGAATCCCTAACAATAGATCATTTTTTCCCACCGGAAACGCCAGTCTCAAATTAATCACCTCTCGACGAACGAGCCCGCACTTTCGCACGTATTTCAGCACCAATGCCGAGCGCGCGCGCACACGCATGCACACCCGCGCACACACACGCACACACACCACCGGGTCTTCTCTCCGGGCCGCGGCGGCTCCTGTCAGCGGGTGGATACCGGGCGGAGTCGCCTGGCGGCGGCCTTGAGCCGCGCAGAGGGAGCCGAAAAAAGAGCGACGGTGTGCTGGCGTCCTCCACGCCCTGCTCCCTCCTCCTCCTCCTCCTCCTCTTCCTCCTCCTGTTACCTCCGCTACAGAAGCGCCGCCGCTCCGCTGACTGCTGCTGGACTGACGCAGTGCGGGTCGGCCCGAGCATGGGATGCAGGTCGGCTCGCTGCGGATGCTGATGCTGGTCCTGATGCTGATGCTGATGCAGATGCTGGTCCTGGTCCTGATGCTGTTACGGCATCTCCGTCTGCGTCGTCTTGACGCACCAGCAGCCACCCGCTGCGTCACACGCACAACGTGAGAACGCGCAAAACAGGAACAAGAGCGCCTTCAAAATAAAAGCGCAAACGAGTGCAGCCTGAACGACGACCCCGGAGACGGCGCGCTCGACATCCAGAGAGACGAGGAGTATATGCAGCTATCTATGCGTGTGCACGTGCGTGTGCGTGTACACGGTAATTGGACCCGTCGCCGTTTTTCACACTGGATTCAGCAGGGGCCATTGTTTGACACAGGAAGTCATTCAGCAACTCACACACAGCTTCACACACCGGTGACACTGCTGTGTGTTCAGCAAGACGCACACACGTGTGTCGAGTGCAATGGTCAAGTACAGAACAGGAACATCCACTAATGTTTAATGTTGACTGACGATACAGAAAAGAAATAAAAGTGTTGCGCGACTATAACAAGAATTTATCACTTTAGGAGGAAACGACAAAATAAAAACATCTTCCGGTTGATGCGCACCCAACATTCGCTGATGACTGAAGAGAATGGACACCAAGACACAGAGGAAAGCAGAACCCAGCTCTCCACGAAGAGAGGAGCCTGCGTGGCCGCCATGTTTGTTTACCATCAAGCAACAAGCAGACGACAACAGAGACTCGCACGCCGCCAACAGTTCAGCCACCAAACACAAACCAGCTGACTGAGCAACAACAGGACGAATCAGAAACTGACAACCCATCACAACATGAAGTACTGAGTGAGGTACAGTTACACTGACCAACACTTGTACTCTCAGTACTCAAGCACTCAGAGTATCCTGAAGCCTTCATTCCCGCAACGCATCTGACTGTAGAAGCAGAACCACGGAGGAGCGACTGTGGGAAGTGAACTGGCTGCAACTCGGTGGAAAAAAGGAAAACACGGCCGTGGCGTCCTCCTGCTGCACCTCCTGCTGCTCCTCAATATGATTGGCTATGAGGAGCAGTGGAGCTCCTCCCTCCTTCTCAGTATCTGCTGGTTTCAGTCAGATCGGGGTGGAAAGGAAACAAACACACACACGCACACACGGTGTGACGTCACAGGGTCAACAACTCAAGTTTTTCTTTCAAAATGAAGTTTAAAAGGTTCCAGAAGCTCCATTTTTGTTCTTGTACATGGGTGAAAGTCAGAGGAGTACTTTTCTACTCGAACTTGAGCGAAGAAGTTGAATCGGTGCTTCACACTACTTGGTGTACTCTTACTCACTCAAGCCTTCCCAGTACTTTGTATTTCCTGCACTGGAGGCAGTTCCACACGGACTGCACTACTTCTCCTCCTCTCATTGGCTGAGAGCTGGGGCTGCTTCGCCGCCTCATTGGCTCGCCGAGTTGGGCAGAGAGGACGGCGCTCTGATGAAAGACTCCTTCTGTCCCTGCTGGGCCTCACAAAACAGCGGTGCCGCCGAGCGAGCAGACAACACCGACAGGTATGACGCCGCCGCCGCCGCCGCCGCACGACGGGCGCTTAATGATTGCCAGGTTCTTGGGGCAAAGGTCACCAAGATCCTGATGTTTTGTGGGCCGTTCGTGTGCCGACTCGTTCCTGCGAAACACACTTCAAACCAGCGCCTGTGTGTGAGACGGTCTGCCGAAGCGGTCAGAAAAGGAGCAGCTGGACACACGCACACATACACGCGCACACGCAAACACACACACACACACACACACACACACACACACACACCTGGTCTCGGTCTCAGGAGTCCTTCACAGGACTTTTGTGGTTTGTTTCAGGTTTGTTGTGACTTTCTCCAGACGCTTCGGTGCTTCTGTGCTTCTTCCTGCCGTTTCCGAGTGTTTCCGGTGGTTTTGGTGCTTCTTCTTGGCGTTTTCAAGTGTTGCAGATTTTCCAGGCGTGTCAACGTGTCCAACGTGTTTTGGTTTGTGTTCAAGGGGATGAGTGCTCACACTGCCCCCCCCCTTCTCTCTCTCTCAGTCATGTTATCCTTGCTCGCCCTCTCCCGCCAACTGGGAGCCTCCGGTTACCACAGAGGCACACGCTCCGTCGCGACCGTCATTTCCGGCAACAAGACGTCTAAGTGAGTCCACGTCCTGCTCGGAGCTCCCGTTCGTCCATTTGGAGCAGACATGAGGTCAACCTGCGCTGCCAAATTATCTGTGTGGGCAGGATGGTCAGAGAGAGGCTGAAGAAGGAGGTGGAAAAGATGAGCAGCGAGTTCTCGGGGTTCAGACCCAGTCTGGTGGTCCTGCAGGTGAGTGGAGTGCTCCGGACTTCGAGCAGCAATCCAGTCCAGCTCTTCCTTCCCCTGTTGGGGCCAGGTACCAAAGGCGGCAGCCTGCGCCCACGTCTCGGCCCTCGCGTCACACGTGTAGCCCCGCCCACTTCCAGTGCGTCCTTGCCGTCGAGGGAAAGTCACCATCTGTGAAACTTGATCGTCACTTCCTGTTGCTCCCCACCACATCAACACTTGCGCACGAAGGTTTCAAGACAGACGGAAGCATTACTTGAAAACGATGATCGTCACGATCCGACAGACATTTCCCCTCCGTCATAGTCTTCTGCTTAACCGGAGCCAGGTCATGAGGGCAGCAGTCTCGGCAGAGACTCGCAGGGGGGGCGCCCCCCCCCCCCCCCCCCCCCCCCCCGGAGGCGTTCCCGGACCAGCCGGGTGGTGCAGTCCCTCCGCCGTGTCCGGGGTCTTCCCGGGGGCCCCTGCCAGAATAAAGACCTCCGAACTTTTTCCAGTACTTGGCCACCTTCACGCTGTTCACCTGTCAGTTTGTGTTTTGAGTTGTTGTTCCCATTGCCTTCACGATTTCTTGTACTCCAATTGTCGTGAACAGGACTTGGCTCTGCAGGCCGACCCCCTGACCGCTCCAAGTCTCAACAAGTACTTTTCTGTAGCCATTAGGTACTGGACCACTTTTTGCATCATGTTCTCTCGTTCTCACCCTTTTCTCGCCATCCTGTCCTGGGTGTCCATGTGCTACACGAGCTCGCAGCAGCGTGTGTGTCTGATTCGTGACTAACACAAACAGACGAGTTCCAGTTAGACCAACGACAATGCCAACGTCGGGGCGACAATGCTACCATCCCATTAACCACTGAAAGTAGCCAGAAGCTGGACCCAGATATGCTGAAGGTCCTTTCACAGGAACACGTTTGGCTCTGAACATGGGGGGCCAGGGGGCCGGGGGGCCGGGGGGGCGAGGGTTGCTGTTAACCCTTCTCTTGTTCCCTTCCCCCCCCCCCCAATGTCCCTCCACTGGACCGTGTGCCGACGATGGCGAGTTCCAGGTTGGAGACAGAGACGACTCCAACTTGTACATCAGCACCAAACTGAAGGCCGCAGCTGAGGTGAACGAGCTGCTCGTTGTCACCGTCATGTGACGTGAAGATTCGTTGACTGTTCCTGTCGCACTTCCTGTTTCCTTTCTGCCGAGCTGCCGTGTGACCTTCGCTTCCTGCCGCTTTCTTGTCCTTCTGCTCTTGTCATCAGTCCCGCTGCGCGTCTCCTTGCTGGAGCCCAGTTGTCGGGATTCACTCTGCCTGTGGCCATTAGTTCCACCCCCAACTGGGTCTGGCTCCGCCCCCTACTGACGCCCTGTCTTCAGAGCCTCCAGCGGCTTTCCTCGGTTCCTTTCTGCCTCGCCTTCCTGCCCTCTGACTGCTTGCTCCAGCGGTGTGCGGCGGACGGGGCGCCATGACGCCAGGGTCACCTCCTCCTCCTCTGCTCCACAGATCGGGATTGAGGCCAAACATGTGCGGCTGCCGAGCACAACCACGCAGGAAGAGGTGGGAGGGGCTCGTTCCCCACCAGGCCTTCACGTACCTGCTCGGCCACTGACCGCTGCCCGATGACGACCCCGCAGGTGCTGACCAGCATCCTGTCCGTCAACCGGAACCCGTCGGTTCACGGCCTGATCGTCCAGCTGCCTCTCGACTCCGTCCACCCCATCCACAGCGAGCTGGTCACCAACGCTGTCTGTCCCGACAAGGACGTAGACGGGTCCGTGTCCCCGGGGAGAGGATGGCTGTCGGCAAAGACACGCACAGGCTCGCACGCGCGCACACAATTTACACAATAACCTGCGTGTGTGTGTGTGTGTGTGTGTGTGCGTGTGTGTGTAGTTTGAGCTGTATCAATGCAGGCAGGTTGTCTCGAGGTGACCTGAGCGACTGTTTCCTGCCCTGCACACCAAACGGCTGCATGGAACTCATCAGACAGACAGGTTGGACACACCAACACACACACACGCACGCACGCACGCACGCACGCGCACACACACAAGCAACTGAATCAAACAGTTGTTTTTGATCTGCTTGGTAAAATGCTGCGGAATCATGAACTTGCAACGTAACTGGAGGACGATGTGGCCGCATTGAGACACGACTCACCGCAGGTTTTGTTGACGGACGTGGATCTCAGCGAACCTCCACGATGACATCATTCTTTACCTGTTCAGGCATTTCTGTGGCAGGGAAACACGCCGTCGTGATCGGTCGCAGCAAGATCGTCGGCGCTCCGATGCACGACCTCCTTCTGTGGAGCCACGCCACCGTCACCACCTGTCACTCAAAGACCTCCGACCTGCCGGAGCAGGTGATCCCTCGCCGCAGTCCGTCAGTGGGTCAGGTGACCGCTCTGCGGTCCATCCGATCGACCTGAAGGCGGGAACGAGTGGACGCCACCAGAGACGCACTGTTAGCTGGAATGGCGCCACCTGGAAGTCAAACATGTGCAACACAGGTTGCTGTCTGGTGACCGTGAGAGTGTGCGCGTGTGTGTGTGCGCGTGTGTGTGTGCGCGTGTGTGTGCGCGCGTGTGTGCGTGCGCGTCTGTTGTGTTTCAGGTGTCCCAAGCTGACATCCTGGTGGTGGGGGCAGGCCGGGCGGAGATGGTGAGGGGGGAGTGGCTTAAAGAGGGCGCCGTGGTCATCGACTGTGGGATCAACCACGTCCCAGGTACAGGCGCTCACTCACTGTCCAATCACTGTGCATCTGCGAAGTCTGACCTCTGACCTCTGACCCCCGACCGTGGTGACAGACAAGCTGAAGGCAAGTGGAAAGCGTGTGGTCGGAGATGTCCACTATGCCTCAGCCTATCAGAGAGCAGGATTTATCACACCTGTTCCAGGGGGGGTGGGGCCAATGACGGTGGCCATGCTGATGGAGGTAATTCATTGACCGTTATCGCTGCTGCACACGTTGCCGCTGTTCTTCGTCGTCGCTGAAGCGGAGCCGTTTTGCCGCCCGCAGAACACGGTGCGCGGCGCTCAGCGGTTCCTGCTGAGGAATCCGTCCCACGTCTGAACGCCATCTTGCAGAGGACGGCGCCGTGATCCATCGCAGAGAACCCCAACATGAAGCGAGTCCAATCTTGGCATCGAAAGACTGAAGAACTGGACGCAATAACGCCTCGAAGTACATTTTCTGATTTTCAAACCAAAGACATTTATTTGTTCAAGTCTGTTCCATTAAAGTCGGATTTCATCAAACCTCGATCGGGGGGGATTCCGGCCCCCTTTTCTCAACCGCCGAGTGTCACAGAAGCACGAGCGCATCAACCACTGCGGTCGTCTCGCTCCTCTGCCTGACCGCCCAACGTCTCCCACCTTGGTGTCCGTTGCCTCCTGCAGCCGGCTCCATATGGGGGGGGGGGGGGGCAGATTGTCAGACAACCCAGAAAAAAGAGGTGCTTCAAGTAAGCAGACTTGAAAATCACCAGCAGCTTTGAAGCTGCATTTTCACTAAGTTATAATAAGAATAAGACTAAGAATAATAAAGAGATATGTCGTATTTTTCAACCATTTCAAATGGATCCTAAAAGTCTTCATGCAACGCTGGGAAAAAGCTTTGACCCAATCATGAACGAGCACAGCAACCTTTTTTCGGAGGCCTTGACCAGCTAATTGCTGCTGCTGCAAACACACAGCCGCTGTTGTTACACGTCCATGCTGTCCTGCCGATGGAGGACGGATTCATGTCACCATGACAACAAGGACAACAACTGCATGCCAGTAACCAGATAGCAGCTAAGCTTCTCTTCACCCAGCGTTACAGTCCCAATCCCGGTTTCATTTCCACTCAAAGGGCCACAAAGAGCCTCTCCGGAGCCCCACCTGCCTCCAGGTCCAGGAGGAACTCCGGCCAAAGCGGCAGCAAAGTGCGACGTGCTGACCTCAACATGCCCATTTGGGCTTTATAAACGGGGGGGCGGAGCTCCACCTAGCCCCTGCTGTTAGCATTAGCTGGTAGCCACACGCTCATTGAATCCTACACGCATCACTCACTTTTTCACTTTTCCATCGTCCAAGTGCGGCGGCGGATTGCTGGTGCCGAAGCGGGTTCGGGACAAGTGCGCTCGTCAGGCCTTCGTGGAAGTGAAGCAGGTTGCGGCAGTGTGACGGGAAGCGGCCGACCACACGTCCAGGTGTTACCTGCTGGAGCTGAAGAATTCCGCCGACAAAATAAAAGTCGTGCACTCGGTGCCTCATTGCACTGGGGAACTAAATGCTGCAGCCACTGTGAGAGCGCCACCGACTCTTGTTTTCGCACCAGTGTGCATCCGCAAATGATAGTTTGCTGGAAAAAAGCTGTTCGAAATCACTCGTTTATTTTGGAGAACAACTTTTATTTTGTTGGTACCTTCAATGGATTTTCAGTCAGCGGAGAAAGGAAAACGTAAGTGTGACATCCTGTCAGAGTTGCTAATCAGAGTTCAGAGGGGGGGCTCCTGGGTGCCTGGGCCCTGACGGTCCAGGTCCAGGTTCAGGTCAGCCCACCCTCCCTGAAAATGAATGAGAAAACGACACAGGTCCTTGACATGTCCTCAGGTGTGGTCTCTGAAGACCACTGCCTCACACTGGCCACTGGTGGCGCCCATCTGCAGTTCCCGACTCAGCTGATCCACCGCAGAGTTCAGGGCAGCGCGCACCAGCGAGCGAGCTGTCGAAAGCAGCTGCTGCTCCTGGTGGACGTCGAGCGAGAGCAGGAGACGCTGGCTCTCCGAGGTCAGGCTGGACCTGAAACACCCATCGTCCTCCCCCTCTTCCTCCTCCTCCTCCTCCCCCCCCTCATCCTCATCTGGAGGGAAGAGTTCAATTCTGATGGACGGTCCATTTCCTGGTGACTGAAGGGACACAAAAGACCTCTGCCGTCTCCTCTCCTCACACCGAACGACCGGGAGCTTATTGTCAAGGTAAACCTGCACCTCATTATTCACCTGCACCTCATTACTCACCTGCACTTCATGAGATATCTGCACCGCAACAGACACCTGCAGCTCATTATTTACTTGCACCTCATCAGACACCTGCACCTCATCACACACCTGCGCCTCATTATTCACCTGCACCTCATTGTTTACTTTCACCTCATCAGACACCTGCACCTCATTACTCACCTGCACTTCATGAGATATCTGCACCTCATCAGATACCTGCACCTCATTACTCAGCTGCACCTCATTATTCACCTGTACTTCATCAGATATCTGCACCTCATTCTTCACCTGCACCTCATTATTTACTTTCACCTCATTACCCACCTGCACCTCATCAGACACCTGCACCTCATCACACACCTGCGCCTCATTATTCACCTGCACCTCATTGTTTGCTTTCACCTCATCAGACACCTGCACCTCATTACTCAGCTGCACCTCATTATTCACCTGTACTTCATCAGATATCTGCACCTCATTCTTCACCTGCACCTCATTATTTACTTTCACCTCATTACTCACCTGCACCTCATTATTCACCTGCACTTCATCAGATATCTGCACCTCATTATTTACTTTCACCTCATCCGACACCTGCACCTCATTACTCACCTGCACCTCATTATTCACCTGCACCTCATTATTGATTTTCACCTCATTACTCACCTGCACCTCATTCTTCACCTGCACCTCATTATTTACTTTCATCTCATTATTCACCTGCACCTCATCAGACACCTGCACCTCATTACTCACCTGCACCTCATTATTCACCTGCAGCTCATTATTGATTTTCACCTCATTATTCACCTGCACCTCAACGGACACCTGCAGCTCAGCATTGATTTGCACCTCATCAGACACCTGCACCTGAGCCTGTTCTGACTTCTGAGCGGTGGCATCGGAAGGTTGGGGGGGATCCCTGTTTGCGACCGGCGTCGTGTCGCTCGCCTCGGTGTCGGCCACGTTGCGGCCACAGGGTTCGGAGCCGTCCAGGGCGTCTGCTGCAGCCTGACCCCTCCCCGCCACGAGGACAGCCTCGGTCTGCCGCCCGGCCGGGCTGCTCTCCGCCCCGCGAGACGGAGGGGGCGCCTCTGTGACCTGAGCGCCACACTTGTCCTGCCGGCCGCCGGTGGATCGGTTCCGTCCGCCGATGAAAATCTTGTGCAGTTTTTTCTGGAAGGTCGGAGCAAATCTGTGGTGTTGGTGAGGCCACTTTGTGTTGGGTAAAGCTGCCCCAGAGCTGCCCTCCTCCAGGGGGCGCCACTCCTCGGCTTCTTTGACGGCGTCCTGCTGGCCACTTCCTGGTCCACCGACTCCGTCCCTCTGTCGCTTCTCCTGACTTTCGTTCCTGTTCCTGCTTCTCATGCAGATGGACAACCTGCCCCACCACCTCCTCCTGATCCTCACTCGGTGACAGCGCCCCCCGGCGTTGTGTCCCAGCTGGTCAGCGCGCTGAAGCACCTCCACCTGGTCCTGCTGGTTCTCTGCCAGAAGAAGCCCCTGAGGACCTGCAAGCATCCTTTTGGGCTCATCTCCACCCGCCACCGCCATGTTGTCCCTGTAGGGACACGAGCCACAAACAGAAACCTGAAGACCATCGAGACCCCAGAGCCTGAAAAGAGGTTCCAGTCCACGTTAGAAAAGATGAACCTGTCTTTGGTCTCGTGACCCGCAGGGGGCAGCACAGGGACTCGGCTGCTTTCGGCGCTTCGCTATCAAACCGACGGTCGAAGTCAGAGCAGAGATGTCAGCTGGCGTGTGATTGGCTCCACCCACAAATCAACACGGACAGATTCCACTCACGTTTACCTGCCGGTGATGTCACGATGATGTCACGGTCAGAGAGCGCTGAATGGACGGTCGGATCCTCACCTGATGCTTCCACGATCGGATCTGCGTCTCGGCGCTGGATCCAGCTCAGCGCCGCTCCTCCTGTGCTGCTGACGCTGTGCTGCTCGGTCTCCATGGCAACTGCTCTGATCGGTGGTTCGTTTGACACAGGATGCCTCCTCCATGTCGCCCACCCCCACCCACAAAGAGGAGCAAGAGGAGTGCTCGGAGGAAGACGTTCAGAGTTTCTTCCTGTCTATAAAATAAATCCCACGCTTTTACTTTGAAAAGCTTCAACTCAGCGATCGGATCCCTTCTAACCTGTGTCGTCTCCTCGTCTTAAAGTGTCTGATAAAGACGCCGCAGCTTCGGTTTCCATAGAGAAGGAGGATGAAAATACCTCCCTCGGTCGCTAAGCAACAGCAGGCTGACCAATCAGATCGCGTGACAGGTGAAACATCCTCAGCCAAAGGGCTCGTCTCACTCGTCTCATTTCAGGGCTCCGACACGCCGAGTCCTTTTCGGGCACGACAGCAGAGACAACATGTCAACGCCGCAGCTCGTCCATCAGAGGCAACATGTGAAGAAGTGATTGCGACACGGACGTAAATACGACCGCAGCAAGTTTCACTGGACGTGTCGCGAGAGGTTGTATGTGCCCATCTGTATTTATCGCAGTTATTGCCTGCAACCACAGCGACTTATCTACACAATGAGCCCATAACGCCCCCCTGAAAAAAAGTTGAGTGATTTGCAAATTGTCCATTTCTGGTGGGAAGTTTCACATGAACTTTCATTTCTTGGATTTGGGGGAAGCGCCTGCAAATCTGCTCGTCTTCCCGGGACGCTGCCACAAGCCTGCAGGTGTCCTCCTGTCCTCCTGGGGCGTCAGGGCGCCCCCTGCTGGACAGACAATGGGCCACTGTCCACACAGAGGGTCTGCGGAGACAGCGCGGCGTCCTCTTTGGCTTCATTTCCGGGTTTCACTCCGTCAGGCTGATTGTTGTTGTTACCATGGCAACAGAGAGCGCGAACCTGCGTGTTCTTCCATTTCCGTGATGATCCAACAGTGAAAGAAGCGTCAGAGTCAAAGTCAGCGCTGCGACGTGATTGGTGGAAAAGGTTTATTTCCAAAATGATGAAAAACAGACGAAGCATTTTTCACAGAGAAACAAGAAAGGACAACATCGTGACGACCACATACTCACCACATGTCATGTGACCTCAGAGTGCACCAGCAGAGGGGGCGTGTCCTCCACTTCACACCTTTCCGGCCCCGCCTCCACCACAAACCAGTGGAGATGGAAAAATGGAGACTTCTGATTGTCAAAACAACTTTAAACTGACACGGAACTTTGAAAGACACCAACATTTGCTCAGCAAAACCTCCCATGAACGACCTTTCAGAATAAAAGTTTGCGCTGCAGTGTGTCTGGCAGTCTCTGCTGCTTGTTGACAAAAGTGTGAGACACTGAACAATTCCACATTTATGGATGAATCATTGACGTGGAGCCTTGCCACTCTGATCACATGACCTGCACACACACGCGCACGCACACACACGCACACGCGCACACACACGCGTGCCTCTTGGGGTCTTTCCGCTGCCAACTGGATCGCGCAGCAGCCTCACGCCACCTGCTGACGTCACTCCACCGGCACGCCGTCCACGCTCTCCTGAGAGATCTCGGAGTCCAGGGAGTAGCAGGAGCTGCCGTTGTCCTGAGCGTCCCTGTTGGCCTCCTCAGAGAGCGCGCCGGCCGAGGCCCCGCCTCCCGCTCCTCCCCCTCCGGCGGGCTCCGTGGCGCTCTCGCAGAAGTGGGCGGAGGCCTGGAAGAGCTGGCTGCAGAGGCGGTTGTAGCGATGGTAGCGCGAGGGCTTGCCCGTGTGGGTGTACATGTGCTCCTGCAGCTGGCTCTTGTGGGAGAAGCGCAGGCTGCACACGGCGCAGGCGATCTTGCGTTTCCGCGAGTGCAGGACGGCGCCGGAGGCGGGGCTTCCGCCTCCTCCGCCCCGGCTGCGCCGGAGCTCGGCGGCCAGTTGGTTCGCGAGCGCCTGGCTTTGCCTCAGCGCCTCCTCCAGACAGCCGGGGTCCAGCTGCTCGGCGGCGCCCGCCGCCTCCTCCTCCCCTCTGGCCAGCAGCTCGGAGCCCTGCGACAGCCCCTCCATCAGGCGGGCGGGGTCGAGGGCGTGGCTGAACAGGTGCTCGCGCAGGCCCTCGGGGGAGGAGCAGCGCTCGCCGCAGCGCGGACACAGCAGCGCCAGGGGCCGGTCTTTCAGCAGCAGTCCCTGACTGGGACTGCCCCCCTGAGCCGGAGAGGGAGACCCCGCCCGCGGGCCGTCCTCGCCGTCGCCGTCCTCCTCCTCCACCCGCTCCTGCTTGATGCGCGCCGAGATGTCCGAGTCGTCCCCGGACGCCACCGAGCAGACGTTGCGCAGCACGGAGGCCTGGAGGTCCGAGGGGACGCCCTCCAGCCCGACGGCGAGGGACCGCCCGCCGCGGCCGGAGGACCGCCCGTCCTCAGTGGCGCCGCAGGACACGCCGCTGCTCTTGGGGACCCGGGGACTCTCCTTGTTGGCCAGCTGCGAAGATATCTGGATGCCGTACAGGTTGGACATGCGGACCACATCGGTGGCGGCGTCGGCGGCCCCCTCGCCGGGTTTGCGGCACAGCTGGTAGGCGTGGAGGAACTTGATGCCGTCCTGCAGGCGGCTCTGGTCCACCGGCTGCTTGGGACACATTCCGGTGTACATGATGTGCAGCAGGTAGCTGAAGACGTCCGGCTGGATGTCGGTGGGCTGGATCTTGATGCACTCGCTGAGGACACACAGAGCGCAGGGCTGACTCTGGGACACACATGCGCGCGTGCACACACACGCAGGAAGTCGGAGACAGCAGACGCCCCCCCCCCAGCGGGGCGCCCACTCGCCCTCTCACCTGGACTGGTGGATGAAGATCATCTTGAAGTAGTTGGAGAAGGCGGCGAGCACGGCTCGGTGCGCTTTGAAGTACACGTTTCCGATGGCGACGGTGCAGTCGCACAGAAAACCAAACTCGCGCTGAACGTTGAGCTGCTGCAGCAGCAGCAGGCTGTGCGAGGACACCTCCATGACCCCCCTGCAACACAGCGCAGCCCTTATTGCCCCCTGGCCGCTCAGGCTCCGGCAGTCAATCAGTCCCGCGTCCCGTCACGTGGCCTCCAGTAGCTCCACCCACAGCGAGCACAGGTGTAAGTACACACCTGAAAACATGCCCGACCTCTGACCTCAGTGAAGGTCAAATATCCTCTGTGAAACTAGCACGCACGCGCACACATCATGACAAACACAAACACACCGGAAAACCACCATGCGCGCGACCCGGCGTCGCCGATCCGACTGCAAGCGTGCACGCGGCGTCGCGCTGCATCCTCCATCTCATCTCTTCATATTCCACCTTTCGGAAACACACACACACACACACACACACACACACACACACACACACACACACACACACACGCGTGACCGCGTGCACGCCACCGGATACAAACAGGCACCCTCGCCGTCCCACACGCACACGCCGCTGTGTGGGCGCGTGTCATGCACGCGCGCCGTTAATCAGCCTCTTACCACAGAACCGCGCAGGATGTCCGCACGAGCCGTTTTGTTTCTGCAGCGCAGATCTCGCGATGGTCTGCGTCACGTCTCGCGAGTGAGCAGGTCAAAGGAGCTGGTCACGTGATCTCAATCCATAGTGACGTAAAATCAATAAACAACAACAGGTAAACAAAGCGGACATGTGAAGCTGAGGGAATGAGTGGCTGAAGCAGTCCGCCTTTATTTTGTAAACACGGAAACACAGAAAATCTCTGGAAGTCAACAACAACAACAACGACAACGACACCCTGTGGGAAAAGAAACCTCACGGGCCAAAAGAAAAACGACAAGTTCTGAAGTTTAGATACAAAATGAAAGAAAGTGTCGACGAGCATCTCCTGCTCTCTGTTTACATTGTTTGTGTCAATGGGACAGCCAACAAATAAACGTGGAAAACAAGCCACCCAAACAAATATATTTTTGATTTTATATGATTACATTATACTATATTATATCATATTATATTATATTTCGTCGTCCAGATGTTCCCCCTGGACCGTCCAAGCTGGACCACCGGGACCACCGGG
>JASSRZ010000020.1:34516-61458 GCA_032164315.1 Malacoctenus gilli
TATATCATATTATATTATATTTCGTCGTCCAGATGTTCCCCCTGGACCGTCCAAGCTGGACCACCGGGACCACCGGGCGCAGCAGCAGCAGGGCGCTGCGGAGGGACCTGTGTTGAGCAGGTGTCCTGCCGTGATGGAGGCTGCAGCTCGGCAGGGGGCAGGCAGCCAGGGCCTGGCGGGTGGAGTGGCCGGACTCCACCCCCTGACTCCGTCTGCTGCGGGTCATTGTTCTGGCTGATCCCAGCACAGCGGCCCGCTGAGCCGGCTGCAGCCCGCTGCTCCCGAGGTCAGCCGGGGACCACAGGAGTCACTGAGTCCCATCATTCGGATGCTGATCCTGCCATTTGATTGGCTCCTGGCGTGAGGTCGGCAGAGGTCACAATGCAGCTGCTCATTCAGAGGTGCGGCTGTGTTGACCGGCAGGATTTCGTTGCGTTCATGGGAGCCAAGCAACTTACAAGAACATTCTGTTTATTTTGAAGGGCATCCTTCTGCAAGTTGTCTTTTATTTTGGAAGGGCGGGCGGCTTCCGCAGCTGAGTTACGTGCGGAAGTTGTCCCATCGTGCAGCAGCAGAAGAAGCAGAAGAAGAAGAGGAAGAAGAAGAAGAAGAGGAAGAGGAGGAGGCAGAGGCCGCTTCGTCTCCACTCTCCGCCCGCCCGCAGCCTCCGTCCCGCGGAGCCTCCGTCCCGCGGAGCCTCCGTCCGCCCGCCGCCAGCAGCTCCGACAGGACCCGCCGAGTCCAGGTGAGTCCGGCCGGCGGCGCCCGCGGGGCGCGAGCGGCCTGTGGCGTGCGGGGCGGTGCGGGGGCGGCGGGGAAGTATGCAGTCGACACCGCTCAGTGACGTCACGGAGTGACGCTCACGTCCATTGGCGACGATGACAGTTTTTCAAAATAAAAAGCGCTGCTCCCCTCAGCGGCGCGACGCTTCGGTGTGGCGCCGGTTCCTGGTGGGTCAGGGGGTTCCGTCGCACGCGGTTCCCACTCGTGGCCGCTCCGCGGCTCTGCCCTCACGGTGTTTCAGTGGGTCGTCGCTGGCCTTGTCAGGTGTCTCTTATTTTGGCAGTCTGGCAGCGGAAACGACTGCCGCCGCACACGCTAACAGAAGCTAGCTTGACGCAGCCAGCGCTCCCGTCTCCATTTTGGCTCTGTGGAGCGGCCCGGGGCCGCGCTGGGCCGCACGGCGCGCCCCCGGGCGGCTGCTCCTTTCTGGGCCGCTGCGGGGCCCCTGTGCGGGAGGTGTGGTGTCAGAGCTGTCACCCCGCCGGGGCTGGGCTCGCTGTGGAGGGGGCCAGGCAGCCTGGTGGTCCCGCTCGGTCCCATCGTGATGAGAACTCCATCTCCCACAAACCACCAGGAGGCAGCGCAGAGACCCGCTCGGTCCCTGAAGGCAGCACCGTCACGTGATCTGACTGTGAACTGCAGCCAGGCAGACCGCTACCGAGGCGGCAGCGAGCCTCAGGAGGACAGAGGACAGGTCCACCGGACCGTCGACAGGCGCCGCTGCCAGACCTCCTTGTCGGTCTCTGTCCCACCGCGCCTTGTCCTGATGATGCGCCTCCACGCGGATCCGTCTCTCCCTGGTGCCCCGCCCCCTCCTCCTGCTCCAGCCTCTGTGTGACAGGGAGCGGTTTGTCCTCCCTCTGTGACCTCTGAGGACGGGTCACAGGGTGTGACGTTAAGGCTGCATTCTGTGTGAAGGGGGACATTGATGATGTCATACCGAGGACACTGATGATGTCATACAGAGAGCAATGGTGATGTCATACAGAGGACACTGATGATGTCATACAGAGGACAGTGGTGATGTCATATAGAGAACAGTGGTGATGTCACATAGAGAACAGTGGTGATGTCACATAGAGAACAGTGGTGATGTCATACAGAGGACACTGATGATGTCATACAGAGGACAGTGGTGATGTCACATAGAGGACAGTGGTGATGTCATACAGAGGACACTGATGATGTCATACAGAGGACAGTGGTGATGTCATACAGAGGACACTGATGATGTCATACAGAGGACACTGATGATGTCATACAGAGGACACTGATTATGTCATACAGAAGACACTGATGATGTCATACAGAGAGCAATGGTGATGTCATACTGAGGACACTGATGTCATACAGAGGACACTGATGATGTCATACAGAGGACACTGATGATGTCATACAGAGAATAATGGTGATGTCATACTGAGGACACTGATGTCATACAGAGCACACTGATGATGTCATACAGAGGACACTGATGATGTCATACAGAGGACACTGATGATGTCATACAGAGAACAGTGGTGCCGCGACGATGCACCCAGTCTGTCCCTCCCCCACAGGTCTTCCGAACCGCTGGGGAGAGGAGGGGGTCCCAGTCGGGTGGCGCGTGTCGCTGACCTTCCGTCTTCCCCTCTGTCCCGCAGGGCGATGGCGAGGCCGAGCCACAGCGATCACGTCCTCCAGCAGCTCAACAACCAGCGCGAGTGGGGCTTCCTGTGCGACTGTCTCATCGCCATCGGCGACATCTACTTCCGAGCTCACAAGGCCGTGCTGGCGGCCTGCAGCTCCTACTTCCGGATGATGTTCATCCGCGACCAGCAGGGGGCGGGCCGCCTGGACCTCAGCAACATGCAGATCAGCGCCGAGTGCTTCGACCTCATCCTGCAGCTCATGTACCTGGGGCGCATCGTGGTGGGCAGCTACGAGTTCGAGGAGCTGAAGGCCTCCATGGCCTACCTGCAGATGTACTACATCCCCGACTCGCTGGAGGACCTGCGCGACATCAGGAGCTCCAACCTCACGCCGTCCTCCTCGGCCTCCTCCTCGTCCTCTTCCAGCTCCTCCGCCGGCTCCGCCGGGGGCAAAATGATGTTTGGCGTTCGCATGTACGAGCAGCCGAGGCCGGCCGCCGCCGCGGAGGTGGACTCCGGCCCCAAGGTGGTCAGCAGCAGCGCCGGCCGCCCGGCCGCCCCGTCGGCCGTGGGCAGGCGGCTGGTCAACGAGGAGGCGGCGGCGGCGGCGGCGGCTTCCGTCCCGCCGCCGGCTGACGCGGCCGAGCAGCCGTGTGACCTGAGGAAGCGGTCCGGGGGCAGGAGCTCCGCCCTCAAAGACCGCCCGAGGTTCGGCCGCACCTACACGTGCGACGACTGCGGCTTCGTGTTCAGCTGCGAAAAGCTTCTCATCGAGCACATCCTGACCTGCACCAACAGGAAGGCCTACCACCCGTCCCGAGGCGCCGAGTGCGACAACGAATCCGGCAAAGCCGAGAGCTCCGCCTCGGACAGCGCGGAGGAGCCGCGGGCCGGCTGCAGAGGAGACGACGACTGGCCCGAGGCCAAGGCCGCGCCCGACCTCGCCAGCAGGTCGGTGGCGGCCGGGACGGAGGCCCGACCCGGGCTCGCCGACCGCATCAAGACGGAGCCCGAGGAGAGCCCGTTCCCAGACGTCGAGATGGTCCGAGTCGGCGAGCGCGCGGCCACAGACGGCGGCCGGAAGGACGCGCTGCGGGACAAGCGGCGCTCCGACCGTGAACCCGAGCCCGGCGAGGAGGCGCTGGAAGGCCACATGTCGTCGGGCAGCGACGACTCGGGAATCCCCGCCAAGCTCCCGAAGGTCAAAGAGGAGCAGCAGGACCCCGACAGCGGCCCGTGCGAACTGTGCGGCGCCGAGCTCCTGGACGAAGACAAGTCCACCCACTACCTGTCCAACCACATGGGACACATATGCGCCTGTGGCCGGTGCGGTCAGGTGCTCATCAAAGGCCGGCAGCTCCTGGAGCACGCGGAGCGCTGCGGCGAGTCGCTCGGCGGCGAGTCGCACGGCGGCGAGTCGCACGGCGGCGAGTCGGACTCCCACGGCGAGGACGAGGCCTCGCTGCTGGGCGAGCCGCAGGGGATGGACGAGGGCCTCCTGGAGGGGGCCGACCTGGCCTGCCCGCACTGCGGCCTGCTGTTCCAGAGCGAGAGCCTGGCGCTGGAGCACGCCCTCACCTGCCACGAGCAGGAGCTCTTCCGGCCGGCCATGCTGGAGGAGGGCGGCGGCGAGCCGGACCACCGCCGCAAGCATTTCTGCAGCATCTGCGGCAAAGGCTTCTACCAGCGCTGCCATCTGCGCGAGCACTACACGGTCCACACCAAGGAGAAGCAGTTCACCTGCCAGACCTGCGGCAAGCAGTTCCTGCGGGAGCGGCAGCTGCGTCTGCACACCGACATGCACAAAGGCATGGCGCGCTACGTCTGCCCCGTCTGCGACCAGGGCACCTTCCTCAAGCACGACCACGTGCGTCACATGATCTCCCACCTGTCGGCCGGCGAAACCATCTGCCAGGTGTGCTTCCAGATCTTCCCCGGAGGAGAGCAGCTGGAGAAACACATGGACGTGCACCTGTACATCTGCGGGGTCTGCGGCGAGAAGTTCCGCCTCCGCAAGGACATGAGGAGTCACTACAACTCCAAACACACCAAGAGACTCTAGAGAGACTGAGGAGGGACTGGACGGACTGTAGGGAGACTGAGGAAGGACTGGACGGACTGCAGGGAGACTAGACAGACTGTGCAGAGACTGAGGAGAGACGAGACAGACGGAGGAGGGACTGGACGGAGTGGAGAGAGACTAGACAGACTGTGCAGAGACTGAGGAGGGACTGGACGGAGTGTAGAGAGACTAGACGGACTGAGGAGAGACTGGACAGACTGTAGACACCGTGGACAGACTGTGCGGAGACTATAGCAACTGGACAGACCGCAGAGACTGTAGACGACAGGACGGCCCGCATCGCTCCGCGTGGGACTGAGAAGCCATAAATGTGAGAACAAATGATGCACTTGAACACCAAAAAGTAACCTAAACCTGCACTTTGAAAATTTATGCAGAACCTTCAGACGGCTCACACTGCGAGCAGCCGAGCGTCCGTTTCAGTGGGCGGAGCCTTTTGACGGCCGAAGACCGTCGCTTCAGCCGAGTCCCTTTCGCAGCCGTTCCTCTGCCTGATCCCCGAGTCCCTCCGGGAGACGCTCCGTCCCCGTCTCCCTCTCAGAGCACTCGTCCAGGCTCCTTTGACTCCGCCCCGGATGCCGCTGCTCGCAGTGGGACCGCCGCAGGAGAGACCGGTGCTTCCAGTGCGGCCGTCAGTGGGCCCGAGCACGGTCGCGCCTCAGTTCTTGATGTCAAAACGTTTCTAAGAAGAAGACACAAAGTCTGTTCAGGTGCAGACAGTCACACCACGAGTGAGCGCAGAGCAGCTCCAATATGCTCTGTGATTGGTGCCTTTACTGTAAGACCCCGCCCCTCGCTTCGACACAGGGATGCATGATGAGAGACTGACTCCGCCCCCTCCCCCGTAGGCCGATGAAACACTAGCGGCTCTTATCCCCTGTGAGGCCTTACGAGTCGCTCCGCCCCCGCCAGGCCCCCTCGGACCCGCAGCCACCCGTGAAGGCACCCACCCCGCCTGCCGCTCAGAACCGCAACGCCGCAGTCTCGACTGTCCGCCCGCAGACTGTTCAGACGGTCTCCAAGCTCTGGCTCGCGGTTCCTCGAAGGTTCCTGGCCGAACAAAATGAAGGCAGGGCTGAGTGACGGCGGACGAGAAGAGCCGCCGAGCGGGACGGCTCCAAGACCAGAGCTCAGGACCGGGACTGGTGCGGACCAGTTTGAACCTGCACCCACACCGCAGTGCTGGAGATGCTGTTGGTGGGTTGTTTACATGATGAGGTGTGACGCTGCACGGAGACCTGAACGGACGCAGATCCAGAATCAGAACCACGTGCACCCAGATAAGAAGCACTTCCACCAGATCCAAACCTGAACGGTCGAGGGCCCGAACCCGCGCTGGGGGGCCGGGTACGGCTCAGACCTGGTCTCGATGGGACTCTGAGGTGGTGTGCGTATGTGAGAGTGTGTGGCTGTTTTGACTTGTGAAGGTCGAAATAAACCAGGTGGACGACGTGTGTTTTCTGCTTCAGTGTCACGACAGTTACACACAGCGATGCACGTGTCTGTTGGTGAGTCAATGTAAACGGTGGTTACTATGACAACGATTGTGCACACACTAGACCAGGAACCAACAGGGCTGCTTGTCCTCATTGAGATATTTATTCGGGTCACGTGACTCATTCAGCTCAGCGGTACACAATGAACACACATTGACAGAGGTGATGCTGACCTGCTGCACTTCACACCAAGTCCACAAGAGGGAGCCACTGACTCTGCAGGCCAGACTCCAGTCAAAGCAGTTCTTGAGAACACAAGTGTGACTTTGTCGCTCCAGTGGTGTGTCCACATTACAGTGTGTGTGTGTTTGTGGGTGTTGTGTGAAGCACTTGTCTCAGAAACCTTGAGCTGACTTTGACTCTGTGTGTGTGTGTGTGTGTGTGTGTGTGTGTGTGTGTGTGTGACAGTAACTTGTTCGGTGAGTCGATAATCTCAAACCTCGTTAAAGTGATGGAGGCCTGTGATTGGTTGGAACCCGCTGAAACTCCTTTTTACAGATTAAATCTACGAAGGGATTATCTGTTGCCGACAACCTAGAGAATGATTGTGGCTGCGCAATCTGCGCCTCGCCAAGTAATCTGAGTACATCTGATGGTGACCAAGTATACGTCGGTACCTCAGCGATGACCCACGTTGGTGAACACGTCCGACCAGTGACACGAAGGAAGGAGAGCGACGGGGTCCACCGGCAGCCTGAGCTCGGCCTTCAGCGACACAAACACGAGGATCACAACAACAACAACAACAACAAACAACACCATCAGTCAGCCGTCGGTTCCACGTCGAGGCTCGGCGCCACGCGGTGCGTTGGCAGGTTGGACGGGTCCTCCGCCGTCACAGCGGGCGGTTCGGGAGAGCTCGGAGCCGCCGAGGTGATGCCTTTCCCGGGCCAGGGGGCCCTGGACGGTCCGCCGCCGGTCACCAGGCAATCGGCACGAATGGAGCTTCTCTCAGCGGTGACGCCGCGGTCTGGGATGGGAGCAGAAGCGGGATCGCTCACTGAGGTCCTGGTCCCAGAAGTCCCAGCCGCCGGGGTCCTGGCGCGGGGCGACCCGGCGCCGGCCGACGGTTCCCAGAGGAGTCCGTAGTAGAGCGCCAGCAGGATGGCAGCCAGGGACACGGACAGCAGGTAGGCCGCCGCCGTGGCCGCCTTCACCCACCTCTGCTTGGCCTTGGCCACCAGCCGCGCCTTCTTCTCCCCGGTGTAAGTGGCCGGTTTGCCAGCAGGGCAGGTCAGCGGGTCCCGCATGGTGAGCCGCCGCCAATCCGGCCGACGGGGGAGTGGTCCAGGCTGCAAGCCAGGACCTCACGCTGATGTGAGCGTCCAGCGGCTCCGGCGGGCTTTATTCTGAGATAATCCCAGCTGAGTCTGGCCTTCAAAGTAAAAGCCTCTTTTTTGCACGCGTGTGTGTGTATGTCGTCTAAGATAATTGTGCTCTGCAGGCGAGTTGCCATTTCAGGGTGACACAGAGAAAACGGAGACGGAGAGTTTCTCTGCGACTTTTATTTGGATTCTGCTCCGCAAGACTTCTGACTTGTCGACGGACTGGCAGGCCGGTTGCGTTCCTTTGCGTCTCCATGGCAACCCACAGGCGCCTGCTGAGAGAAGGCAAAGACGAAGTCAGCGAAGGAGAGCGGCCGCCGAATGGAGCCGCCGGTCGTCAGCCCACCTGAGGGGGCCCGTCACTCGTCCAGGCCCTTCTTGGGGGCCCCGTCTCGGGTCTTGGCCCTCAGCTTGTTGACCTGGGATTCGGCCATGTCGGCGCGCTCCTCGGCCTCCTCCAGCTCGTGCTGCAGCTTGCGGACTTTGGCGGCGTGGGCGTCGGCCGCCTCCTCGGCCTCCTCGGCGGCGTGCTTGTAGGACTTGACCTTCAGCTGCAGCTTGTCCACCAGGTCCTGGAGGCGGAGCACGTTCTTGCGGTCCTCCTCGGTCTGGTAGGTGAGCTCTTTGACGCGGCGCTCGTACTTGCGGACCCCCTTGACGGACTCGCTGCCCCTGCGCTGCTCGGCCTCCAGCTCGCTCTCCAGCTCGCGGATGCGGACCTCCAGCTTCTGCACCTGCTTCTTGCCGCCCTTCATGGCGATCTGCTCGGCCTCGTCCAGGCGGTGCTGCAGGTCCTTGATGGTCTGCTCCATGTTCTTCTTCATGCGCTCCAGGTGCGAGCTGGTGTCCTGCTCCTTCTTCAGCTCCTCGGCCATCATGGCGGCGTCGGTGACGGCCTTTTTGGCCTTCTCCTCGGCGTTGCGCTTCTCCTGCACGGCCTCCTCCAGTTCGCTCTGCAGGTGCAGCAGGTCGCTCTCCTGCTTCTTCTTCTGGTTGAGCAGCCCGGTGTTTTGCGAGCGCAGCAGCTGCGTCCGCTCGCTGGCGTCGGTCAGCTCCTGCTCGGCCAGCTTGCGGCTCCTCTCGGTCTGCTCCAGGGCGGCCCGGGTCTCCTCCAGCTCCGCCTGGATCAGGTTGTTGCGGCGCTCCAGCAGGGCCACGTTCTCCCTCAGGTCGTCGCTGCCGTGCTGGGAGTCGTCCAGCTGAAGCTGCGCGTCTTTCAAGAAGGCCTGCAGGCTCTTCAGCTGCTTCTGGGCGTCGGCGGCCTGCCGGTTGGCCTGGCTCAGCTGGATCTCCATCTCGTTGAGGTCGCCCTCCATCTTCTTCTTGACCCTCAGCGCCTCGTTTCGGCTCCTGGTCTCGGCCTCCAGGGAGGACTGCAGGGACTCCAGCATGCGCTGGTAGTTCTTCTTGGCCTGCTCCATCTCCTCGTCCTTCTCGGCCAGCTTGCGCTCCATGTCGGCCTTCGCCTGGTGGAACTCCAGCTGGGCGCGGAGGATTTTGCTCTCCTCGTGCTCCAGCGAGCCCTCGGCCTCTTCCAGAGCCGCCTGCAGCTCGGCCTTCTCCTGCTCCAGCTGCTTGCGGAGCTTTTCCAGCTCGTGCGCGCTGCGGCCGCCCTCTCCCAGCTGGTCGGTGAGGTCGGAGATCTCCTCCTGGAGGTTCTTGTTCTCCCGCTTCATGGTTTCCAGCTGGTCCAGGGCCTCCTCGTAGGCGTTCCTCAGCTTGAAGAGCTCAGTGCCGAGGGAGCGCGCCTCCTTCTGCGAGGCCTCCAGCTCACACTGGGACTCCTCGAACTTTTGCTTCCACTCAGCCAAGACCTTGTCGAAGCTCCTCTGCTTCTTGTCCAGAGCCGCCGAGGCGGCGTTGGAGCGGTCCAGGTCCAGCATCAGGTCCTCGATCTCGTTCTGGAGGCGGTGCTTGGTCTTTTCCAGCGAGGAGCACTTGGCGTTGACCGACTCGGTGGCCTCCTCGGCCTCCTGCAGCCGCTGGACCAGCTTCTTCTTGGCCTCCTCCAGCTCCTCGGTTCTCTGGATGCCGTCGGTCTCGTACTTGCTCCTCCAGGCGGACACCTCGGCGTTGGACTTGGACAGGGCTCTCTGCAGCTCGGCTTTGGCCTCCTGCTCCTCCTCGAACTGCTCTCGGAGCAGGTCGCAGTCGTGGCGCGCGGACTGCACGGCGTGCGCCAGGGCGTTCTTGGCCTTGGTCTCCTCCTCCAGCTGCCGCCGCAGGTCCTCCACCTGCTGGTTGTAGGAGTTCTTCCCTCGGGTCAGCTGGGACACCAGGCACTCCTTCTCCTCCAGCTGCCGGCCCAGCTCGCCGTTCTCGGTGAGCAGCTTGGCCCGCTGCATGGTCAGGTCGGTGATGGCGCGCTGGGCCTCCTCCTGCTTGCTCTTGGACTCGTTGGCGCTGTCCTCCAGGGAGCGGCACAGCTTCTCGGTGTTGGACTTGCTCTTCACGACGCTCTCCATGTTGGACGAGAGGTCGTCCAGCTCCAGCTTGAGCTCGCTCTTCTCTTTTTCCAGCTTCTGCTTGACGCGCTGCAGGTTGTCGATCTGCTCTCCCAGCTCGGCCACGCTGTCGGCGTGCTTCTTGCGGAGGGCGGCGGCGGTGGACTCGTGGTGGAGCGTGGACTCCTCCAGGTCGCGGCGCAGCTTCTGGAACTCGGCGTCCCTCTTCTTGTTGAGCTCCACCTGGGCCGAGGTGGCGCCGCCGGCCTCCTCCAAGCGCTCGCTGATGTCCTCGAGTTCGCGGGACAGCTCGCAGCGCTGCTTCTCCACTTTGGCGCGGGCGGCCCGCTCGGCGTCCAGCTCCTCCTCCAGCTCCTCGATGCGGGCCTGGTTCTCCTTCAGCTTTTTCTGGAGCTGCACCGCGAGCAGCTGCTCGTCCTCCAGCCGGGAGCCCGTCTGCGCGACTTCGAAGTCCTTCTTCTTGAGCCGCTCCTCCAGCTGCTGCTTGTCGTTCTCCAGGTCCATCAGGCTCTCCTGGGCCAGCTTCAGGTCGCCCTCCAGCTTCCTCTTGGAGCGCTCCAGGTCCATGCGCACCTTCTTCTCCTGCTCCAGCGAGCCCTCCACGTCGTCCACCTGCTGCTCCAGCTTGGCTTTGGCTTTGGTCAGACTGTTGACCTTGTCCTCCTCGCTCTGCAGGTCGTCCAGGGTTTGCTGGTGGGCCTCCTGCAGCGCCCGCTTCTCTTTGGACAGCTTGGCGACGCTCTCGTCCTGGGAGGCCATCTCCTCGGTCAGGTTCTTCACCTTGTTTTCCGTGGCGTGCTTCTCCTTCTCCACCTTGGCCAGCGTGAGCTCCAGGTCGTCGATGTCCTTCTTGAGCTCCGAGCACTCGTCCTCCAGCTTGCGCTTCTTGGCCGTCAGGTCGGCGTTCAGCTCCTCCTCGTCCTCCAGCCGCTCGCTCAGCTCCTTCAGCTTGGCCTCCAGCTGGATTTTGCTCTTGATGAGCTGCTCGCAGCGCTCCTCCGCGTCGGTCAGCGTGTCCTGCTCGGACTGGACCTGCAGCGTCAGGTCGTTCTTCTCCTGAAGGAGACTGACGATTTTCTCCTCCAGCTCCTTGCGGCGAGCCTCCGACTTCTCCAGCGCCTCCTTCAGCTTGTTGAACTCGTCCTTCATGTTGGCCATCTCCTTCTCCGACTCGGCGCTCTTGAGCAGCGGCTTGATCTTGAAGAAGAGCTTCATCCAGGGCCAGTTCTTCACCCCCAGGAAGGAGCGCAGGTTCCACTGGATCACCATCAGGGCGTCGCGGCGCTCCACCAGCTTGGCGAACTGCGCCCTCATGAGGAGGGCCCGGGCGTTGGCCTGGATCCTGGTGATGATCCGAGACAGCTGCTCGTCCCGCATCTCTTCCAGCGTCCCCAGCAGGCCGGCCTTGAAGAAGACTTTGGTGTGGCCGAACTTGTACTGCGTGTGGTCGATGTCCAGAGAGCCCAACAGCTTCTCGGCGCTCTTTTTGCAGTCCATGAACTGACCCTCGGGGATGGCCGAGGCGTTCAGGATCCTGCGCACGGTGGGAGCACAGGACAGCGTGAGAAACGGGCACGGGTAGACACGCGCAGACACGCGCAGACACACGCAGACTCACACAGACACACGCAGACTCGCACAGACTCACACAGACACACGCAGACTCGCACAGACACACACTCTTCGGCGCAAACACGCCGCACGTACCTGTAGCGCTGCTTGAAGTCGCCGTAGAGCACCCGGTTGGGGAAGCCCTTCCGGCAGATGCGGATGCCCTCCAGAACGCCGTTGCAGCGCAGCTGGTGCATGACCAGGCAGTTGTCCATGACCCCGGGGACCTTCTTCTCGTTGGGGATCAGGCAGCGCACAAAGTGGGGATGGGTGGTCTTCAGGTTGTTCATCAGCTTGTTGAGGTTCTCCCGGTGCAGCGCGGACACCGTCTGGAAGGAGGAGCCCTTCTTCTTGGCTCCTTTGCCTCCGCCCTTGTCGCCGCTCTCCCCTCCGGAGTAGTTGGAGAAGAGCACGCTGAGGAGCTTCAGGGAGGACTTCTGGTACAGGCCCACCACCGTCTCGTTCAGGGGGTCCTTGTTCTTCACCAGCCAGCCGGAGATGTTGTAGTCCACCGTGCCGGCGTAGTGGACCAGAGCAAAGTGGGCCTCGGCCTTGCCCTTGGCGGCTCTGGGCTTCTCGAACATCTTGTTCTTGCCCAGGTGGTTGTCGTAGAGCTTGGACTTGAAGGTCTGGTCGCTGGCCTTGGGAAACATGCACTCCTCCTCCAGGATGGACAGGATGCCCAGCGGCTTCTCGATCAGGTCGATGCACGCCTGCAGGTCCATCCCGAAATCGATGAACTCCCAGTCGATGCCCTCCTTCTTGTACTCCTCCTGCTCCAGAACGAACATGTGGTGGTTGAAGAACTGCTGCAGCCTCTCGTTGGTGAAGTTGATGCAGAGCTGCTCGAAGGTGTTGAAGTCGAAGATCTCGAAGCCGGCGATGTCCAGCACTCCGATGAAGTACTGGCGGTGCTGCTTGGTGTCCAGCGACTGGTTGATCCTCACCACCATCCAGTTGAACATCTTCTCGTACACCGACTTGGCCAGCGCGCCGATGGCGTAGTACACCTGGTCCACGCTCTGCCCTTTGGTCACGTACTCGTTCCCCACTTTGACCCTGGGGTGGCACAGGCCCTTGATGAGGTCGGCCGAGTTCAGGCCCATCAGGTAGGCGGATTTGTCGGCCGCCTCGGTGCCGTCGGGTTCGGCCTGCTCCTCGCGCTGCTTCTGCTTGAACTTCATGTTGCCGTGGTGCATGATGGCGCCGGTCAGCTTGTAGACCCCCGCCTTCTCCTCCGGCGTGAAGCCGAGCACGTCGAAGGCGCTGTCGGTGGCCATCAGCTCCTCGGCGTCGTCGATGGAGGCCACCGTCACCTCTCCCTGCGAGATGTAGGAGTAGTCGTAGGGGTTGTTCGTGATCAGGAGCATGTCCAGCAGCTCGGGCTTTCGGTTGGACAGGATCTGGTAGAAGATGTGGTAGTTGCGCTCCGCCTTCAGCTGAAAGGTGACCCGCGACTTCTCCAGCAGGTACGTCTCGATGTCGGCCGAGGACAGCTTGCCGCTGGTGCCGAAGTGAATCCGGATGAACTTGCCGAACCTGGAGGAGTTGTCGTTTCTCAGCGTCTTGGCGTTGCCGAAGGCCTCCAGCGCCGGGTTGGCCTGGATGATCTGGTCCTCCAGGGTCCCTTTGCTGGTGTCCTTCTTGCCGCCGCCTCCGACCGCGGCGATGCTGGCGAAATACTGGATGACTCTCTTGGTGTTGACCGTCTTGCCGGCACCCGACTCTCCGGTGATCAGCACCGACTGGTTCTCCCGATCGGTCAGCATGTACTGGTAGGCGTTGTCGGAGATGGAGAAGATGTGGGGCGGGGCTTCGCTTCGCTTCTTGCCCCGGTACGCCGCCACCACCTCCGAGTCGTAGACAGGCAGCCACTTGTAGGGGTTGACGGTGACGCAGAAGAGCCCCGAATAGGTGTAGATCATCCAGGCCGCGTAGCGCTCCTTCAGGTTGAACAGCACGGCGGGCTCGTGGAGGAAGGTGAACATGGCCATGTCTTCGATTTTGTCAAACTTGGGCGGGTTCTGCGGGTGCACGTCGGCCTCCTTGGCCGTCACCGTCGCCCCGTCCTCCTTCTTGACGGTCACCGTCCCGCCCTCTTTGCTCTGGATTTGCCCCTTCATGTACTCCACCTTGTCATCCACCACAAAGCACTCCGTCTTGATGTCAAAGGCTCTGGTCTGAGCCTCCAGGCGCTCCTTGTCTGATTTCCTCAGGTAAGGAGCTGCCTTCCCAAACTCAGCCATCAAAGCGTCGCCCATGGCGGTGGGTGGAGGGAACCGACTGAAGAAGAAGAAGAAGAAGAAGAAGAAGTGCAGCCCTCTGGCAGCGGCTGTGCTTTTAAAGACCCCCAGGGGACCAAATTAGGAGAAAACTGCAGCCCAGATAAAACGGGCGGGGCGCCAATGCAGCTCGGGGGCACATTCAGGACCTTTGGCTGTCCGAGTCCTTTTAAGGAGCGGCAGAAGTTGCAGGGTTTATCTGCTGCTCGATAAGACGACCCCACACCTCTGCATTTAGCCTCGCTCCAGCCTGCAGCCACACGGCTCCAGGTGGAGCCTCTGCTGAGGCTCCGGCCTCCGCCTGGCCGCCGTGGTGGACCTGGGCGCTGACTGTGCGGGAGCGTGCGGCGCGCCTTTCCTTCTGGGATCAAACCGATTCCCAGCAGTTCGACCTCAGTGTTGCGGGTCAACGACATCGCGTCGCTTTGACGGACTCTCCGGGGACACTCGGTGGCGCCCGCGAAACCGCTGAGGACAGAGATCTGGACCTGAAATGTGTCGGCTTTTTATTTTGAAAAGGGAGACTTCTGGCCGCGCTGAAATGCAGAAATGTCCGACGTGGAAATGAAATGTTTCTCGCTTTCTAGTTCATGGAAAGAGACCGTGTTTCCGGCGCCTTCAAAGGTCGAAGGTCACACACGGCTGATCCTCAGACTGCCGCCGAGGTCCCCGCCGCGGTCAGCACAGCGACATGCGTTTGCGGTGCTGCTCCACCAAAGGAACCAGGCAGCGCGGCGAGCTGGCCTGCAGGAGGAACGGGTGCTGCAGGAGGGCGGCGGCGGTGCTGCGCTGCCCGGTGTCCCGGGTCAGCATGCGGCCCAGGAAGTCCTTCAACACGGGCGAAACCTGCACGCACACACGACGACACCACGGGTGACTGGACGCCCAGGATGCGTGCGTGTCCCGCCGTCCCCCCGCGGCCGCTCACCCTCTGGACGTTCTTGACGCTCGGCGCCGCTTCGTCCCGCAGTTTCTTCATGGCACCGATGGGCGTCTCGCTGAAGTACGGCGGCTCCCCGTCCACCATCTCGACCACCATGATGCCCAGCGACCAGATGTCCACCTGAAGGACACACAACAACCAACACTGTGTCCACTGTGTCGGCTGCACTCTGAAACCGTTCCTGCAACGGAGGAGCAGCTGTGCCGGTCCAGATGTTTCTTTGTGCCAGACCAACATCTGGAGCCTCCGGTCTGTGTTCATGGCAGCCAGACCGAAGCCTTCAAGATTCAGGGGCTGTTCAACGCCGTCAGACGGTTTGTGGTCCCGTCGGTCCGGCTGCAGTCTCACCTCGGTGCCGTACGGCGTCTTGGAGATCACCTCCGGAGCCATCCAGTACGGAGTCCCCACCAGAGACTTCCTCCTCGGGACGGCTTTGCTGATCTGCGCGCAGAAACCAAAGTCTGACAGTTTGATCTGCGGGGGGGGGGCGAGAAAAAGGTAGGGGGGGTGAGACATCTTCCTCCAATTGATTGTGAAAAAACAGACAATAAGAGTGCAGAGGTTCAAAGGGCAGACACAGGTCTGTGTGTGTGTGAGAGAGTGTGTATTCGCGTCCGGCGCACTACCCGCCCGTCCAGCGTCAGCAGGATGGAGTCGCTCTTGATGTCGCGGTGGATGACGCCCTGACCGTGCAGGTAGGCCAGCGCCTGCAGGACGCCGTCGCACACGGTCGCCATCTGGCCCTCGTCCAGCCTGCGGGGACACACAGACGCTCACGAGACGTGGCGAGCGGCCGCAGCGTCTGCTGCTGCGGCGTCTCGCCGCCGCCCTCACCTGGCCTCGCTCACGATGTGCGTCAGAGCGCCGCCCTGCAGGTACTCCATGACCACCCACAGCTCCTCCTCCACCAGAGCACTTCGGTACATCTCCACCACGTTGCGGTGACGGTAGTCCCTCATGATCACCACCTGGAAAGCAGACGGAGGCCGCGTGCCGATGATGTCACAGATGCACCGATGACATCACGGCGGCACTTGTCCACGACATGCTCGCGAGGCTGCCGGTGCGAAGGCCGCCCCGGCACCCTGCCGCACCTCGTTGAAGAGCAGCTCCCGGCGCTGCTGCTTCCTCAGGTCCATCATCTTCACCGCCACCTGACGCCCGTTGTGCCTCTCCCGGGCGAGACACACCACGCCCGTGGATCCCTCGCCGATCTTCACGAAGTTCTCCAGCGTCGACCTCGGGTCCCCCGGGTCCACCACCATCTGCAGCGCGGCCTTGAACTGCTCATGGGTCACTTTGGGAGGAGCGCTTTCTGGTCCCACCTGGTTGGGGGAGGAGGGGGAGGGGGAGGGGGAGAAGGCTGGCCGACACGCAGGGAACCCGCTGGGGGAGGGGCGCGGAGCGCTGAAGCTGCTGGAAGGGCGGAGCACGTGTCGAGGGCGACCTGTAATGGGACTGCTTGTGCTGTTGGGTGGGGGCATCAGGAGGTGGGAGGTCGGCGAGGAAACGGAGGGAGGCTGCAGGAGAGCAGAGGAAGAAGAAGAAGAAGAAGGAGAAGAAGAAGAAGAAGGAGAAGAAGAAGAAGAAGGAGGGGTCGGTCATCCCAAAGCTGACTCCCACCTTTCCCTGATTCCACCAACGTCCCGAATGCTACGGCGAGCTAACCGCTCCCACCATCGAGTCACAACGAGCTGCTGCTCATTGGCTGAAAGTGGCGCTGTGGCTTTAAGAGGGTCTGACCTTGAGGTCGTAGGAGGACAGCGGCCTTCTGGGAGCTTCCTTGGAGTTCCTCAGCAGGTCGGGAAGTTGGTGGACTGCTGGTCTCAGGTGAGTCCTGCTGGTCTCAGAGCTCTTCAGGTTGCAGTGGAAGGAGGCCGGACGCTGTCTTGGCCCTGCCCCCTTGGGGCGTCCATAGCTTCTGTCCGTCTCACCTGTCCTCGGAGGTGTCCCTGGTGTCAGGGGCGTGGCCTTCTGACCTACCTGGCCTATAGATTTGGTCCTTTGCAGGGCTCCTTTAAGTTTGGGACTTCCACTCTCACTTTGCACCTGCCGGATGCGGTCCTGCCAGTAGGTGCAGGAGGTCCCGGCGCTGAGTTCTTGGTACTGGTACGAGTCCGCCTCGGCCAGCCCGCCCAGCCGGCCGAGCGACTGCGCCCGCTTCCTTGCCGACGGGCTGTTGCGGCGCAGAGAGTTGGAGCTGGAAACGGAGAGGCGGCTCATCTCCGCGATCACGTGACTGATGTAGTCGCCGTGACCGATGAAGCTGCCGCGGATGATCGTCTGCCGGAAGACCACAAAGCGGCGTCAGGTGTGCGGCGGCGTCTGTGTTCACTTGCCAACTGTTGCTGGCGGTCTCTGCTGACCTTCTTGGGTTCCAGCTCAACGTCTGTGATCCTGGACGGGTCCACCAGGGGGCGCGGCCTCTTCAGCGTGTCGATCACGCTCTGCCATTGTGGCGGCAGACCCACATAGCGTCCAGTTTGCGCATCGAACGACGTGTGAACGTGATGCTGAAAGTTCTGCGGCACTGAGATCTCCGGCCGGCGCCTCTTCTTCCAGCGGTGGAACATCGCCGCTGCAACACAGCTGCACTAAACCTGAGGGCCAAGGAGGTCAAGGAGCCACCGGTGAGACGGGTGAGGTGATCCGGCCGAGCTTCTCACACAGCCAAAACACACACACACACACAGACACACACACACAGACCTGCCAGGAGCTCCTCCTACTGCTCAGAAGACTCACCTGAGCTGGGTCACATGACCGCCCCTCCCTGCTCAGTCAGCGAACGGCTCATCTGTCCTGTCAGTTGTCCTCTTCAAGTTACAGCTGCGTGTCAATACATCCTGTCGTCTGATTGGCTGGCGTGACCCTAAGTGTTTCAAAGGAGGACACTGACTGTCAGCTCGTTTTACCTGCAGGTGGCGCCGCTTCTTTTCGCACCTGGAGCACGTATGAGCTCCCGTTTGCTGCCGTGAACACAAACGTCTGGAATCTCTGCGTTCATGCATCTGCTGACCGCTTAGCAGACCTGAGCTCCAGCTCGCTCTGTGTGGGGCCGACCTAGGCCTGCTCCTGGAACCAGATCCAGATCAAACCAGGACCTGGTTTTGAACTGAAATGTTCAACCTTTAGTGTTCCACAGATCTCCTCTCTCACTTGTTACTGTGTTCCTCCACCTCTAACAGATCCACATCGGTCCAGCAAGCCTGGAGGGGAACACAAAGATGATGAAGCATGGCTCCTCCTTTTTCCTCCTCCTCCTCCAAATGACCGGCTCACAGCACCCCACGTCCTCCTTCACTGCCACTGAGTCAGAAAGAGGAGGAGGAGGAGGAGCAAAGGGAGAAGAGTGACAGAGAGCAGGAGGAACGTGGGTGCAGGAGGAGGAGGAGGAGGTGGAGGAAGAGGGGCGGCTCAGTCCTCCAGCAGGCAGTCAGGAAACACACCTGGAACTGGACCAATCAGTGAGCAAACAGTCACGCTGCGTCCTGATGGAGCTCCACCCCTCCCAAACAGGAAGTGACTGTTTGGGAGGGTGCCGGCGGCCTGTTGCAACCTGCTGCGGGTTCTCAGGGTGTGACGGACATACCTGCGACTCGACAAATCCAGACAGCTCCGCTCCGCCTGCTGGAGCCGCACGACAGCGCCCCCCAGTGTCACAGCAGGTGAGCACCAAGCCGTGGACACTATTGCTACGTGAGGCCAACCGTGCCAACAGCCGCGCTTCGGTCTGAGTGGCGAGACCCTCCGGTGCTCCGCTCACTGTGGTAAGTAAAGGTCCCTCGGACCGGTGGTTCCTGTTGGACGGTCCTCGCGGGGACTAACAGCTGGTGATTGGTTGTTGATGGAGGGACGAGTGGCGGCCATGGAGCGGAGCACGCCTTCATCACTGATGCTGTGTCATCAGTTTGAGGGGATTTCATTGCACAAACTATCGACAGAAGGCAGGAAGCAGGATTTGCCCCCCCCACCACCACAGAGTAAAGAGGAACTCAGTGAGCAAACTATTGAAGCCAATGGCTCTAGTTCTCTGTTCCTTTGGTTCTTCACCAGAGCATCTCTCTATTCTCTGACCACCACATCACCAACAGGGTCAACAACACCCACAACACAAACACCCCCACATGCTGCAGTGGAACCTGGAAGGTTCCGACGGAAATGGAACCAGTTTCTTGAGAACCGGCAGGTCCTTCAACCACCCTCTCTCGGGCACAACAGAGGTCTGAGTGGAACCACCAGAACCTGGTCCTCCAGCTCCTTCTTGTCTTACCTCCGGCTCACCGTCTTCAGAGTCCCGTGAATCTCGGTGATTCCTGGCGGGTGCCCAAGAGGCTCAGTGAGTCCAGGTGGGTCCTATGGATGCCTGGTGAGTCCCAGTGAGTCTGGGTAGTTCCTAGTGAGTCCCAACAAGTTCTGTTGACATCATATGAATCCAGATGAGTCCCAGTGAGTTCAGGCGAGTACTTGTTGAGTCCAGGCAAGTTCCGTTGACCTGCGGTGAGTCCTGGTGAGTCCAGGTGAGTCCAGGTAAAATCCAGGGCAGAGGTGGGTTCGTCCAGGTGAGTCTGGATAAGTTACTTTGCGCTCTTCTTGTCCTTGGAGCCTCCGCTGTGTGTCTCTCATCTCCACCCCCTTCCCTCCCCTGCCTGACATGTCCCAGCTACAGATGGCTGCAGGTGGGAGGAGGCGGGGCTTATTCTGACGGGGTAATGCGCATTGACGGACTTCCAATGCAGCGCCTGAGAGACCTGCAGCATCAGGAAGTGACAGGCGAGCCACGTAGGCCTGAAAAAGGAGGTCCGACTCTTGCTTGAGAGGTTTGCTGGAGAAGCGGGAAGGAAGGAGGAGGAGGAGCAGGTTGGGGAGGCAGAGGGGGAGGAGGAGGGGGGAGAGGCAGTCTCCCCCCTCCCCCGTCTGCAGGCTGGGACATGCCTGGCTCACCCTTCAGGCTCTGCAGGACATGACTCAACAGACCTGTGACTACCACAATGCGTTGGAGTGTTTGTTTGGACGCACTTGCTGCGCCTCCCTGCGCCTCCCTGCGCCTCCCTGCGCCTCTGGACACTCCTTGTGTGCACTTCCTGCTTGCTCCCAGGCAGCCTGCTGAGCCTGGTGTCCCAGCTGCTCTACTTAAGCGGAAACCCATTCCAGGAGCGTTCTGTACATATAGAATTTTAAAAAGCACCTTTTTTTGTTTCATTTTTCAGAAACCATCAAACTGCTGATGCCTTCTCACAGTCTTGTCGACCTGCAGCGACGGAGCTGCTGGGGTCCGTTGTTGCTCAGTGAAAGCACAGAGTGTCGTTGGAGGCGTTGGAAGGTTGCGACTCAAACAAACGCTGCATTGACTTGACAGTATTACGCTGTGTGAGCGCACTTCCATCACGTGTTCCACAGTCACGTGTTTCTGGTGTTATTTGTTTGCACCTGCCGCACCTGCGTGACGTCAAGGGGCGGGGCCAGCGCCGGTTCCCACCAGAGCCGGTGGGACACACCTGGAGCGCCACAGGACCCACACCGAGCGTGAGCCGCAGCGGGCGGAGGTGGCCTCTTACTCCGGACACTGACAGACATGCCTTCCCCTCCCCGCTCCTGCCAAGCGCTGCTGCGCCTCCTCCTGCTCCTCCTGCTGCTCCTGCCGCCTGGCCGAGCTGCAGAGGAGCCCGAGGAGGACTGCGGCGGCGCGCTCCGCCGCGGGAAGGACAACTTCATTCTGGACGTGGAGGACGCGGTGAAGGAAGGCGCGGCCCCGGTGGCTTCGGCGCATGTCCGCTCGGCGCAGGAGTGCGAGCTTTTATGCTGCGCGGACACGCGCTGCAACCTGGCTCTCTTAGAGCCGAGCGGAGCGGGCACGCGCAACTGCACTCTCTTCAACTGCGTCCACAGAAACCGCTTCGCGTGCCGGTTCGTGTACGAGACCGGGTTCCAAGTCTACGTCCGCGAGTCCATGTTCCGGAAGTACCTGCAGGGGCCGCAGGAGACAGGTGAGTCCTGGGCCGGGAGCGCGACAACAGCCGCAGCTGACGTGAGGACTTTGAACTGAATAGGCTTCTCTGATTGGCCCATTTCCGTTCTTTGATCCAGGTGAAGAAGTCCCACCCATCGCCATAGCGGGACGTGACGTCATCGTTCAGCCCGGAGCCTCGGTGACCCTGAACGGCACCGAGAGTTTGGCGCTCTTCGACGCCCACATCACCGATTACCGCTGGGAGCTGCTGAGCGGCGACACCGGCGTCAACATGGAGGTAGGACGCGTTCGACGGCGGCGGCGTGTCGGGACGATGGGGGCCGAAGAGGTGGTGCCAGCTGACATGATGGGGCGGGGCCTAACGCGGCAGTTAGGGGCGGGGCTTCACTCAGCTGTCGGTTGTTGATGGCAGGGTGTTGTGCATTCACGAGGGGGCGGAGCTTCATGCGGCTGTCAGTGGGGAGGGGCGGGGCCTCGTCCAGCTGTCGGCCTGTTCACAGCTGTCTGTGGGTGGGGCTCTGCAGGCGACGGCGCTCAGTGACCAGGTGAAGCTGTCCAACCTGCAGCCGGGCAAGTACGTCTTCAGGCTCACCGTCACCGACTCCAACGGCCAATCGCACACCGCCAACGCCAGCGTCCTCGTCCTCAGCCCAGAACAGACCAGCCGTGAGTGCCGACCGTCGCGCTGCCCGTCCACTCAGAAGCCGCGGCCGTTTCCTCGCTTCGGCGTCTGTCTAGTCAGACGCAAACCAGCCGGAGATTCACTGTGTGTGTCTCCACGTAAAAGATTCACAACTGCACATTTACCCACATTTAAACTGGTCAGACTGGAATACGCACGCGCGCACGCACACACGCACACTGAACCTGCTCCACAAGGTTTGTGTTTATTGTCTTGACTTTCCTTTCGACTCTACAGAAAATCACTGCGTGTGTGTGTGTGTGTGTGTGTGTTCTTCCTCAGTGTATTGTCGGGCTGCAGTGAAAGTGGGTCCGTGTCGTGCGGCGTTTCCTCGCTGGCGTTACAACATGACGACGGGCGTGTGTGAGCAGTTTGTGTACGGTGGCTGCAAACCCAACAACAACAACTTCCTGTCGCACAAAGAGTGTGTGTCTGCCTGCGGGGGGGTCACAGGTAACACCCACACACACCCTCTTCATACAGGACATACTTGGACACGCAGCTGTGATGTTGTTGTTTGTGTACTTCAGGGTCATCTGAAAGAAGCGGCGCTCCACCTGCTGCAGGTCAGTCCCACAATGCACCTGGAGTCTGCTGCTCCACTGTCAGAAGGTCTGACTCCACACTCACAGGAGTGTGTGTCTGTGTGTGTGTGTCTGTGTGTGTGTCTGTGTGTGTGTCCAGAGTTGTGTGGCTCAGTGTGTACTCCTGATCAGCTGACCTGTGATAGCGGTTGTTGCTTGCATCGAAGTCTGGAGTGTGACGGTGTGGAGCAGTGCAGCGACGGATCAGATGAGGCCAACTGCAACAAATGTAACATACACACACACACACACACACACACACACAATTCAAGGTTGCTTTATGTCACAAAATTCTGGTATTATGAGTAATAAAACTGAGGCCTCCTTGTGTTCTTCATGCTTCGCCGCATTTTCTTTCGTCTCCTTTTTCTCACCCTCCTGCTCCCCCTGCTCCCCCTGCTCCCCCTGCTCCCCCTGCTCCCCCTGCTCCTCCTGCTCCTCCTGCTCCCCCTGCTCCCCCTGCTCCCCCTGCTCCCCCTGCCCCTCCTGCCCCTCCTGCTCCCCCTGCTCCTCCTGCTCCCCCTGCTCCTCCACAGTGAATCAGACCTTCAGTCGCCTCCTGAGCATTAATGTGAATCAGAGGAAAGGTCGGTGCGCTCACTTCCTTCGAGCTGTTTTCTGAAATACTGAATGAAGACTTGAATGGTGGACGCGTGACCTGACCTGAAGCTCCGCCCCCTCAGCGCAATGCACTGAGCCTCCTCACACGGGGCCGTGTCGGGCCAGTCTGCCCCGTTGGTACTACAACCCTCTGGACAGGAAGTGCTTCAGCTTCACCTTCGGCGGCTGCAACGCCAACGGCAACAACTTCCTGGAGAAGGACGAGTGCAATGCAGCCTGCAGCGGCGTGACGGGTACGACGAGTACTGCAAAGTACTCCGCTTTAACTACTACATACGACACTGTACTGTGCTGCACCATACTCGATCTACCACTACAACAACATGCAACACATATTACACGGTACTATAACTTACTTACTTTGTTGCCTCGTGTCAAACTGAGTTAAACTGTGTGTGTGTGTGTCTGTGTCTGTGTGTGTGTCTGTGTGTGTGTGTGTGTGTGTGTGTGTGCGTGTGCGCTCGCAGAGGAGGATGTGTTCTCCAGAGGAGTATTTGAACGCTTTGAGAAGGAAGATGAAAACGACTCGGGTGAGAAGAAGAATTGTCTGTTTTGTCAGAGTGCTGCAGTATCAGTGTGTTCCTTCTGTAACATTACAGAAGTATGGCGGTAGTACTGCAGTAGTACCGCAGTAACGTTGGCTAACAGGTCTCTCCTGCCTCCCCAGGTTCCATCGCGCTCGCCGTGGTCCTCTCGGTAGCCATCTTGGCTCTGCTGGCCATCTTGACGTACTGCTTCCTGAAGTCCCGCAGGGAGCGCTCCCATAGGCCAGTGGCGACAAGCCCCGCCCACGTGGCCCTGTCCGAGCAGGACACTCTGGTCTACAACAGCACCACCAAACCTGCTTGACGTCCCCGTGGCGGTGGGCGTCCAGCTGCTGCCCTGAGCACTGATGCTTGTTTTGTTTGTTTGTTTGTTTGTTTGTTTGTTTGTTTGTTTGTTTGTTTGTTTTGTTTGTTTGTTTCTAAGTTGGTTTCATTGAAGATTTTTTAAGGATTTATTATTTCCTCCTGTTTCTTTTTGAGCTGTTTTTATCTCAAGTGTCAAATGCTCACACATCAACTCTGTGTGCGTGTGTGTGTGTGTGTGTGTGTGTGTGTGTGTGTGTCTGTGTGTGTGTGTGTGCGCGTGTGCGTGTGTGTGTGTGGTCTCGTCTGCCCAATGTTTGGCCAAAGTTGTGGACAATAAATCTGTTCTGTGAGAAGTTAAATGGTCTGATGAATGACTGAAATTGCAGACCTGGTGACATGACCACATTGTTGTTGTTGTTGTTGTTGCTGTTGTTGTTACCCTGCTGGTGACTCGGTGATTCGCTCTGCTCTACCTCCATTCTGTCAATCGTCCACAGCTGACGGAATGGAAGCCTCAAGGTAGTTTTTGTCTGACTGGTTCAGTCGCTGCTGTGACTTGGACCTTCGACGGTACTTTCGATGAGGTTTTAATGTTGCGAAGGATCTGCCGAAGGATGGTGTCACGTGACCTGCGAAGTCCACCTGAGAACTGGTTCAGATTTTTCCTTCGAGTTTAGAAACAAAGGGACATCGAGGAAAAAAGACCCACGAAATTAGGAAGAACCAGACAGGAAGAACTCGACCACACATGAATCGGGGCTGTTTTTGTGGCCTTCTTGTCTGGTTCTGGTTCTGGTTCTGGTTCTCCGCCGGGTTCTGGGTCCCCGTGCTTCGCTCTGCTGCCCCCTGCTGGCCAGCCCCCCTGCGGCGCAGCCTGTCGTTCTGCGGGATCGTTGACTGCGTGTTTCTGACCGCTTGTCGAGGCGCAGCAGCTCGAACTGACACGAAGAAACACGAAGTGATAAAAATCAAACACACCGAGCGACCTGTCTTCCAGCTGATTGGTTACTGCGCATGCGCAATCGGCGATGCAGAGTTTGAGGAAACTGACGCTTCTTGGCAGTCGGACTTCTGCGAGCAGCGGTGAGACGCCCCGCGGTGAGTACTCCGTTGACCCTGACACACGCGCGCGCGCGCACTCAAACACACGCACAGGCACGCACTTCGCGAGCGCACCTCCACGCGCCCCTTCTGCCGTCGGCGGGTGAGCGGACGAGCGGCTCTTCAGCGGAACACGACTCTGTTTAGTTGTTGCTGGAGTTGCTGTGGTTGTTGCTGCTTCCTGGCAGAGTGAGGGGGTTTGGGTTGGCTGCGTCTGCCCCGCAATGACGCGCTGACGCGCGCGGCGCTCGGCGCGGGGAAGGCGAGCGGAGGATTTCCAGGAAGCGGCGTCAGAAACCCTCCCGGGGTGTCCTGGACCCGAAGCGAAGGAACCCGAGTGCTCAGTTCTACCGAGACGGCTCGGCGAACCTCCGAGCCATCACCATGGCAACCGAACCCATGCTGCCGGCAGGCTTCCTGTTCTGGGAGAAGCCCGCACTCAGCCCGTCTCCTCCCGCTGCGGCGCGCGGCGCTCCGGCGGAGGAAGTCCGGCCGACGCGGAGGCTCAGCTGGCTCCCGGCTCACCCCGGAGCCTTGAGCGCCCTTTCGATGCGCTTTGCGACCCCACAGACGGTCTGCTGAGCCGCACCGGGCTCAGACCTTCAGCCCTTCCCCGACCACACCCATCACACCTGAGGCAACGTGAGGCGGCCGAGGTCGCCGATGCAGAGCACCTCGGGACGGTTTTCAGGACTTTGTGGTTGGAGGCGAGGGCACGCAGGAGGGAAACGGGTGTGCTTGGGGGGAGGGGGGGGGGGTCTCAAGGTCCAGTGGGCTCCAGGGTCCCGGAGAATAAAGGGAGGAGTCGAGTGAGTCGACAGAAAGTTACAACCCCGTCCCAGTAAAATGTGTCTCAGGGTGGAATGGTGTTCCTCGGCTGATTCCAGGTCAGTTTGGCCTGCACGATTGCACGGAGCACGACCCGCCGAATCAGTGGTCCTGGTCGATCCGGGTCTCGGGGCTCCGTTGATGATGCCTGTCGTCAGTCCACCTCCGACTCGGTTGTAACACAGGAAGCGCTCATTCTGCGGGATCGCTGCGCTCGGCTGCGGCCAACAGGCGCCACCGTCTGCTCGGGGCACCTCCACGTGATCAAAGTGTTTCCATGGAAACACACCTGTGACTCAGGTGGCCAGGGAATGCCTTATGTGTGTGCTGGCTCACCTGTATGGGATCACATGATCGTCTGAACCTGAAGGTGTCGCACTTCACGCCCCGCCTCTGCTCTGTGTTCCAGGTGATGCCTGAAGTAACTCTGAGCTCCGCCTCCAGGGCTGAAGGTAAGAACCTCCCCGCACTCCTCTTCTCCCTCCTCCTGCTCCTCCTCTTGCTGTTCCTGTTTGCAGCTCAGTTTGTGGTGAGTTTGTCACAGTGGCCCTGAATGCAGCACCACTTTTTTACCAGCTTGAAGTGAACAAACAGGAAGTCTGGCGCTGGTTCCTGCAAACACACTGATGCAAGCCCCTGAACACAACACACACACGCACACACGCACGCACACACACACTTGGACTGACATTGATCCTATGAGGGCTGCCTGGTGCCCCGCCCTCCCCGCATGGTGCCCCGCCCACCACAGTGGGCTCTTTGTTGGCCTTTGCTGATGTGAGGCCTCCCTGCGGCGGCAGCGGAGACGTCTGAACTGTCTCCGAGGACAAAGGCAGCCTGTGCTGTGGCGGCGCCGCCACTGGAGGTGACGTCATGGCGTTGGTGCCGGCGTCCATCAGAGCGCCCGAGAAAGCTCAATCTTCACTTTCACGGAGGCGAGAAAACAAGAGGGAGGCGCCTGTGCAGCTGTAGGAGCAAGACCTCCAAAATAAGAGCATTTGTCACAGTCATCTGTGTGGCCGTCATTCAGCTGAGCAGTTCCACCACCAGCCTCCAGTAGAGGGCGCCCCCACACTCACTCACTCTCGCGCTAATTGGATTAGGCCCCGCCCCCTCCCCCCAGGACAGCTCGTGGATTGAGTCAGATATGAACAGACAGTGAGCGGCACAGACCTGCTCCTGGTGTCTGAACCGTCCCGGTCCTGGTTCCAGTCTCAGCTCTGGTCCCGGTTCTTGATCTGGATGCATCCTCTGATTCTGAAACTGCAGAGCGTGCTGCCTTCAAGGTAGGCCAGGAATTCACAGCTTCAGCACAAACATCATGCATCTTTAGAGTAGCACACACACACACACACACACACACACACACACACACACACACGCACACACACAGTGTTCCTGATCAGCAGATTATTGTGTCGTTGCTTTGTGGTTGTGTGGTTCTCGTGTATGTTACGGTTCTGTACAAATTAAAAGCCTGAACACGCTGCATCCTAAACTTTTGTCTGTGTACGCTGAGACACTTGGGCAGACTCCATGACCTTCCTCTTTACACACCAGTGGCTCATGGGTAACGAAGTTTGAATGAAGGCTGAATATACAAAGTTACAGAAAATGTGTGTGTGTGTGTGTGTGTGTGTGTGTGTGTGTGTGTGTGTGTGTGTGTGTGTGTGTGTGTGTGTGTG
>JASSRZ010000020.1:74335-86127 GCA_032164315.1 Malacoctenus gilli
TTTGTTTGTTTGTTTGTTTGTCGTCCTCACCGGTGAATTACTGACACGTCAAATGAATCTTTTGGGAGTCGGTCGGATGTCTGTATGTTCCTGTGCGACGAGCACAGACGGCCTTAAAAGTGTGACGCTCGGGATGGACGATTGGACGGCGTTGGTCCCAGGCCCCGCCCACCTCCCCGCTGAAGCCATAAATCGTCCCCGTCAGGACAGAAAGGAGGCGGGGTCACCTTGCGTTCCTGTTTGTTTGCACGCTCTCCGTTCAATGTTAACGCCCAAGTTTCTCGACTTGCAAAATGACCCCCCCCCCCCCCAAAAAAATCCAGCTTCTGTTCGCGTTTTTTCTGCTCGCATTTTTCCGCCATTTTTTTCCGAATTTTCCCGCCATTTAACGTGTTATCGCGATGCCTACTGACGTATGCAGAAACGTCGGCCAACGGGACGTACTCGCGTACGCAAAAAATGAAGCCGCAGAAGAAGCCAAACTTATTTCGGAAAGGGATAAGTCTGGTAATACCACTTTGTACCACAAGGTGGTGCAGTGAGTCGCTTCACACGTTTTTCAGTATTTAAGAGAAACGCCAATAAGATCGGGAGGTTAGTAGACATGTACTGTACCTTTAAGGGATGCCATGAAATGCCGTATCAGCGAAATTTGGGTCTTTTTTATCTCGTTTTCAGGCTGAATGAAATCTCTACTGTGGGGGTGGGGCTTAATTTATGGAGCATTTCCATTGGCTACGGAATCAGGAAGCGTGAGGAGAAAAATATCCTCGTTTAAAAGTCTTCAATCGCGCGTTTCTGATATGTTTTGATCCTAAAACTCGACGGTATTTCTTCCCAAACCAAAGTCAGTGATTAAATAACTCGGTTTTCCGGAACCAGATCAAACGCAGCAGTATTAAATCAGATGGTTGAGCGTCCATTCGTGGAGCGAGCGGCGCTTCCTGCGTCCTCAATCCATCAGACGCAGGACGGCGCCCCCTTCAGGACGCGGCTTCAACTCGAACACGTAGCGTTTTTCCGGCTCTTCGCCCGACCTGTTTGTGGTTCCGATCGGGAACCAGAAAGGGGGTGAACGCCGCCGCCACCGCCGTGTCCGCCACGGGACACCGCTGGTGTTTTCAGGTCAGACGGTTCGCAGCTGAGCAAACTCCAGCGAGAATTCACATGCAGCTGAAGTCGCCCGAAATAACAATTTCCTGCGACGCTCCGCTGGGCGGTTCAGCTGCAGCCAAACGTGAAACGGCGTCACGTTAATCGAACTTTCCCAACTTGACAATTTCCTTTCGGATCAGATTCACGTTTTCGCCACTCAATCACGGGTTGAAGCTAAAGTTTTCAGGGTCTTTCTAAAGTTTCTACGTTCATCACCGAGACGAGCGTCTCCGAATCACCGACGCAAAGCGGGAAAATCAGCATCAAAGTGTTTTTTTTAGGTTAGAAAGTTTGATTTGTGCCAAAAGAAAGTCGGAAATGCCGAAGCTTTGCCGTCAAATCGCGTCCCAGTTTGAACTCATCACGTCGGAGGAACTTCATGATCAATGTCGCCAGCACAGTTTTAATAAAGTTCCATTTAAACGTAGGTTGTTTTTTTTTTCTTTTTCCGTGTGCGCCAAAGTCTGCATGACCCTGAAGGCATCGCCAGGTATTTTGAGTTAAAAGCAGGAAAAACCCGACGCAGGAAGCTGCGCGCCGATTGGCCGCGATGGGTCGCCGTGTGTTGTCGTCCGACATGTTCTCAGCTCTTCGCCTGTTTTCCTATTTAAAATTGAAAAAAATCGATGTAAAAAATGTTGCATTATTTGAATAAATAAGAGATCTGCTGTTCACGTTCGTCACGTGTCGCTTTCTGCAGGCGTTTATTTTGATTCCCTCCACTTCTTCTCTTGTGTCCCTGCGATGAGTTTTGCTCACATGTGCCACCTACAGGTGTGATGCGTTACTGCAGCATTCAAATATCAAGATTTTGGGTCAAATTCATCCTCGGCTACAACTGGTGAGACTGGTGACGACGCCGTATGTTAATGCTAATTCACCAGGGCTGCAGAACAAGAACAATATGGAGGCAGACAGTCAGTAACTGCCGTGTATCATCAGCGTAAAAACACAGTTCATAAAAACCAACAGCAGGAAATGCTAAACTGACAGATAAAAAAATGCAAATAATTTTATTAAGAAAAAATTGAAAAAATGTGTTATTCATTAAAAATGTGAATTGAATTTTTTTTTCAAAAAGTAAAAAAAAATCAACATTTATTTAGGAAAAATAATGAATAAAAATAAGGAAAAAATTATTTTTACAAAAATGAAATAACAGAAATGTCGTCGTCTTCTTCTGCGTCTTCTTCTTCTGTGTCTTCTTCTGTGTCTTTTTCTTCTTTTTCTTTTTCTTCTTCTGCTTCTTCTTCTTCTTTGTCTTCTTCATCTTCTGCTTCTGCTTCTTCTGCTTCTTCTGCTTCTTCTTCATCTTCTGCTTCTTCTTCTTCTTCTTTTGCTGCTGCTTCTGCTTCTTCTTCTCCTACTTATATTGGAGTTAAACAGGACTTGTGAGTTCGACTTGCTTCCAACAAGTCCGAATTGTCCCAAATTGATGTCCGGGACAGATTTGTTCCCCGGACCGATGTCCGTCGAACACTTTGATTCGTTCTCGGCCGTTTCATCTCAGCGTTCTTTACGTTAGGAGGACCAATGTCTAGTTTTCTGAAGTTCTCGGTGTAAAAAATTTCCTGGAAGTTGCGTACGGGCGATAACTGATTGACAGCGTCTCCGAGTCGCCGCGCGTCTTCGGCCGGCGCGGCGTTGATGCATTAAAACTCCCGAGTGTGTCCTGGAAGCTTTCTGACGTCGGTGAAAGTGATAACAAACGTGTTTTAATGCTCCGCTGCTCCGCAGGCGGGGAGCCGACGTGTTTTCAGGCGACCTTTGCTCTCGCTCGTGCTGTTCAAAAGCCGGCGGCCGGCCGGCAGGGTGGTCACTCTGCGCAGCCCCAGCTCGCTCTGCAGCTCTGTGAGGAGACGCAAGCGGACCCCTCGGCGACCATGACCACCTTCGACGACATCTTGGAGGAGACGGGCAAGTTCGGGCGCGCCCAGAAGCGGATCTTCGCCCTCTTCTGCCTGGTGTCCATGCCCTGGGCCGGCGTCTACGTGGGCATCGTGTTCCAGGGCTTCACGCCGGACCACTGGTGCCGGGACTCGGCGGCGGAGCGGCTGCGGCAGGAGTGCGGCTGGAGCGCGGCGGACGCCCGGCGGCTGACGGCGCCGCTGGTGAACGTGTCCGGGGAGCCGCAGCGCAGCGGCTGCCTGCAGTACGAGGTGGACTGGAACCGAAGCGCTCTGACCTGCGACGCACAGCAGCTGGACCTGGGCCACGCCCCCACCGCCGCCTGCAGGGAGGGCTGGCAGTACGACTACGAGGGCCGCCAGTCCTTCGTCACCGAGGTGAGCCGCCGGCCGCTTTATTGACCCGACGGGGAGACTTCAGCCGGGAGCACAAACAACGCTTCAAAACAAATGATTAGGTCAACAGCTCGTCACAGATGCTTATCAAACAAAACAGTCGAAAACAAACTCGAAAAGCTGCTCCAATGTTTTGATTTCAGGCATTTCGACAGTGAACTCGAACTTTATTTCACAGTTTTGACTTGAAACGCTTGTTGTGTTTTAGTTGTTTGTCTCAATGTGTGGCCGAGCGCCGTCTGAGTGTCTCCGTGTCGTCCCAGTTCGATCTGGTGTGTTCGGACGCCTGGCTGGTCGACATGTATCAGGCCACGCTCAACGTGGGCTTCCTGGTGGGGAGCATCGCCATCGGTTACCTGGCCGACAGGTGAGGCCTTCAGGAGAGGTTCCGCGCACGCGCCCGGGGAACAGGAAGTCACCGCGTCCTCCTTCTGTGCTGCCTTCAGGTTCGGCAGGAAAATGAGCTTCCTCATGTCCAACCTGCTCAACGGCATCGCCGGCATCCTGGTGGCCGTGGCGCCCAACTACGCCGCCCTGCTGGTCTTCAGGACGTTCTACGGCTTCGGCGTGAAAGGCGGCTGGGTGGCCGGATACGTGCTGAGTAAGCGTGCCGTCGGCGTCAGTTCGTTAATGCCGAAGCATCTGTTGAGACGCTTCGGATGTTTGCAGAGTCCCCGTTTGTGTCTCAGTCACAGAGATCGTCGGCGTGGAGTACCGGCGCACGGTGGGCGTCATCTACCAGATGTTCTTCAGCGTCGGCATCCTCCTCCTCCCTCTGCTCGCCTACTACATCACCGACTGGCGCTGGCTGCAGGTCGCCATCACCGTGCCGTACATCGCCTTCCTGTGCTACTACTGGTGAGAGCCGAGTGCGTCCCGTGAGCTTTTACGCAGCTGTTCGTGAGGTAGCGGAAGCCTCGGGGGATCTGAGGCTTCGTTCTGTCCCGACGTCTCCATCAGGTTCATCCCCGAGTCTCCGCGATGGCTCCTGTCTCAGAACAAGAAGGCCAAGGCGGTGCAGATCACCGAGGCCATGGCCAAAGAGAACAAGAGGACTCTGTCCAAGAACATCGAGGTAGCCGCCGACGCCAGCGAAAACGCCCGCCTGGTCGGCGGCTCCGACGCTAACAAAACCGTTCCCATCCGATGCCGCAGACTTTGGCGGACGATAACGCCGACTCGAACACCGCCTCCTTCTTGGACCTGATCAGGACGCCCAATATGAGGAAGCACACGTTCATCCTCAGCTACAACTGGTGAGACTGGTGACGCCGCCGTATGTTAATGCTAATTCACCAGGGCTGCAGAACAAGAACAATATGGAGGCAGACAGTCAGTAACTGCCGTGTATCATCAGCGTAAAAACACAGTTCATAAAAACCAACAGCAGGAAATGCTAAACTGACAGATAAAAAAATGCAAATAATTTTATTAAGAAAAAATTGAAAAAATATGTTATTCATTAAAATTGTGAATTGAATTTTTTTTTCAAAAAGTAAAAAAAAAATTAATAACATTTATTTAGGAAAAATAATGAATAAAAATAAGGAAAAAATTATTTTCAGAATCAACAGAAATTTCTTCTTCTTCTTCTTCTTCTGCGTCTTTTGCGTCTTCTTCTGCTTCTTCTTTTTCTTCTTCTGCTTCTTCTTCATCTTCTGCTTCTTCTTCTTCTTCTTTTGCTGCTGCTTCTGCTGCTTCTTCTTCTCTTTCTTCTTCTTCTTCTTCTCCTTCTTCTTCTTCTTCTTCTGCGTCTTCTTCTTCTTCTTCTTCTTCTGCGTCTTCTCCTTCTTCTTCTTCTTCTGCGTCTTCTTCTTCTTCTTCTTCTCCTTCTTCTCCTTCTTCATCCCCGTGTGCATCCAGGTTCACCAGCGCCGTGGTCTACCAGGGTCTGATCATGCGGCTGGGGATTCTGGGAGGAAACGTCTACATCGACTTCCTCATCTCCGGCCTGGTGGAGTTCCCCGCCGCCTTCCTCATCCTCTTCACCATCGAGCGCATCGGCCGCCGCCTCCCCTTCGCCACCGCCAACATCGTGGCCGGCGCCTCCTGCTTCATCACGGCCTTCATCCCCGACAGTGAGTTTGGCGGCGCGGACGGGCACAGACGCCCTGCTGAGTGTCTGACTGACCGGCGCCGCCGTCCTCTGCAGGCATGTTCTGGTTCAAGACGGTGGTGGCGTGCATCGGCCGCCTCGGCATCACCATGGCGTTCGAGATGGTCGTGTTTGTGAACACCGAGCTCTACCCGACGTTCGTCAGGTAAAAACGCCGCGAGCCGCCGGCGGACGCCATCAGGAGAAAAGCTGTGGTTTTATCACGCCGTCTGTCTGCAGGAACCTGGGCGTGTCGGTCTGCTCCACGCTGTGTGACGTCGGCGGCATCGTGGCGCCGTTCCTGCTCTACAGGCTCGCCGTCATTTGGCTGGAACTTCCCCTCATCATCTTTGGTGAGCTTTGATGTCTTTCCTGTTAAAACATAACATTTAATCTTCAAAGTAAAAGCCTCCAACTGCCAAACCTCAGTCAATGTTCGATCTAAGCGGTCCGTCGGCCATGTTTGGCGTGCTGGTGAAGGTTAACCGCGCTGTGCTCTTCAGGGGCTCTGGCGTTCTTGGCCGGCGGTCTGGTGCTGCTGCTTCCGGAGACCAGAGGCGTCCCGCTGCCCGACACCATCGACGACATCGAGTTCCCGGAGAAGTGAGTGTTTGCTACGCCGCTCCTTTCCAAGCCAAAAGTGTTAAGCCCCGCCCCTCGGACAAGTCGGCTCAGACCGTGTAATGATATGTGTGTGTGTGTATTCGTGTGTCCAGGGCCAAGCAGAAGGCCGCAAACCAGCAGTTGACCAACCTGCTTCCCAGCAGCGACGTGTCGACCAACAAGGAGCCGGCGGTCGTTTGAGCTCCGCACTCAACTCAGTATTTATTGATGCTGTTGAACAGTGTTTTTATTGTTGTTTATCAACATGTTTTTGTGTGTGTGTGCGAATCTCATGTTTCTAATGGAGGAATTTCTGATTTTGAATAAAATTGTTCCTTGTAACTGTTTGGGGACTTGAGAGTTTCATTGAGACACTGACCTCTGACCTCATTTTGGACTCTAATAGAAGAGAGACAAAACCACAATCTCTTGTGTTGACCTTTTTTTTAATCCACCACAGTTGAAACCAGTACAATTAACCTTATTTTCCGCTAATAAAACACCTTCTCACGCCAGCCTGTCTGTTAAAAAAAAAAAAAATCCCCTACACGGTCCCTTCCTGCTCAGTTGGCCTTGATGGTCGCGTCGATCCAGTCCACGAACTTGGACACGCGCGCGTACACGCCGGGCTTCATGGCGTTGGCGCAGCCCAGACCCCAGGAGGTGACGCCCTGCAGGATGAACTTGTTCTGGGCGTTGCACACCAGAGGACCGCCGCTGTCGCCCTGCGGCGTGGAGGTAAATAAAAAAACTTCATTCAGATGAGCGGTACTTTATTTATTTGTCTTTTTTTTTATTAACGCAACCTGAGGAAATTGAGTACGCTAACAGCCCCGGTGTATTGTGCTAACCTTACGTAGCAGCACTTGGCTTCTCGTGCTAACCGGAAGCAGCCAAGAGGGGACACTTAATCAACAACTTTAGCGGAAGTGTCAGTAAACTAACGTTTATTCAGAGTCACGCGCGTCAGTTTGTTGCCGTTAGCCTTTCACGCTAAGCAGAGGCAGCGGCCAGCTGGCAGTTACTGTTTACACGGGAAGTAGCGTGTGGCCGTTTCCGGTGTGTTTCCGGGGTGTCCCGTACCTGGCAGCTGTCCGTTCCCCCCTCGATGTTTCCGGCGCACATCTCGTGGTCCTTGACGCGGCCGTTCAGGTAGGACGGCCGGTTGCAGATCTTGTTCTCGATGACGGGGAAGCCGGCCTCCTTCAGGACGCCGTCGCCTCCCGTACCTGCAACACACCTGCCGGCAGTTATCTTCCTCCTCCTCCTCTTCCTCATCTCATTCCTCACCTCAGGAGCAACAAATGTTGTCGTCTTGCGGTGACGTCACTGAGGGACTTTCCTAAACTGATGCTGGTGCCCGAACTTGCGGATTTTGTTGGGTCTCACCTTGGGTCTCACCCCATCCGGTGACGTAACACTCGGTTCCGCTGGGAACGACGAAGTCTTTCTCCGGCAGACACGCCGGCTGCACTTTTTCGTTGATGGTCGCAGGTCTGAACACAAAAAAATCAACGATTTTTATCCATTTTGAATTAAAAGTTGTCCAATTAAGTCCAGTGTAAGAAAATATTTAATTTTCGATTTATTATGAAATCAACTTTGGAGATAGATTAAAAAAAATCGAAGTCTGCATTTTTTTCAGCTGAACTGTGACATCATGAGAGTAAATTCTGGACTTCCTCAAATTTTTCTCATGAAGCTGGACTGAATCCAAGACGTTCGATTTCCAAAAAAACTCCCAATCCGGCTGTTCCGACTTGTTAACAACCCTCCTCCCCGCATCTTCGTGCTGGATGGAAGTCGGACCTGCTGAGTTTGAGCAGAGCGATGTCGGCCCCGTTGGGTCCCAGCACCAGTTTTTCCAGGTTCCTCTCCTGCTTGGAGGACTCGGACGCCCTCTCTGTGTGGATCCCCAGGAGGACCTTATAGGCCGAGGGCCGCTTGGACCTGCGGAGCAAAGATTTGTGGGGATCAGTCGGGACTCAAGGCGGGGGTTTGGAGGGGGGTACGACGGGGGCCGGGCTCGGACCTCTCCAGGCAGTGAGCGGCAGTGACGACCCACTGAGGGTGGATCAGGGTGCCTCCACAGAAATGGATCCCTGTGCTGGGACACAAAGAGAGACCAAGACGCATCAGAAACGACCGACAAAGTCTCCGTGTGATGGATTCGCTGCGGGTGAACCCTTTAAGCAACATCGGCGTGTACTTTGTGCGCAGGCTGATCTGCCACGGCCACGAGTGCGCTTTGGAAATACAGCCTCCGACGATTCGACCAAAGCAGCGCTTGGGTCTGGTCGCTGGCGTCCCGCAGTTGGTCCCGGTGGTGGAAGCTCCTGAACCGAAGAGCAAAGTCAGTTTAGCCTCACCTCAACAAAATAAAAGCCCCAATGTTTTGGATCTGGTAGGAGGTCCCTAATGGTGCGATCTTTGTCCCCAGAGTGTTTCCAAAGCGTCCCGTTCTCCGTCTCTCTGCTGACGTACCACAATCGGGGATCCGGCAGTAGTCCCACTTCTTGTCCCGGTCGGTGGTGTAGCACCACGGTCCGTTGACGTCGCTGTCCGGATTCCTGCAGCTCTGAAAGAGGACGGACGGATGGAGTCAACGAATCAGGTTGGTCCTGTTCACACACACACACACGCACACACACAGGTGCGCTCACTCACATTGCCGTCCAGGCCTTTGGTGGGGTGGGTTTGTGGGGTGAAGCTGTTGTGTTGGTGAGGACTTTGGGCGCTCCACGCCTGGCAGGTCACGCCCACAGCTGTGATGGAGGTCTGACCTCGGTATGTGGCTCCGTTTCCCACCTTACAGTCTGAATCGGCATTTAGATCAACAGAAGAGTGAAGAGATGAGACGCGACTGAGCCGACCTTTAACTGCTTTTATCAGAAACACCAGAGAAGTTCCTAGTGAGTCCAGGTGCTCACCCCTCTGAGTGGGAGCCTGGGTCACGGTGGACGGAGGCTGGGGCTTCGGTGCAGTGGTGGGTTGTTGTTGTTTCGGGGGGCATTTCTCCAGGTTACAGTACTCCCAGCGCACTTTGGGGTCTGTGGTGTAGCACCAAGGAGCCCGGTCACCGTCTGGGTTCCTGCAAAGGTTCCTCTTCAAGTCCCTGTTGAAGGAAAGCAGACAGCTCTTAGAAAGGGACGCGAACTCATCCAACTAAATAGTCGCTGGTCGGGCGCTCACGCTGCCGGGAAGTTCTGGGGTGTTTTGTTGTGCCGGTGAGGCGTCGAGGCGCTCCACATCTGGCACTTCTTCCCGCTGATGGTCTCCGACGTTATCCCCCGGTAGTTGCTGCCGTTATCTTCGTAGCAGTCGTCCTCGTCGGGGGGGATCACCGGCTCGTCTACGGCCACCGACAACAAACACGTCAGGTCGCCACCAGTTGACCACTGTGGGGTGCTGAGCAGACTGCAAAACTCTTAAGTACCGGGTGCAGGTGAGTCCCCACAGCGCGGCACACTGCAGTACTCCCAGCGGGTATTGGGGTCAGTCGTGTAACACCAGGGCATCCTCTCGTTGTCGGGATTCCGGCAGTAGTTGTTCTCCAGGCCTCTGATAGAAGTGAACACCCGTGAAGCAACGCAGACATCCATGAGGGCGGACCCCGGCCCCCCCTTGCCCCCGGGTGACTCTTACTTGCAGGGGTAGTTCTCGGGGCTTCGGTTGTGTTTGTGTGGCGCCTGAGCCGACCAGCTCTGGCACGTTTTCCCGGACTCGGTTACGGCGGCGGTGCCTCGGTAGCTTCCGCCCTCGCCGGTAATGCAAGTCATCTCTGGGACGATGGTGGGAGGCTCCGAGGCTGAAAGGAAGGAGGAAGATGCTCTATAATCTAATCTATTCTATAATCTAATTGACAAAGAAGCCCTTGGATGTGGGAGGACTCACTGCAGCGAGGTATGGAGCAGAAGTCCCACCGCTTGGACGGGCTGTTGGTGAAGCACCACGGCCGAGGATCTCCGTCTGGGTTCCTGCAGTAGTTCTCCTCCAGGAACTTCTCTGGCAACCTGTTGACCCCAGCGAATCATCAGCGAGCAACTCTGAAACCACTCGATAAATCCCTGAAAGCGTCGTCCGGCGGGTCTCACGCGGTGGGGTTGTAGCCGTGGTTGTGGGGCTTCTGGGAGTCCCAGCGCTGGCAGGTGAAGCCGTTCTCGGTGGTGGTCATCTTTCCCCGGTAGTCTTCGCCGCTGCAGTAGATACAGTCCTCTGTCGGGAGACAAGAAGGCAGATACACGCAAATCATCCTGCCAGTTTGGCTTTTTTGGCATTAAGAAAGAGCAAAAACATGTGGACCCAACATTGAACCTTGAGGAACACCCCAGAGAGCGCAGTGCAGCTCACCGGTGCAGCTGGCCACGTTGCAGTGCTCCCAGCGGGTGTTCTCGTCGGTGGTGTAGCACCAGGGGCCCCCGCTGTCCCCGTCTGGGTTTCTGCAGAAGTTGGACTCCAGGTCGGCTCGGGGGTGCGACTGAGGTGTGATGCTGCGAGGGGGGGGGGGATAACAGGTGGCTCTCAGACACACGGACGCTACAGACCGGCGAATTGTCGGCGAGGCGGTCGTTCGTACTTGGGTCTGTGCGGGTACTTTGCTTCCCATCGCTGACAAACTTTCCCCGATTTGGTTCTTGTTTTGGTGCCTCTGTAATCCGATCCTATTCCGTTCACACACTCCAAGAGGTAATCTGGATTGAAAACAGAAGAGCACTCTCGAATCCGGCCGCGCGACACGACGCAGATTTGTAACTCGGATCACTTTTGGAACACAGACTTGCCATTTTTCTCGTATAAAACGGTACTCGCTCGGCGCAGGATGGACTCCGACTTGGAGTTGGCGGCGGCCGTCCAGCACTCCTGGTCCTTCTCGATGTAGATGAAAGCCCTGCGGGGAGCGACGCGGCACGTCAGGCCACGCCGTGCCGACGTCGCAGCCGGCACGGCGTGCGCACTCACCTGCAGGTGAAGATTGTCTCTTCGTCACATTTGGTGCCGCACTGGGCCGCCGAGTCCACCGTGTAGAGCCGTTTGTTCAGCGAGAGGACCCACGCGCCCTCCGTCTTAGTGTAGCTGTCGACATCGACACCGCCGACTGCAAAGACACGCGAACATCATAGTTTTTTTTTAACGGTTTTCAGACAAAGTTTTCAGTAACTTTCAAAGAGGAACAGTTTCGTGGGCTGTCGTGTTTTGCTTTTTGGTTGAGAGTAAGTTCGATTTTGGTCCGTGCTGGACTTCCTGGAAATCAGCTGTGAAATCCTCAAATGTTTGAGTGCGCGATGCGACGAGAGTCAGATCAGTTTGCACATTTGTGCAACAACGTGCTTACAAAACACTGTTTGCAGTCCTGAACTGTGTCCAAGACGGTGAGTCACAGATCGTGCAGCACAAAAACATGCCGTCCTCATGGAGAAGAGACACACGACAACATCTTACAGGTGGTTTCCTACAATACACATAATTGTTGTCTTCAGTTTAAGAAGTAGTTGGTCCTCAGTTGCAGTTTTACCACGTTATGGGTGTAGAAAATGACAATCTTTCGTAGTATTCCGCAGTTTGAGCCAGAAAAGTTCCTATTTCGTTGATTTCTTCATGTTGGATTGTCTTTATTGTTTCGGTCACTGATGTCAACA
>JASSRZ010000020.1:100253-119114 GCA_032164315.1 Malacoctenus gilli
TGTGTGTGTGTGTGTGTGTGTGTGTGTGTGTGTGTGTGTGTGTGTGTGTGTGTGTGTGTGTGTGTGTGCGAGCGCGCACGCACGCTGAAGGTTGTGTCTGCTGAAGTGAACAGCAATGAACATAAGCAACAGCTCATTGGTTCAGACTTTGTGGAACGGCTGCAGGAGCTGATGGGAGTTAATACATCAGCCACGTTTTTTATGGGGGGCCTGATACTTCATGCGAAGTTTCTCATGTATTTCCAAAAGTACTCCAAAGTTTGAATTGGGCAGGACACAAAGGAGCGGGTTGATGTCTTTACATCGTTTTGTATCGCTTACTAAACGTTCTTTCACACCGGCTGTTTTCAGGGCGACCTTGTTGAGGTTTTTTTCAGTGTTCGTACTGAGCCAGCCGCTCTGGAAGCAGCCTGACGAACTTCTCTCGGAGCGACTGAAACTCAGCTTCAACGTGACACACTTTGACGAAGCCGCGAACCAGCTGTCCCGCATGTGACACACGCTCGAGCTAAAGGATTCCTGCAGGTCAGTTCGCTCAAACTGTTCATGGGTTCGTTGTAAATGTCCATAGAAAGAAGCACACAAACTCTATTGGCCTGAGTGCTGCGTCACGCGCTGGAAACGCGACGTCCTGTCTGGTTCGTTCAGCCTGTTTCATGGCGTTGGTTAGGATTTCACTTCAGCTCGGACGAGTTTTCATTTTCCTGGTAGGAAATTCCTTCACGGTGTGCACAAACAGGGCAGAGTCACTGCAGGTAAAATGTTAAGGATCATTTCTGAAGCACGAGGAAATATGAAAGCAGTGGGGAAGTGAGGACGAACGACAACAAGTCCGTCATTGTTTTTCAATCCAGAGAAGTATAAAATAAAGGTTGTGTCTTCGATGGGACCCCTAAGAAACAGTGGGAACGGAGACGATGGGCTACCGATCGGTTCATGTCAACAGAAGGAATTTGCAAAAGTTGCAGGATCCAATAAATTGTATTTGGACAGTTGCTTGAATTACAAATGAGGAGGGACTTTTTGGTTATTGGTCTTTGGTCTGGTTTTTCACCAGCGTGGCAGTAAAAAAAACAGCATTTTACGTCTGAGGTTAGCTGAGAACCACTTTAACTCCCAGAGAGATAAGTTAATACTGATTCCTATTTTTAGTGTGATAAGTTGATTTGACTTACAGTGAAACTTGCGCTTCTTTTCCGTTAGAAAACCAGCCTTACTTGGTTCAACTCTACCTGGTCTTAGAGCAGTTCCATTAGAACGTGATTTCTTTTAAAAAGCGAGACAGAAAGAGCTCAAAAATAAATCACAGCGAAGAACAAGTTGGCTCTCATCCCACCTTTTTCGCATGCTCCCCCACAGTTTGGACACCTCAGTGAAACTTCGAGCTCTTGGTGAACAGGCAAAGAGGCGGAACGCAGTCACCTTGCAGGTGAGGCAAAAGTCAAAAAGTTGTCGGCTCGCCGAAGGGAGCCGGCGGGTTGAACCGCGCAGCCGCCAGTCAATCAGGGAGCCAGCCGGCGAGCGCTGCAGCTCACCAGTTAGCCACTAAGCCAGTGGTGGATTACAAATCAGGGGGAAGACTGGCAGCCAAATGAGTCTCTGGAGTCCAGCCAAGCCTCGCTCTGATCACTTCTTTTAATGGCAAAGAAAAGAACAGAGAACACAGGATTTGGGGATGGAAAAAGGGCCTGTTTTTAATCAGAGCGCAGACTTAATCTGGGAGGCTGCTGATCAGAAGTTGTTGGCTGTTTCGAGTGACATCATGCTTGTTCTGCGGGTCATCTCCCTGCAGCTGTGTTGTTGCTGGACTCCTCGCCGGTTTAAAGGGTTGGGTTTTTTGTTTTGTTTTTTCTCTTTGATGCGCAAAGAAAATTAAATGTAAACAAGATGGGAGGGGAGGGGTGTCTTCTGTGGGGGGTGACAGCAATCCGCTGTGCTGTTTACCGTACATGGATTTCATTACAGCCAAATGTTTGGGAAAAACAAACTGGCCGACACAGCTGTATGTCAGGCATGGAAAACAGCGCTGCTCCGGGGTGTGAGAACGCAAACATCACACCGAACATTAAGTTTATGCACGCACACGCACAAAAGAACTGTAGACTCAGATAAAACCGCACTTACACATATCCAACACATGCGGCTAATAGCTGGAACTCCCGAGTGACAACAGAATGCAGCCGTGGAGTGAATCTCGTGCAACTCAGAGGAACGCCGAAACCCTCTGGAAGTGTCGCAACTTCCCTCATTAATGAAGCATGTGCCATTTCTGTGGCCACATACCTGGCAGCGCTCTGTTTACTTGGCCACGACGCGTTACCGTGTGCCAAAGAAGGGAGCTCGTCCCATGTAAACACGCACAGATGAATGAAGATTTTGGTTGCAACAGTTTCCCAACTGTTGAGTCGTTATTTGGGGGGGTGGAGGGGCGGGGGGGGGGGGGGGGGGCGGGGCTGGGGGTACGAGCGGTGACGTCATGTGACGTGTGGCAGGACGAGAGCACCATCCCTCCGGAGGACATGCTGAAGGCCAAGCAGCTCGGCTTCTCCGACAAGCAGATCGCGCTCGCCATCCAGAGGTGAGTCGCGGGGCGTGCCGGCGGCGCCCGCCGTCGCTCCGCCCGCCCGCCCGCCCGCCGTCGCCCACAGCTCTCTTCTCGTCCGCCGCAGCACGGAGCTGGCGGTCAGGAAGCTGCGTCACGACTGGTCCATCCTGCCGGTGGTGAAGCAGATCGACACGGTGGCGGCGGAGTGGCCCGCCCACACCAACTACCTGTACCTGACGTACCACGGCACGGAGGACGACCTGCGCTTCGACGACCAGCACGTCATGGTCATCGGCTCCGGCGTCTACCGCATCGGCAGCAGCGTGGAGTTCGACTGGTGCGCCGTGGGCTGCATCACGGAGCTGCGCAAGGTCAGAGCGCCGCCGCCGCAGTCGCCGCCGCCGCCGCCGCCACGTCCTCGGGGACGCCGCAGCGTCTCTGAGCGCCGAGCGTGTCGTTGCAGATGGGCTTCAAGACCATCATGGTGAACTACAACCCGGAGACGGTCAGCACCGACTACGACATGTGCGACCGGCTCTACTTCGACGAAATCTCCTTCGAGGTGAGTCCCCCGGCGTCCGCGGCTGCTCGGCAGGTCGCCGGAGCCGAAAAGGCGTCGGCCGGGCGTCCGACGGCTGCGCTGTGGGCGTGTCCGTCCAGGTGGTGATGGACATCTACGAGCGGGAGAACCCGGAGGGCGTCATCCTGTCCATGGGGGGCCAGCTGCCCAACAACATCGCCATGTCGCTGCACCGCCAGCAGTGCCGCATCCTGGGGACGTCGCCGGAGTTCATCGACTGCGCCGAGAACCGCTTCAAGTTCTCCCGGATGCTCGACACCATCGGCATCAGCCAGCCGCAGTGGAAGGAGCTGTCCGAGACCGAGGTAGGCCCCGCCCGCTCGCCGCCGCCTTCCCTCGCCGCTCGCCGCCGCCGCCTCTCACCCGCCCCCGCGTGTCTCCGCAGTCGGCGGTGAAGTTCTGCGAGGCGGTGGGCTACCCCTGCCTCGTGCGGCCCTCCTACGTCCTGAGCGGCGCCGCCATGAACGTGGCCTACAGCGACGGCGACCTGGAGAAGTTCCTGAGCAGCGCCGCCGCCGTGTCCAAGGAGCACCCCGTGGTCATCTCCAAGTTCATCCAGGAGGCCAAGGCCAGTGCGCCGGGCGCCGTCGCCACGGCGAGCAGCACGCGACCGACCGACCGACCGACCGACCGACCGACCGCCGCCGCTGACCGCCGTCCCGTTTTGGCTCTGCAGGAGATCGACGTGGACGCGGTGGCGTGCGACGGCGTGGTGCTGGCCATCGCCGTGTCGGAGCACGTGGAGAACGCCGGCGTGCACTCGGGCGACGCCACGCTGGTCACGCCCCCTCAGGACCTCAACCAGAAGACCATCGAGAGGATCAAGATGATCGTCCACGCCATCGGCCAGGAGCTGCAGGTCACCGGGCCGTTCAACCTGCAGCTCATCGCCAAGGTCAGAGCGTCGCCGCGGAAACGCCAGCGCCCCGGCGCCCGGGCGACCCCTCGCGTGACCTCCTGTGATGCTCCGCCCCGCAGGACGACCAGCTGAAGGTGATCGAGTGCAACGTCCGCGTCTCGCGCTCCTTCCCCTTCGTGTCCAAGACCCTGGGAGTGGACCTGGTCGCCCTGGCGACGCAGGCCATCATGGGCGAGGAGGTGGAGCCTGTGGGTCTGATGAGAGGGAAGGGGATCGTGGGAGTGAAGGTAGGCGGCGCTGGCGGTGGCGGCGGCGGCGTCCCCACGGGTCCGCTCCGCCTGGTGCTGACCGCGCCGTCTCCCGCAGGTTCCGCAGTTCTCCTTCTCGCGGCTGGCCGGCGCCGACGTGGTGCTCGGCGTGGAGATGACCAGCACGGGCGAGGTGGCGTGCTTCGGCGAGAACCGCTACGAGGCCTACCTGAAGGCCATGCTGTCCACCGGCTTCAAGATCCCCAAGAAGAACATCCTGCTGTCCATCGGCAGCTACAAGGTGAGCGGCCGCCCGCCGCAGCTGCTCCACAGGTAGCAGGAGCGGAACACCCGAGGCTGACGGCAGGTGTGCGCGCTGTGCCCTTCAGAATAAGAGCGAGCTGCTGCCCACCGTCCAGGCTCTGGAGTCGCTGGGATACGACTTGTACGCCAGCGTGGGGACGGCCGACTTCTACACGGAGCACGGCGTCTCGGTAACCCTCCGGCCCCGCCCGCACCGCCGCCGTCGTCCGCGGTCCGGCGTTGACGGGTGCCCGCCTGCGTCCTCAGGTGACGGCGGTGGACTGGCCGTTCGAGGAGGACGGCGAGGTGTCCACGCGGGAGAAGCAGCGCAGCATCATGGACTACCTGGAGGAGAACCACTTCGACCTGGTGGTCAACCTGTCCATGAGGAACAGCGGCGGGCGCCGCCTCTCCTCCTTCGTCACCAAGGGTTACCGCACCCGGCGCATGGCCATCGACTACTCCGTCCCGCTCATCATCGACATCAAGTGCACCAAGCTCTTCGTGCAGGTGGGCGCCGCTCGCCGGCGCCGCGACGCCGTCCGGTCGGCGGCGACGTGACGGAGTTCCCTCTGGTTGCAGGCGCTGCATCGGATCGGACGCTTCCCTCCGGTGAAGACGCACGTCGACAGCATGACGTCGCAGACGCTCGTCCGGCTGCCCGGTGAGTCGCCGCCGGCAGGAAGTCGGCTCCTCAGCTTCCTGTGCGCGCGTGTGTGTGTGTGTGCGTACCTGACCCCCGCGGCCCCCCCCCCCTCCGACCGATCCCAGGTCTGATCGACGTCCACGTCCACCTGCGCGAGCCCGGCGCGACCCACAAGGAGGACTTCGCCTCGGGCACGGCGGCCGCTCTGGCCGGAGGAGTGACCATGGTGTGCGCCATGCCCAACACCTCGCCCGCCATCACCGACGCCGACAGCCTGTCGGTGGCGCAGAAGGTGAGACGGCGGCCGGGACCGGTCCGGACCGGCTCCGGGGGGGGCGGGGGGCCGCGTGGCCGACGCGCGGTGAGTCTCTGTGGTCTCGTGTCCTCAGCTGGCTCGTGCGGGCTGCCGCTGCGACTACGCGCTGTACCTGGGCGCCGCCGCGGACAACGCCGACGCGCTGGTGCCGCTGGCCGGCCAGAGCGCCGGCCTGAAGATGTACCTGAACGACACCTTCTCCACCCTCAAGATGGACAACGTGTCCGTGTGGATGGAGGTGAGTTCCTCGACGGTAACCGGCTGAGCCGCGATGGCGCCGCCCGGTGGTTAAAGATGCGCAGGTCTGCGTCGCCGTGACGACTCGTCTCTCGCAGCACTTCGAGAAGTGGCCGAAGCACCTGCCCATCGTGGCGCACGCCGAGAAGCAGACGGTGGCCGCCATCCTGATGGTGGCGCAGCTGTACCAGCGCCCCGTGCACATCTGCCACGTGGCCAAGAAGGAGGAGGTGAGCGCGCTTCGTCCCCGTCGCCGCGTCCGACGCGCCGCAACCCGCTGACGCCGCGCCGCTTCTCCTCGCCGCCCGCAGATCACCATCATCCGGGCGGCCAAGCAGAAGGGCATCCAGGTCACCTGCGAGGTGGCGCCGCATCACCTCTTCCTGTGCACCGACAACGTGCCGGCCATCGGCGCCGGCCGCGCGCAGGTCCGGCCCATGCTGGGCACCCGCGAGGACATGGAGGCGCTGTGGGAGAACCTGGACATCATCGACTGCTTCGCCACCGACCACGGTGAGTCCGGGAGGGGGGGGGGGGGTGGCGCCGACTGGTTGCCGCGGCGACTGAGCGGTTTCTGGCCCCTCCCACCAGCCCCTCACACCGTGGAGGAGAAGAACGGCGAGCGTCCTCCCCCCGGCTTCCCCGGCCTGGAGACCATGCTGCCGCTGCTGCTGACCGCCGTCAGCGACGGGCGCCTCACCATGGACGACATCATCCGCCGTCTCTATGACAACCCGCGCAAGATCTTCAACCTGCCGGCCCAGGACAACACATATGTGGAGGTACGGAGACGCACACACACACACACACACACACACACACACGCACGCAGCTCACCTGCCCTGTGTGTCCCAGGTGGACGTGGAGCAGGAGTGGGTGGTCCCGCCCGCGCTGCAGTTCACCAAGTCCAAGTGGACGCCGTTCGAGGGGATGAAGGTGAAGGGCAAAGTCCGCCGTGTGGTGCTGAGGGGCGAAGTGGCGTACATCGACGGACAGGTGACACACACGCACACACACACACACACACACACGGAAGGGAACGTCTGAACACATTTCACTCATTGAAACTGCTTAGAAAGTTTACTGTGCGTACGTGCGTGTGTGTAGGTTTTGGTCCCTCCAGGTTACGGAGAAGACGTGAAAACATGGCCGACTTCTTCCGTTCACTCTGAACCTCTGAAGGAAAGTCCGAAGGTAGAAAAACGTTTGTTGGTCACAATTACGATTGAACAAACAATGAGACGAGATAAAGGGACGAACCCGTCCATCCGTCCGTCCGTCCGTCTCAGACTCCGGAGCACCCTCGTCCCACGCCTCCTCGTGACGTCACCGTTCGCTCCCGGGCGGCGAGCCCTCGGCGCGCCGGCGACGCCCGCTTCCTGCAGCCGGCCCGAGTTCACCGCTCCTCCGACCCGGGCCTGCCCCCAGGTGAGGCCACGCCCCGGCGGGCGCCGCCTCGGCCGTGTCGGCCGCCCCGGCGCTCCGACTGACTGACTGACCGCGTTCGTGCGTGCGTGTTGCAGAGGTGGTCATGCTTCCTCCCAGCGGCGCCGGCGAGGCGTACGGCCACCCCCCGCCGCTGTCCAGGCTGCTGTCCCCTCAGGCCGGCCCGGGCGCCGCCCCCCCCGGCCAGGTCCCCCACTTCCAGATGTCCCCCCTGCTGCACCCCCTGGTGGGCCAGCACATCCTGACCGTCAGCCAGTTCAGCAAGGAGCAGGTACGCCGCGACGCCGCGGCCTCGCGTCGCTTGATGCCGGGGTTGCCGTGGTGACCGGCCTCCGTCTGCGCTTTCAGATGTCGCACCTGTTCAACGTGGCCCACACTCTGCGTCTGATGGTCCAGAAGGAGCGAAGCCTCGACATCCTGAAGGTAACGGGGACCGCCTCTCGCTCCCCCGCCTCCGGCCGAGCTCCTCCCCTGAAACGCGCTTCCTGTTCAGGGCAAGGTGATGGCGTCCATGTTCTACGAGGTCAGCACGCGCACCAGCAGCTCCTTCGCGGCGGCCATGCAGCGCCTGGGCGGCTCCGTGGTGCACTTCAGCGAGGCCACGTCGTCGGCGCAGAAAGGCGAGTCGGTGGCCGACTCGGTGCAGACCATGAGCGGCTACGCCGACGTGCTGGTGCTTCGCCACCCGACGCCCGGCGCAGTGGAGGTGCGTTCAGGAGCCGCCGGACGCTCGGAAACTTGCCGTAGGGTTACTGAGCGAGCGCCGCTGGGCCCTCCTGGCCAATCAGAGACGAGCGACGAGTCTATTCACGTTCCCGGGCTCGGCGCTCCCCCGGACCTGTCGTAACCTCGCTTCTCTCCGCGGCCACAGAGGGCGTCGCGTCTTTGCCGGAAGCCGGTGATCAACGCCGGCGACGGCGTGGGCGAGCACCCCACCCAGGCGCTGCTGGACGTCTTCACCATCCGGGAGGAGCTGGGGACGGTCAACGGCATGACGGTGAGGCGGCGGCGGCGGCGGCGACGCCACACCCCCGAGAAGGCCCCGCGACTTACTAACCGCCAAGCGCTGCTCCCATCAGATCACCATGGTGGGCGACCTGAAGCACGGACGCACCGTCCACTCGCTGGCCCGCCTGCTGACCCAGTACCGCATCACGCTGCGCTACGTGGCGCCCAGCAACCTCCACATGCCCGCCGAGATCATCCGCTACGTGGCCTCCAAGGGCATCAAGCAGGTGGGCGGCTCGGACGGCGCGTCGGCCCCACGGGGGGGCGTCGCTCGGCGCCTCGGGGTGACGGTCGCTCGTCTGTTTTCGCAGGAGGAGTTCGAGAGCATCGAGGAGGCGCTGCCCGACACCGACGTCCTCTACGTGACGCGCATCCAGAAGGAGCGCTTCGCCTCCGAGGACGAGTACAAAGCCGTGAGTCTCTTCCGTCCGCGAGCATGCCGACGTGTCGGCGACGGGGCCGTGACCTCTGACCCCTCTGTGTGTTTGCGTGTCAGTGCTTCGGGCAGTTCATCCTCACTCCTCACATCATGACTGCGGCCAAGACCAAGATGGTGGTGATGCATCCGCTGCCCAGGGTCAACGAGATCAGGTACCACGCCCCCTCACCGCCTTATATGGTCACAAACAGAAAATCGGAAATCGGCTTTAAAACCAAACTCGCATGTTTGCGAGCCATCGAGTCGGCCTCGCGGCCCAGTTAACCCTCCGCTCGCCTCGCAGCGCCGAGGTGGACACGGACCCGAGGGCGGCGTACTTCCGTCAGGCGGAGAACGGCATGTACATCCGAATGGCCCTGCTGGCCACCGTACTGGGCAGATAGACCCCGCCCACCTTCAGCCGGACCTCCGAGGGACCTTACGTGGGACCGCCGACGCTTCTCTTCCTTCTCATCCCTCTGTCCCCCCTCCTCCTCTTCCTCTTCCTGTCGCCGTGGGAACAAGAAATGCACAAACTTTGCTGGTTTTTGGATCTCTGCTGTTTTTGTATGAAAGTGAGATTTACTGTCTTTGTGGAGAAAACGAATAAAGGACGAGTTTCCCTCCATGCCGCGTCTTTCGTCCCGCTCCCCGCCGAAGACGCGGGACCGGATCTCCCGACGTCCGGTCACCGAGAACCATCGGCTGAGCCGTCACTCCGAGAAGCCTCCTCGAAGTAGCGGTCGGAAAAGTACTCCGAAATCCACAAGTACTGGATAAGTATTTCGCATTGTGGTTGGAGTACTCGGGTACTTCCGTAACCTTTGAATGTATGCCACAAACTGGAAGCGACTCTGGTCCAGGGACGTGTGACGTCGAGCCGGTGACTCCTTCCACGTCATCACGTATCCCATTGGAGCCAGCTTCCAGGCGTCCCGTTATTATTTCCGGGATTACCGACACGCGCACCGAAGCCTCGCGCGGACAGGCGGCTCGAACGGCTCTGTGGCGGCGCTCCCGGTCCCGGTCCCCGGTGCTGTCCGTGTCCTCCGCCGCGGCGCCCCCGGATGCCTCTATGACCCAGCCGCGCTCCCGACCACACACACGGCGTCCAGTTTGCAGCAGGTGAGGCTACACGAATTAGCAGCAGCACACACACACACACACACACACTGATCTCCGCTCGGGGACGGACCGTGTAGAGTGGAGCCGTGGAGCGGCTCTGGAGGCTGCCGGAGCCTCCCTGGCGGGTCAGTCAGACAGCCGCCGGTCCTGACGTGACGGCGGCCAAGCGTTCGGCTGGGAGCCGCTGCGTGAAGGCAGCAGGCCGGCGGCAGCTAGCGGCTGGAACGGCGGCTGGAGACTCGGTTTGTGCTCCATTGATGCAACGGCAGCCCTCCGGTTCCCCGTGATTGATGGATTATTGGTATGAGCCGAATTACCGACCGTGTGGGTAATAACGCTCCGGTGATTATGTGACCCGCATCACGCGCTGTTTATCCCGGTTAAAGGCTCCAACTACGGCGAGTGGTTGACTTTTGGACGGGGGCTGGTGGGTCTTTGTCGGGGCTGCTGCCAGCTAGCTCCCCGGCAGCCCACCGGGCCACACGGCGCCTTGTTCCCGGTTCGCTGTGAAACGTGAAAAGGTGTCGATCGGGAAGGAAGCGAGCCAGTGCGGGCGGCCGGCGAAGACACCCCCCCCCCCCCCGGAGGAGGGGGGTCAGCCGGCTCCGACGGGGGCCAAACTGCCGCCGGAGGCGTCTTTATGAATGGCGGGTGTGCGGCAGAAAGGAGTTGTCCATGTGCAGGGAGATTAGCGGGGGATTAGAGCTCCGCAAGGACAAACAGACGACAATCACGAGGTTGTCGCTCCTTCGTCGGTCCCGCGGGCTGAGCCCAACCCGCGGGCCCTGAACGCACCGCGGCGGCGACGCGAACCTGCCGGGAAACAGTGTCTGAGCTGAGGCCGCGTTCAGGGACCGTCGGACACGGAGCCGGTGTCCCTGAACGCCACCTGACAGGCAGTCGGTCTGCTGTGAGACAGCGGACAGTCAGACCCCCCCCCCCCACTCTGGTGAAGGCTGCTCACTGTAACAACACAGTGAAGCCAAACACTGGTGGACACGCCCACCCCCAAGCAACACAGGAGTTTTCAAAATAAAAGCACCGCTCAGGCCTGAATTTCTGTACATGAAAGGATGAAGAGAAACTGGTCCATCATGTGGGACCACATTGGAGATGATGGTAGTGGTGGTGGAAGTGGACTCGCTCAGCGCTGCCGCCAACTGGACAGAAGTGGCATCGCATTGAACTGACCTACTGCACCTTTAATGAGCTCAGATTAAAGCCAGGTCTGAGAAATAAGTCTTGAATACAGATCCTGTGAATGTCAGCACACACACACACACACACACACACACACACACACACACACACACACTCTCTTTCTCCCGTGGTTATTTTTGCTCTCGCTGGCTGTCTGAGCTGCTGTTTCTTCCTTCGTGTCTTTGGTGCAGCAGCTGGTTGGAACGGCAGCGTGATGCTTTCAGGTGCTTTTCTAATTATAGGCTCCACAAACGTGTTTGAAGTCGCTCCACATTTGGAGGCGAAAACGCCACGGACTCCTCAGTCGGCTGGTGAAATTAAACGGCGCCGAAGCTCCGAAGGCGGAGCCACGAGGCGGCGAGCCGCGATGAGCCGGGTCGTCCTCTGACTGATTAGTCATCAGCGCACATCACGCTGTAATCCTGCTCTAAGTCCCCTCAGGAGCCCTCTGAGAGGGGCCACACAGGTGTGTGTATGTGTACAGTTGTGGGTCTGTGGTAGTGCTTTACATGTGTGCACAAAGTCCACACACACACACACGCTGTGTGTAGGACGTCGGTCCTTCCTGACATGGACTTGGACGGGTAATCTGTGAGATCAGCAAAATGTAATCTGCTTTAGTCAATGACTCGTGTGTGTGTGTGTTCGTGTGTGTGTGTGTGTGCAGAACAGCAATCCTTTTGTCTTGTGCGTTTGTCGGACTTGTTGCGTGTCGCTGAGGACGGCGAAGAAGCTTTCTCCTCCTGATCGATTTGACGCGTCGTCGTCGTCACACTGAAGCTTTGAAACTGGGTCAGTGTGACGAAGGTCACCGGTTAGTGGGAGGAAGATGCTCTATCGTCTGGGTGTCGGTGGGGGGAAGATGCTCTGTGCTTTGGGTGCCCTGTGCGCGTGTGTGTGTGTGAGGTGGCACTGAGCTCTGTGTGTGTGTCGCCCTGCAGCAGAGGTGAGCCATGGCTGAAGCCAACGCTGCGCGTCCCCAGAGGAAGATGTCCACGGCCGGAGAGAGCGTCTACAAGGTGTTAGGGCTCGAGAAGGGGGCGTCGGCCGAGGACATCAAGAAGGCCTACAGGTGAGCCCGGAGGGGCGGCGGTCTTCCTCGGAGGGGGGCGGTCCTTTCCGGAGGGGGGCGGTCCTCCTCGAAGGGGGCGGTCTTCCTCGGAGGGGGCGGTCTTCCTCGGAGCGGGCGGTCTTCCTCGAGGGGGGCGGTCCTCCACGGAGTGGGTGGTCCTCCTTGGAGTGGGCGGTCCTCTCCGGAGGGGGGCGGTCTTCCTCGGAGTGGGCGGTCCTTCTCGGAGTGGGTGGTCCTCCTCGGAGGGGGGCGGTCCTACTCGGAGTGGGTGGTCCTCCTCGAAGGGGGCGGTACTCCTTTGAGTGGGCGGTCCTCCTCGGAGTGGGCGGTCTTCCTCAAGGGGGGCGGTCCTCCAGGGAGGGGGGTGGTCCTACTCGGAGTGGGTGGTCCTCCTTGGAGTGGGCGGTCCTCTCTGGAGGGGGGCGGTCTTCCTCGGAGTGGGTGGTCCTCCTCGGAGTGGGCGGTCCTCCTCGCTGAGCGCTCCGGCGCCCCCGCCTCAGAAAGGACGTCACGCGCTGCTGCTCCCCCCCCCCCCCCTCAGGAAACTGGCCCTGAAGTACCACCCGGACAAGAACCCGGACAACCCGGAGGCGGCCGAGAAGTTCAAGGAGATCAACAACGCCAACTCCATCCTGAACGATGAGACCAAGAGGAAGATCTACGACGAGTACGGCTCCATGGGCCTCTACGTGTCCGAGCAGTTCGGCGAGGAGAGCGTCAAGTACTACTTCCTCATGTCCAAGTGGTGGTTTAAGGTTCGCCACACACACACACACACACACACACACACACACACACTCTGTGCAAAATGACTTCTTTAATCTGAGGAGATTGGATTAAAAAAATCCGACTGTTGAATAATTTGGAGATTAGAGTCAGATGCCTCCCGTCTGTGGCCGTATGCTGACTCTGTGTGTGTGTGTGTGTGCGTGTGTGTGTGTGTGTGCAGAGCCTGGTGCTGTGCTGCACAGTGTTCAGCTGCTGCTGCTGCTGCTGCTGCTGCTGTTTCTGCTGCGGGAAGTGCAAACCCCCGGAGGACGAGGACAGCTACCAGTACGTGGACCCCGAAGACCTGGAGGCCCAGATCAAGGCAGAGCAGGACGGAGGTGAGACGCCACACGGCCGCCGGGCGCCGCGTCTCGGCCGGCGGCGAGCTCCTTCCTCCTGACGGGCAGACGGACCCTGAACGCACCGTCTGTGGACGCGTGTCCACCGCGTGTCCCGCCGTGCCGCTCCGGTCGGTTCCCCGCCTCTTCCTGTGGCCGGTGAGGGCGTGGCAGCCGGTCGCCACGGCGACGGCTCCCGTTGCTGACAGAGGAGCGTCTCTGGCGCCGTGTTGAGCAAGTTCAGGTTACAGGAAGTGATGTCACTGCTGCAGGGCGGTTTCACGCCGCTGTGTTTGGAAACGTGGCGAAGCAGCAGAGCAGGAAGGATCCCGGAAGCGTCCCGCGGCGCGGCGTTCCCGGCGAGGTGTGAGCGGGCGTTCGGCGCCGTGAGAGAAGGCGGGAATCCGTCACGCTTAGAAACACGCGCGGCGAAAATCCGTCCCGGTGCCTGATGCGAAGGCGACTCGTCGGCTCCGCCGTTGGCCCCGCCCACCTGGCTCCTGAGGTGCGGTGAGCCTGTCAGCCCGGGCTGAGGGCGGCGCGTGGCGAGCTGCCCCTCAGGCGCCGTTTCTCCTGCTCCGCCCCCACAGGTGACCCCATAATCAGCCAGCCGGCTCCTCAGAGCCCCGACGGCCAGGCTAAGCCCCTCCCCCTTTCCGTGCCCCTGCCCCCGCCGGAGGCCCGGCCAGCCGGCGAGCCCGCGAGCGGCGAGGAGAAGCCCGGCGAGACGTTACCGGAGTCCAAATGACTCGTAAGAGCCGCCCGCCTGGTCTCTGTGGCTCCTCCCCCTCGTCTTCATCGCCCCTGCCGCACGCCGCCTCCTCCCCCTCCTCATCCGTCCGTAACACGCCCGCCCGCCCGCCCGCCCGCCACCATCGCCCGCCCGCATGTCGTCCTCACATCGTTCGTCATGCTGCATGTCGGCGCCTCATCCTCTCACTGCACGGTTCACCCTCTCACTGCCAGCCCGTCCCGGCGCCGCCGGGCGTCCCGCCCTCGTGTCTCGTCCCTCGCCGTAACGACGTCTTCTCTCCCCGCAGGCAAGTGAGGGCGCGGATGAGCCCGAGCCAGCAGGAGCAGGAAGGTGAGCGCCGAGCCGCCCGCCGACGCCCCGCCCCCCCCCCCGCGGGACCGCTGACCAGGTCTCTGTCCTCTCCTGTCCTCCGTCCTCAGCCTGTCCAGCCTGGACTCTGTCCCGGCGTCCCCTGACTGCTGCCGTCCACCCAGACAAACCACCCCGGACGAAGGCGGCAGCCGGTCCGGGCCCGTCCCCCTTGCCCCCCGTCCCCCGTCCCCCTTTCGTCCCTCTTTAGACTCCGAGGCCGACGGGACGTCTCCGCCCCCTCGTCCTTCATCCTGAGCAGAGCAGCTGCGTCCACGCTGCTCGCAGCTTCACGTCTCCTCCACCGTGTGGCGCTCTGCGCTGCGTTCAAGGACCCGTCATCACAAGCTCCGCAAACGCTGCCCCCTTCAGGAGGGTGTGAGGAAACTGTCCCACGTCACGGTCACACCCGTCCTGCAGCCTGGAGGGCGACGCTGCGTTCGAGGGAACTGGGAAGTTCCCACTTCAGACTGGAACGCTGGCAAACTGGGAAGCTGCCCTTTAGGAAGTTGGAATTTACCACATAAGGAAACAAACCAGACGGATTACAGTGAAGATATTCAGACTGCACACACACACACACACACACACACACACACACACACACACACACACACACACACACACACACGTTCCTGTGTTTGCTCTTACTGACTGTTCTGTCAAGTTACTACAAATTTATATTACAGTTGCAAGTAACTAAAAGTAATGTAGTTTGGTAGTAACTAAAAATATTAACTAACGTCCCTCAGTGTGTCCTCATCATGTCCCTCCGCTGTCTCCCTGTGGTGATGCTGGGACGCGTTCAGCTCCGTGGGACAGTCTGAGGACGGAGTCGCTCCTTAGGGTCAGCCGCTAATGCTAATCGCTGCAGCGTGGATGCAGGCTAATGCTACTTCCCGTCAGACGCGTCTCAGAAGGACTTTTCAGCGTGACTTCCGGACTCTTCGGGCGCTTCTTTCAACAGGAGTTCGGTAGAATAGTAACGGCGCTTCTGGCCCTGGGAGTCGACGGCTTCGCGCGTCGCTAATGCTACGCCTCGCAGTCGCCTCAGACAGCAGCTCTGCAGCTCTCCAGCTCCGTTCGGCTGCAGTCGCGAGGAACGGACGGAGCGCCGCAAGCTGCCAGCACGCTGCCAGCACGCTGCAGTGCCGCCTGGCGGCCAGCAGAGGGCGCCGCTACCTCCCACAGCGCGGCGCTGCCGCTCCTGCACTGATAGTTCCCCCACTGTGCGCGTGTGCATGCTGACGTTCGACCTGTGATGACTTTTGTTTTTGTAAGTTATTGTGTGTAACGAGTCTCGTGTGCATTTGATACTGATGCACACACACACACACCTGCAGCGGCCACAGACACGCGCGCGCCCCTGTGTGTGTGTGTGAGCTGCACGTCTGTAAATAAAGGTTTCCTACAGTCACTGTCGTACATACACAGATTTATACGACGCTTGTGTGGAACCCGGAACTGACATGGGCGTGAATTTGTGTATGCACGAACCTTTGTAGGTCAACGACACTCTATGTATTTGTGTGTGTGTGTGTGTGTGTGTGTGTGTGTGTCGGTGTGAATCATCTGCTTTCATAACGGCTCTTCGTGTCAACCTGCAGCTGAAGTGTGTAACAACAACCACTCACTCACCAAAAGTAGCTGCTGAAGTGCGTGTGTGCGTGCGCGTGCACGGTTGCGGGGGCTCAGCACATGGTGTCTGTTGCTGTTGTGTTACTGTTGGAGTTTCTCATCAGTGTGTCAGAAACGTAAAATTCTGTTCGGAGGACCTGAAGGAAGTGACGTCAGGGACGGATTTTTAAGGGTCTGATCGAACACACACACGCGCGCGCGCGCACACACACACAGGGACATGAAGCTTTTGGCTTTGTTGACATTTCAGCGTCTGAGTCACTCATCTGGGTGCAATGAGTGTGTGTGTGTGTGTGTGTGTGTGTGTGTGCGCGCGCGCGTGCAGAAACGATAGTGACGTGGACGGTGGCCCGTCGTCCCGCGGCTCCGTCGTGGACGCGCGGCGCGTCTCCGAGTTGGACCGGCGTTTGTTCCTCCATCTGAGAGACGCGCCAAAGGCCTCCAGCAACAACAACAACAACAACAACAAGAGGAAAACAGCATCTTGGAAAGCAGCTTTGGAGCTTCTTCCACGAACAGAAGTGATCGAGCAAATCGATCGAATCGACCAACGAGTGAAACGGTGAACGAGGAAGGCAGCAGACGGAAGGAAGGCGGTGGAACTGGTTCTTCCGAACTTTCTCTCCGGGAGGAAACTCCACAAGTTTGTCCTTCACACCAAAAGTTCGGTGGTCTCAACAAAACGTCAACAGCAGAAAAGTGTTTTATTGGTTTAATTGGAGCCACATCAAGCCGGAAGTGGTCAGAGTCTGCAGGTGGGCGCCGCCGACGGGCTACTTGCCCACCTCGTCCAGCACCTTGCGGTTGATCTGCGCCTGCGCCCTCTGGTTCTCCATCTGCGCCATCTGGATCATGTTGCGCAGCAGGTGGAAGGTGAGGTCGATGCTGAGCGGCGGCTCCTCGCTGCGCTTCAGCAGCGCCTCCTCCTCCTCCTCCTCCTCCTGGTTCTCCAGCAGGTGGAGGAGGTGCGGGTTCCTCCTCTGGAGGAGCCGCAGCATGGGCTCCCCCGCCACAGACGCGTCCCCCGCCGCCGCCGCCGCCCTCAGCACCACCTGCTCCGTCCGCTGCGTGCTGCGGAAGCCGGGGAGGAGGCGCAGCCCGCCGGCGGCGGGGAGGAGCGGCACGGAGGAGAGGAGCAGGAGCAGGAGCAGCGGGGCTGGCCTCATGTCCTGCAGCAGGAGGAGGAGGAGGAGGAGGAGGAAGAGGAGGAAGAGGAGGAGACAGCGTCAGCCACGCGCGCATCTCCGCGTCCGGACACCTGTGAACGCTCCTTTTATTGTGAAAGTCCTCCGACTCGCGGAGCTTCTGCTCCAAAGTTACAGCAGAACTTCTCAAGCGGAGGAAAACGAACGTCAGTGACGTCATGACGCTCTGCGGCCGCGAGCGGCTTTTAAACCGAAGGGACGAAGTTTCACGTCGACTCCGTTCAGTCCGACGGGGTTCATCAGCGCAACACAATCGGCTCAAATCTGACGTCACCACGACACAAACTGACGTTTCACGTTGACGGACGTCAAATTCACTTCTGGTCTTTTTAGCCGTTTGTGTCCGCGTGACTCTGTTCCGATAGAGGGAGGCTTTAATCCGATTCAACAGTCGGATTGTAAAGAGACGCTGCGCTCAGTTGCGGATGGACATGAAGTGGAGAAAAACACAAGTCCTACCACCACTACGCCTACTATCAATAATAATAATAATAATAATAATAATAATAATAATAATAATAATAATAATAAGAAGAAGAAGAAGAAGAAGAAGAAGAAGAAGAAGAAGAAGAAGAAGAAGAACGAACAACAACAACAACAACAACAACAACAACAACAACAACAACAACAACAACAACAAGATTGGCTCTAATGATAAAATAATCTTACGAGTAATTTCCGCTGAAAGTTGATTTTTTTTTCCTGTAAACGGATGAAAACCGGACCTCAGCTCGTGCAGGTGCGCGCGCACAGACCGGAGCGGCGCGACTCACCGGTTCCGCTTCTGCTGGGCTGCAAGTCAGACGGGACCCGCGTCCTGGAGAGTCCTGGAGGGTCTGGAAGGGTCCTGCAGAGTCTCAGTGAGCGCACCGCACCGCACCGCACCGCGCCGACCCGCGGCGTTTTATACCCGCAGCGTGCCGCGGTGACGTCAGAGCGTCTCGGACGTTTGGAAAAAAGTCCGAAAAACTGAAGCTGAAGAGAGGGAGGGGATGCTGACGGCGGGTGTGTGTGTGTGTGTGTGTGTGTGGAGAGAGCAAGCAGGAAGACAACAGACTACCTGAATAGTTCCTGCATATCCAAAGTAAATAACCATGACAAAGTGTGCAGGTTTTTAATGTACAATCGAACGTTAATGGGAGGAAGATGCTCTAAAATCTGGGGGTTAGTGGGAGGAGAAGCAACACAAGAGCTGAGGTGACCGACTGCCACCAGGTCAAACTGATCCTGGAGCAGACAAGTCTTGCTAATGCTCATGGTCGCCACGGTGGCTACGTGCTCATGCTAATGGCGCGGTGGCCAGGACTGCCTTCACGCTGCTGTCTGAAGTTGGTTGAGTGCACATTAGCAGCCGTGAACACGTCGGTAATGCTAACGTGTTCTCTGGGACAGAGGAAAGAGTGAATCACACACACAGACGTGTCAGGATCTGTGATGGCTTTAATACTGCAGTACTCTGTTACTTCGAACATGACTGAGTAATGAACAACAACAACAACAACAGCCTCTCACTGACAACTGTGACTTCATCAGCTTATTGCAGGACACATGACAGAAATATGTGTGTGTGTGTGTGTGTGTGTGTGTGTGTGTGTGTGTGTGTGTGTGTGTGAGAGAGAGAGTGACTTCCATAAATAAAGTTTCACCAACAATCTGCAAAAAAATGCAAGCTTGACTTTCAAGTGTGAATTCATCACTCAGAGGACCTTTACAGCTGAGTCAGTCACAGCTTCGCCACACACACACACACACACACACACACACACACACACACACACACACACACACACACACACACACACACACA
>JASSRZ010000020.1:155247-166519 GCA_032164315.1 Malacoctenus gilli
CCCCCCCCCTCACCCCCCCACACAGTCACAGGCTTACCGTCAGGCTGCGGCGGCTTCTCGCGGCAGCCGTCGGGCGCGACTCTTCCTTCACCGCAGCTCCTCCTCCAGCTACCTGACCAACGGCCTGGCCGCCCTCGAGCGCTTCCCCATCAGCTTCAAGACGCAGTTCTCGGGCCACTGCTTCCACCACGTGGTGCTCGGCGTCTACTGCAACGGCCGCTACGGCTCGCTGGGCATGAGCCGCCGCCAGGACCTGATGGACAAGCCGCTGGTCCACCGCACGCTGGGCGAGCTGGTGTCCGAGTTCGAGAGCTCCTACAGGAGGTACCAGCACAGCCTGAAGAAGGTAGGAGGGGGCGGAGCCGCGGCGGGGCGGGGCGGCAGGTGGCGGCAGGTGGCGGCGGCGGCGGCGTTCCGACCCCTCCCTCTTCTCCCTCTGCTTCTCCCAGGTCAAGATCGGCCTGTACGTCCCCCACGACCCCCACGTCTTCCAGCCAATCGAGTGGAAGCACCTGGTGCTGAACGCCGGCCGCCTGGGAGCTCAGGAGATGAAGAAGGAGCTGGAGAAGCACGGGCGGGACATGAGGATGAAGGTCAAGCACGCACGCACGCACACACACGCGCACACACACACACACACACAGCCAAAGTGAAATTTCAGGGTCTTTTTACTGTGTAACTTTACTCTGAAAGTACAACAGTACTGCACATTCACACCATGTGATCATGTGGGGCTGTAGTGCATGTCACAGAAATATGTAGGTCAGTTTGCAGCTGTCACACACACACACACACACACACACACACACTTTGCTGAACTGCAGAGAATGTGAACCTGTAATTGAATGAGTGTAATCGGATTACTTGATGGAACGGACCCGAGGAGACGCCGCCGCTGACCGTAGAACTCGGTCGTGTTTCGGTAGATCCTCAAATCCTCCAGCGCTCAGTCGCCAATCAAGGAGCGGAGTCGGGGGAAGTCGCTATCGCCACGGCGACGGCAGAGCAGCCCCCAGCGCCGCTTCACACAGCGCAGAGACAAATCGTAAGTTCGCACACCAACACACACACGCGCACACGCACACACACACACACGCAGAGTGCTGATGGTGCGTGTGCTGTCAGCTGTGTCATGGGATGTAACACAAGCCGACTGCCTGAACAGCTGCGCTGCATCGCCTCAACAACTTGCCCTCCATGCGTGTTTGTTTCTCTCTTATTTTGGAGTTTCCTGCGGCTCAACTTCCTCCCCTGTGACGTTTCAGGCCGGCCGCCGTGGACAGGAGACCTCCAGAGCTCAGCACGCTCAGCGACGGCTACCAGATCCGCATCTGAACCTCTCCCCCCCTCCCCCGTCCTCCGTCCTCCGTCCTCGTCCTGCCACCAGCATTTCGAAAGAGACGAGTCGACGTCCCGACATATCTGTGACAGGAAGGCTGACCCGTGGCGCCCCCCTGTGGGCCTTTCTGGCGCTACAGGAAGCCCTTCTGACAGTTACAAGCCTGGAGTTCAGAAGCACATCAGTGGAACCTGGAACTAAACGTGACGCGGCACAAACTGAGAGAAGAGTCGCCTGAAAAGCGCTTCGTCCACCTGAAGCCCTGCCGCACATCCCACAAATGCATCAAGACACACAGAACCTGAGAATTAGCCTCCTGTCACATGTTTGTGTTGCTTGTCAGTCACATTTGTGCAGCAGTGAAGGTACAGCATGTGTGAGGTGGGCGGCGCCCACCCTGTGCCGTAGGGGGCAGCGGCGAGTCACCGAGCCGCCGTTTGTTGCCAAACGCTTCGACGTTCGTCTTCTTTTTGGTTTTTTACGTGCGTCGGAATGTCGATGTGGTTCGCTGAGTCGCGGGAACGCCTCCCGCTGCGACAGTCTGCCATCTGGTGGAGAAGACTGGTACCGCCAGCGCGACCAGACTGGGCTTTGTTTTCGTTTGTTGTGTTTTGCGTCGGCTTGTCGTTGGCTGCGTCGGACCTGCGTTCCCGCCGGGTTTCCAGACGTTTCCCGCTTTTCTGTCCATCGTTTACCGACTTCATCTCACTCCAAGAACCGAGGTCTCACGCCGGCTGGTCGCCTCGAAGCTGCGCTATGCACCAACACGCAAAAAAACAGCAATCGAAGTCTTCCGCACATCGGACGTCGGACGCCACCGACGACGAGCAGAACCGCAGACCGGCGGCTTCCCGTTCGAGTGGAGCGAGCCGGCGCCGCGGCCCCACGTCCGAAGGTGCCGAGATGTCCGACCGCCGAAGAAGCACAAGAACGGTTGGAATCACGCGGAAGGACTCGGAGTCCGAACACGCGAAGTTCGTCATCTCGGAAGTTGCAAAACGTGCCGTTTTCTGGTGTTTTGACTCTTGTTTGCGTTCGTTTGCTCCGTCGAGAAACGAGCGTGTCGCATGTGGGGTCAGTTTGATTTGTCGGTTTTGTTTGAAGTTGGTTTTTTGATTGTACTTTGAAAACACTTTTCTAAACAACGACTTCCTGTTTGCTGCAGGGGCTTTTGTTTTGAAGGGCCTTTCTCTGACTTTAAGTGGCTTCTCCTTAAGTTTCCTTCGTGCTCCTGCTCAGTGATTGTCGGCACAAAGCTGAAGAACCGCCAAAATAAAAGTTGGTCGGATTCTGGAAGTGAAAACGTGTAACTGGCTCAAACGAGTTCAAATCGTTCTTTTCCTGTTTGAGTTTCAACTTAAGACGACTGATTTTTATTTCCCAAGATGATTTTTCTGTTTTTATTGTTTTTTAACTTTTTTTAAAAAATTTTTTTACATTTCAACGTTATTTTAAATTTTGTGTTAAATTTTCTTCTCTCAAGAAAACAAAACTTTCACTTTTTGTTCCCTCAGATTTGGTCTGCGCTCCGATTAAGAGGTTGTGTGTGTGTGTGTGTGTGTGTTGGACTCAATGTCCAGTGACACAGTTTCAGTCCAATGCAGCAGATCAGTGCAGTGGTGACAGATCACACTGATGAAGCCCTCTCTCTCTCTCTCTCCCTCTCTCTCTCTGTCTCTCACTCACACACACACACACACACACACACACACACACACACAGTGTGATGTGGCCGTGCTGATTGTTTCTGCAGTGACTTCCTGTTTTGGCAGCGTGTCTTCTCGAATAAAGGATCTACGTTTTCAGCCGCCGTCTCCAGACTCGCTCAGCAGCTCAGGAACACGTCGGTGCTCGTTTGTGTCCCAGTTTTGTTATTTAAGTCGCCTTCAAGTACTGAATACATCAAACAGGAGCTAAAGATCCACTGCGCACACACACACACACACACAATGAAATAATCTGCTGAGGTGTGTGTGTGGAGGCAGTCGATTTGCAGAAATAATCCTTCATTTCCTCTACAGCAGCAAAGGCTCACCTCACTGTGTGTGTGTGTGTGTGTGTGTGTGTGTGTGTGTGTGTGTGTGTGTGGGGGGCTTTCCTGAGTTTGGCTGCGGGATCCTGATGTCGACTGCCACCCGGTGGTCAAAGGCAGAACTGCACCCTCTTCCTCGTCTGATGCGGCGCTAAAACAAACCAATGAGAGTGAAGCAAGAGACGCGGCGCCGGCGCTGAAGAGGTTAAAAGAGGTCAGTTGGGAAAAACTGAGGAAAAAAAACCATTAAAGTACAAATCATTTATTTACAAACTGTTCAAAACGGCCCTCAGAACAACAGTTTGTTATGTACAAAGTCCGCCGCCGCCGCTCGCTCCGTTGGAGGCCGCCAGCGCCCAACGATCCAACGTTTGGACGCAACTCCTCGTGAAGTTTGGGCACCAGCTGGTGACGCCTGGCCCGGTGGGCGTGTCCAGGGGGGGGGGGTCGCCTGGCGGCGGCGGCGGCAGCTCAGCAGTACAGGCAGAAGCGAGCGAGGAGCGGCAGGTGGTCGGACGAGTGGTTCTGATTGGGCAGACCGTTGACTTCCTCTAACTCGGGCTCCCCGACCAATGAGAGCCTGCTCAGAAGCTGGAGGCCCCGCCCACCAGGAAATGAAGCGGGAGCAGCCACTTCTATCGGGAACAAAAGCACAAACGTGGAACCGGGAACTGATTAGTTACTAAGTGACCTCAGCCTCGGCTGCTGTCGCTGAATTTGCAATAGCTGTTGTTTCACTGAACTCCTGTTTACCAGAGGAGAGCGCCTCAGTACCTGGGGTGTACAGGATGTAGTCCACTGTCATGGCGGTGCGCGAGTGACACGTGGTGACCTCAGGCCGGCCGTCGGGCCGCAGCCGGTGGCGGTAAGACGAGCGCAGCATCAGGCGGTGCTGCAGTGTCATCCTGCGCACACACACATACACAGTCAAGAGGCAGCAGCTCAGTGTGTGCGCGCGCGTGCGTGTGTGTGTGTGGTGTCACCTGGTGGCAGCAGCTTCTTCTTCTACAGTCAGATTGGAGATGGCTCCTTCGACAGCTGACGGACACAGAAAATAAGCGGACGCTTCGATGACGTCGCTGAGAGACGAACGGGCTCGGCCGGCGTGCAGCTGCAGCGTACCTGTGGGGCTGCCGGGGGGCGCCGCAGGGCTCCGCCCCTCCTCGTACTCGCACTGACGGCTGATGCCGAGATGAGGAGACCAGAGAGGAGCTGAGAGGAGGCGCTGACCTCTGGAGCTGCTCTCCTGCCCAGACACCTGCGAAAAGAGACGCGAGAGACACTCATGCATGACGTCCCTCTTTGTCCCCAGATGTCCCTGAATGTCCCCAGATGTCCCCCCCCCCCCACCATGCCAATCTGCAGTCCCCTGCAGTCCAGGCTGCCTCTGGTCAAGAAGCTGTACAGCGGGCTCCAGGGGGTGGAGTTAAAGTCTCCACATAACACCACCGGATTGGTCGAACCGTCGGGGAGGCGGGACAGCCGGCGGATCTCGGCCAATAGGATGGCCAGCTGAGCCAGTTTGATGTCGCCGCGGCGAGGGTTGTAGAGGAGGTGAGTGTTGGCCACGCAGATGAAGGAGGAGGAGGAGGAGGAGGAGGAGGAGGAGGAGGGCGCCGCGGTCGGGCGCAGCAGCACCACCTGCCCCACGTTGTCCCGGTCCAGGAGGGCGTCGCCCGGCCGGAAGAACTCCACCGGATTGGACGAAAGCAGCGAGAAGAGCGAAGACTTGAAGATGATGGCGCAGCCGTCCGGCTTCCTTCCTGTTCGCTTCTTGTACTCACACTGGTAGCCTACACACACACACGCGCACACACACACACACACACACACACACACACACAGTGCAAATAATACCGTATGAAGACACACTGCTGCTCCATCAGCCAGGACAGACACACACACACACACACACACACACGCAGAGTACCGAGTTCCTGCAGAGCCGGTTTGATCCGGTCCTCGTAGTGGTCCTGCTGGACTTCCTGCAGACACAGGATCTAGCAAAATAAAAGACAACCGTCTGAGGGCCTGAAGCGCCACAGTGAGGCTGACCGTCTCGGGCGCAAGCTCAGCGTTTCCTCACGTCGGCGTCGTGCAGCCGGATCTCGTCCAGCAGGTTGGACAGGCGGTAGTGCCAGGACAGCACGCCGGCGCTGCAGTGCTGGTACAGGTAGGCGTTGTCCTGCAGAAGCTCCTGAGACAGGATGTTGTAGGACATGATGGAGAAGGTGAAGGCGGTGCTGCCGCGCGGTGGCGGGAGGTCGGTACCGCAGGCCTCCCAGTGCCTCTGAAGAGCTGCGGAGGAAACGCGGCTGAGTGAACCCGCCGAGATCAGGAGGAGTGATCTGCTTGGACGTGGGAGGAACATGCTCTACCTATCAGAATGTGCAACAGCTAGCCTTAGCATTAGCATCAAACCAGAAAAGCCAAGTGGAGGACGGCCGCGCTCACGCTTCACTGGTGGCAAGGGTCCAGGCTGGGGCGGGTGCCTGTTGGCCCCGCCCACCTCCGGACCCCGGAGCCTGAACCAGGGCTCGTGGTTCAGGTCTGTGCTCTGAGTCCTGGGCGGGGCAGCAGGGGGCGCCCAGGCTCCCGCCTGCGGATGCTCCCCCCTCCCTGCAGGTGGCGCTCTGTCCCTGGACTGGCTCCTGGAGCCGGTGTGTGGGCCTGCTGCTGCTCCTCCGGGCGCCTCCCTCTCTCTGCTGCTCCTCCTCTCCTCTGCGCTCCTCCTGCGCTTGTAGGGAGGCTCTCTGCCCTGGCGGGGGCGCTCCATCCTGCGGGCGGCCGAGGTGGCGAGCCCGCGCCCGCCGGAGCTACCGCGGTTCGAGAAGAGGGGACGCGACGCTCTGGCAGCGGGGAGGGAGGGGGGCAGCTGAGGAGGCCACGGTGGAGACCCCCGCGCCAGGCACCATGGGGGAGGAGCGTGGAGGGACGGCAGGAGGCGCAGGCAGGAGGAGCTGCTCCGGAAGCCGGCCGGGAGGCTGCAGGGAGGAACGGAGGCGCTGAAGGACGTCAGCCGGCGAAGGAACATGAGGCGGCTGGACGGACAGTAAACAGGAGCCAACAGAAAGAGTTACTTTCAGATGCACAACCGCAATGGAGCGAGAACCCGACAAGAACTAAACATCGGCATTCACACTCACACGCAGCGAGGAAATAACCTCCGAGTATCGACCAATCAGATTCCAGTCGACGAGGCTCAAAGCGACTCAACGTCGATCGCAGAAATCAAGCAACAGAAGGTAAACATGAAGTAAACAGATAAACAACAAGCGGCTGAAAGCGCGACGGAACTTCAGCTCCTCCGACTGAATCTTTGACGTTTGTACGGAATCTGTTCCGGACGGTTTCGACGCAGAAAGGCCAAAAAGTCCAGTTTCCTCGATTTGTGACACTTTAGTCACTTGGCAAAGTAAATGCGAATAAACACACAAACAGCGGCGGAAACAACAACTCACTCTTCTTCGCTGGTGTTAAAAGCATCGCTCTTGTTCCTGTTGGTCCGCAGTAAAGCAAAAAAACGCGCCACACTCGAAAATATCACTGAAAAAGTGTTTCAATCTAAACAAGCCACACTCCGCTGAGGCGCTCAAATATGACGCAATCAGCGTGGAGCGGGTGTGGTGCCTTCAAGTCCCTGCAAAGCCTCCGTACTTGTGAGCCATTACACATTAAATCACGGATGCGTCTAAAACTGCGTGTTCGGTTTTAGCGAATCGCGAGAACGGGAACAAACAGGACATTTGTAACGGCAAGTTAGATGTGAAATGTCACTTTGTGTGTTTCACGGCTAAAAATTAGGCTCGCTGCTTCGTTGTCATTGAACAATCGCTGGTACTGAACTAACAGTCCGAGGGTCCATGAAGGCATCACTCAACATCGCTTATTGTGCTGGAACTTGTAGTTTTCTTGCCAGCAAAGCTCCGTTGGGAAGCGTCCAAGTTCGGACTACAACCCCGTGGTGCAGCGAAGAATGGAGCCCGACTGGAAGCAAAACATCTGATTGATACATTTGACTGCTTCGTGTTAAAACGAACCACAATGTCGCTCATTTAGGACGTAAATGAGTTTGATTTCCGTTGTAATAATACACGATAACTTGCTCGTTGTTTCTGAATGACGGGCAGAGAGACGGACGGAGGCAGGAACAAACGTCCCCGTACTTACGTAAAAACGAGTCTCATCCAGCAGAAGAAAGTTCTCACAGAACACGAAGAGCGAACGTCAGCTTTCACTCGGCGACATTTCCAGCAGATAACGGAGGATGGAACGCGACGCGACGCGACGCGACGCCTGAGCGGCTGCAGGGGGAGGGGAGGGGGCGCCGGTGGGGTGTCCGGATGGGGTGTCCCGGATTCCGGTGGAACGACCAAGACGTCCGCGGGGACGAATAACGAGGATCAAATCAGCTGCAGCAGAAGAATCAGTCCGAACTCGCTTTAATTCGGGGGGTTTGTTCTGCGACTGCGGTCTGCTCACCGGTCACCAGGGGGCGCTTCCTTCATCACGCTCACTTGCACCGACTTCCTCCAAACGAAAGGAGAGTACTCAGACACAAGTAACGGATATCTTGTCAGAGCAGTGGACGCGTTAAAAGCGTTGCAGAGCTGCTGTCTCCCTCTGCACGCCTGAGCGGGTTCTGCCCCAACAACACAACACAACACAACACAACACAAGACACACACGCCCCAACAATGCTTCTCATCTGTTCACTTTCAGGAATGGTGTTATTTTCCAAAAAGTCCCCACATCTTTCAGAATAAAAGCCTCCTCCGAGGGATCCTTCAGGTCACCATTGACGGCAGCAAAAAGCACCCAAACAGTCTCGTTTGAAACATGTCTGCAAGTTTTATTCCTGCTGGATCCCGGCGGGCGCCGCTCCGTCCGCCGCCCTCCGGTTTTGGTACAAAGCCGTCGGTCTCGCACTGGAGAACCTTTGTGCTGTTTCCTCCGTCGGACTCTTTGCCCTGCTCGCCGACTGCCAGGGTTCTAAGGTGCACTTGGTTTGAATGTCCACATCAACATGGCACTCTTCGAAACATCAGGGTTTCACAGCCGACACAGTTCTGCTTCTCTTTCAGGGTGAGCAACTGTCCGATGCAGGAGGACCAGCTGGGTGCACGCGCGCGCGCGCGTGGAGTTTTGTTTGTGTGCACAAACTCGGACTTTAAGGTGTGTGTAAAAGTGTGCGTGCAGTTTGGCGTGTATGAATTCACCTGTTTTCACTGGAACAGCTGTCACGTGACATGAGTGTGACGCGGGGTTAGTTTGCCCTCAGTACAGACTGGCAGACTCGGTCCTGACCCGAGTCCTTCCTCACACTCGGTGGTCCTCACAGACCACAACAAAGGCCTGCCTGTCAGTCTGCAATGAGGGCACAGAGGGTGTTAATCCACTTCATGAAGGATTCACTGAGGACACACACGCGCGCACACACACTTACAGACTTCATCACAAACACACAAATGTTTGTACAGATGAACAACCTTCATGGCAGAAATATGGAACAAAACTGTAACACACAGACACACAAACTTGTGTTTTGAATGGGGGGCGGGGCATGAGTGTGCAATCGCGCCATTGAGGCTGTTATTTGTTAGCCCTACTTTTATTGTGGTGGGAAGGGCCCAGTCTGTACCGCTCACTCTCACACACACACACACACACACACACTCTCTCTGCTACATCGTTAGCCACGTGAGCGCCGCAGCCATCAGCTTCCTGTGTAGCTCGCAGCGCGGCAGTGCGGCCGCTGGCGGGCGCGGCGTCCTTCCGCCGGTTCTTGGTGGGTCACGTTGTTGTGCTCTCAGGCGGGCGTGGTGCGTGGGCGCCGCGGGGGTCAGGAGAAGGGCACCTCCCACCTCTGTGTGTAGGCGCTGAGTTCGCAGGGGCTGATGACCAGCATGCGCGAGGCGTCCATCCCGTCCAGCGCCATCTCCGAGTCCAGGCAGAAGCGAGACACCAGGTGCTCCAGGTGCGTCCCGGACTTCTGCCAGCGCTGCACACAGACAGGGGGCAGCACTGAGACCAGCGAGGCCCAAGCTCCGCCTCCTTCCTCGAACCTCAGCCGGAGTTTCCTTCCTGCCACCGATTGGATTTCAATTCGACACGCCCGAAGTTTAAGTCTTTGCAAAGAGGAATAACTATGAAAAAGGTTTTCGCTCCAAATCGTTACAGAAAGTTCTGACTAAGTGAAACGGGATTCATATTAAATACTTCAAACAGACACTTCTCTCTGTGGCCTGCAGATGGCGACACATCCTGACACTTCTTTGCAACTGAGCTGCTATCTGGCAAACAGGCTGCTGCTTCTCCGTGTGTTGCTATCCTTGTGAGGACCACTGAGAATTCTCCAACCAGCGCCAGACGTCCGACCTGGACCGGACATCGAACCGGTCCTCGCGACTTCACAGGCTGTCTGAGGTTTTGGGTTGGACCAGCAGAAGCCAGCAGAGACACGGACGTGAGGGACGGCATGACGGCCACGAAAGTCCTCACAAGGAGAGGAATCCATGACATTGCGTGTGTGTGTGTGTGTGTGTGCGCATTATTCATGGGTTCAGCAGGGAAACAAAGCAGCAGATATGATCAGACATGAAAAGAATCTTTTATCTGCAGCGAGTCTGAAACTCATCAGAGAGAAGAAGAGGCTGATAAAGGAACAAAGCTCAACTCTGTGTGTGTGTGTGTGTGTGTGTGTGTGTGTGTGTGTGTGCGCGTGCGCGTGAGTGTGCGTGTGAACAATAGCATTGTGTGAGTTGAACCTCTGAAACATGGCAGTGTTATGTATCTTTATCTTGTAACACACAAACACACACACATACATACACACACACACGCGCACAGACACACACACACACTCCTCTCTGGTGATTTATTGGTTGTCAGGTTGTTCTCTGCTGCAGGGGATTCTGGGACGCCGTCAAGGTGCCCAGTGGTCAGGTGATGACAAGTGTGTGTGTGTGTGTGTGTGTGTGTCCGTGCATAACAATCATCCTAAAACAAATTCAGCTTCAGATTAATTAACATTTAGATTAATTTACCAGCAGCCAGATGATTTACAGGAGAGTCGCCTGCAGCACAACACCTGCCCCTGAACTGTGTGTGTGTGTGTGTGTGTGTGTGTGTGTGTGCGTGTGTGTGTGCAGACCTGCTTGCCGTCAGCCAGGTTGCAGGGCAGCAGCAGCACCTGGGAAGCCGGGAAGGTGGTAGACAGGGACAGACAGAGCTGCTGCTGGCGGATCTGCTGCCCGTGTGTGTAAACCCACTCCTACAGCGCACACAAACACACGCACACACACACACACACACACACACACACACACACACACACACACACACACTGAGGTCAGAGATGCACCAATACAAACATAGAGGAGGTGATCAGGACGGTGCAGCACGCTGTGGCTGAGCGACGTTATCGTGCTGACGGGTTATCTGCAACCAGAGCGCCTCTTCTGAACGTCACCTCCGTGTGTGTGTGTGTGTGTGTGTGTGTGTGTGTGTGTGTGTGATTATTGGGAGCCTTCCCAGCCGGCTGCAAGAAGAAGAACCAACATGTGACAAGAGGTGCAGGGAGGCTTCCAGCTGCCCCCCCCCCACTGTGACATCATCAGTCAGTGGTGCAGCTCCGTCAGATGTGGGCGGGGCCAGTCGGCCCTCCGATGACGTGGTTCCTCCAGGACCCTCGGGGGGACCGAGGGACTCACCTGACTGAGGGCGGGGCCGCCCTCCGGTCCCGTGCAGGGGGCCAAGGCCAGGACGGGGGGCCCCTGGCCCTCTGGCTGCTGGGCCTCCAGACAGTTCTGCCTCTGCCGGATCCTGCCGGACCGGGACTCCAGGTCGTCCGGGACCCTGCGGGGGGGGGGGGGGGGACAGCGGGCGGTGAGGCTGCGTGG
>JASSRZ010000020.1:236805-250741 GCA_032164315.1 Malacoctenus gilli
GAGGAAAAGGAGGAGGAGGAGGAGGAGGAGGAGGAGGAGGAGGAGGAGGAGGAGGCACTCAAGAGAGGACGCCAAAAAACAACTGGGTGACCCCTTCACTCGCTGGCTTGTTGCAGCTCTGAAGGAGCCTCACGCTGAGGATCCCCCCTCCCGCCCCCCCCCCAACATGAAGGACACCATATTAACTAAGTGGTGGCCATCTCTTATTCATGCGCCGCTCATTACTTATCAACGCCCTCTCACTCCCGGACTCTGATGGGATTTTCACGGTCCATTTATGGGACGAGGGGGGAAGGGGGAGGGGGGAGGAGGGAGGACGAAGGGGGGAAGGGGAAGGAAGGAAGGAAGGAAGGAGAGGGTAAATAAGAAGGTGAAGCGAAATCTGTGAAGCGACGGGAGGGAAGAGGCGCGAGGTGGATGAATGATGAATGAAGCGACTGGAGAGCCTTGCGATGAGAGCGATCAGCACCGATGACCCAGTTAGCAGAAGACGGACGGGAGGAAAACGTCTCCTAATTCGCTCCGACGACGTCTGGCTGCTCCAGGACCGATAAAACACCCCTAAATGTGCCTAAAATCGCTTCGCCGCCCTCCTTTTCCAGCCTTTTCAGGCCCTAATCTTTCCCACGTTCCCACACACACACAACGTGGTAATCGCATCATTAGGACGCGGAAACGAAGCGGATTCTCCTCGCGAGAACAATGTCGCCTTCGAAAGCGCCAAAAAACGGAGAAGATCTGAATCTGTCGCCTGTGTTTTTGTTGCTTGATCTAAAAAAAACGGGTTGAACTTGAGGTGACCTCGAGCCACCCTAACCCCCCACCCCCACATGCCCCTCCCACACTCATCCTCAAAATGGACTTGAGTCATTAAAAAATGAATTAAACCGTAAATCACTTTAATCATCCTGTAATGGAAAAGGGTTTTTTGGGGGCAGCAGAACGAATGCTGACTTTAAATAACGGGTGAGAGGACGCACAAAGAAGCTGCTTTTTAACCTTAAACTCTTATTTTGGAGGCAAATACGCCTGAAATGTGAAAAAGAGGCTTTTATCTGTTAAAAGAGGCCCTATTTTACACATTTTGGATGTCTTTGTCTTCGTATGCAAGTCGCCATTACAGACACGGTATTTCGTTATATCTCGATCGTCTCCTTCAGCCCTTTGGAGACGAGCAGAATGAGGCTCTTCCGCATTAAGCCCCACCCCTACAAGATCCAGGACGCCTCTGATTGGTTAACAGCTGGTAGCCGTTGTCGGGAGCGCTCCCATACGTCCAGCGTCGAGAAGTTGTCCAATCACTGAGCCCCCCTTGTGACGTCAGTGAAAAAACTGATGTGAAAAAAACTCCCTGAAAAAGACCGCTTCTACCGCCATCGAAACTGAATGGACAGTTTATGTGAAAAGCGGGGGCGCTGCTCACTTGTCTGAATGAGCTTTCAACACAATTACACGGCGAATAGCTGAAAAAAGTCGAAAACGCACAATAGGGCCCCTTCAAATAAGTCACGCAAAACCCCGCCTGATGGTACAACCTAGAACTACAAGGCTGATTCGGCTAGCTAGCGAATTAATTTGACAGTTAGCATGACAGTTCGCTTGCTGGCCAGCGAGCGAGACAGACATATCGCAAATTTAACAAACTAAGAAGCTTTTTTAAAAGCTAACGCAGTGAAAATGTTAGTTAACGTCAAAAACTACGTAGTTAGCCTGCTAGATAGCAAAGGAGCTACTTAAGTCAGCGAAAAGGAAACCGAGAGAGCGGCTAATTAGCCGATTAGCTCATTTTTACAGCGCAGGAGTTCGTGGAAGCAACAGTGACGTGTGTGTCAGCGCGTGCACTCACTTTGTGCTGCTTCCACATCATGGGCAGTGTTTTCACGTCGTGCTTGGCGTGCTTGCCTTCCTCCAGACACTTCATGCACACCGGCGCCCTGCAGCTGCAGCAGTACATGCTGAAGTTTTCCGCCTCATGGTCCAGGCAGGTCGCCGGTTTCCGCGCGGTTGCGGGCGGCAGCTGACCCCCGCCGCCTCCCCCCGCGCCGCCTCCGCCGCCCCCGCCGCCGCCTCCGCCGCTTCCTCCTCCTCCTCCTCCACCACCACCACCACCGCCGCCGCCGCCGCCGCCGCCGCTCCCGCTGCCGCCTCCTCCGCTCGCCGCCCCTCCGGCCGCCTGGCTCGGCGGCGGAACCAGGCGGTGCTTGGCGAGCGGACCCCGGGACGGATGGCAGCGCTGCTGGCAGGCGTTGCAGTAGTAGACGTCGCACTGCTCGCACATCACCGTGGCGTCCACCGGGTTGCGGTCGCACAGCTGGCACTTCACCGCGCCTGAGGAGGACGAAGAGGAGCCGGAGGAGGAGGAGGAGGAGGAGGATTTGGAGGAGGCGCGGTTCTGCTGGTACCGAGACACGATGGCCTCCAGCAGCCGGTTCCGAGGGAAGCCCCGCAGCCCCCGCTCATCCAGGGAGACGCTCCGGTGGCACAGCGGGCAGGTGAGGGAGCAGTGCCGGTGCGGGGCGCTCGGGGGGAACACCCGCACCCCGTTGGGGGACTTGAGCTGGCACGGCGTGTAGGAGCCGTAGCCGCTGTCCGTCTCGCTGTACAGGCTCATCTTGTCCATGTCCAGGTAGTCGTAGTCGGAGCTGCCGGAGGCTCGGCTCTGCACCGGGGTCTCCCCCTCCGGGGTCTGCACGGTGATGTTGCGGGCGCAGGCCAGGCACACGTTGTGGGAGCAGGGCAGCAGGATGGGCTCCCGGAACAGGGAGCCGCACACGGGGCATTTCAGCTCTTCCTCCATCGCTGCCGTCGGTGTGTCGGTGCGGCGGAGCGACGAGACGCTTCGCCGAAAACACTTCAGCACCGACTGAGGCGGACAGCTCCCCACGCAGCTCTGCGCATGCGCGTGGAGGAGGGGGCGGGGCGGGGACTGATTGATTGATTGATAGGGGCAATTTAAAGCGCTAAAACGAAAGGAATCTCACTTTAATTTGACCCATTCAAGGCTTGTTTTGTTAAATTAAATATGATTATTTTCTACCCACATTTACTGGATATTTTTTTGTATTTTTTGCTTGTAAACTAGATAGATTTTAATCAGAATAAAAAGCGGGATAGATAATTTGCGCTTAAGGTAATAATATTAGCGTTAATCTAACGTGTTTTTATGCATCGTAAAATGATGTGAATGCGGAAACGATCAACTTACAGATTCATTCTTCTGTCAGTCTCGGGAAAAAAACATGTTTTATTTCTCAGAACTGAATGCATTTGTTGATACACATTGAGATGGAGTGTAATTAAATCCGAGCAGAGAACTAATTTCCTGAAGGTTGGTCTCCAGACTTCCTGTCCGTTCCGGGATGAAGCTGGAGGGCCGTGGGCCCCCTTCGACTTCAGGAAATATGCAGCGTTTATATTCCAGCAGACTGAATGAATTCAAGTCCCGAGTAATCCCACCAACCCGCCCGACGCTCCTTCTCTGTGGGAATAAGCTGGTGATTCCACCCGAGGCTTTTCCTCTGAGCCCTCCATCACGTCACAGATTATGCCGCCGGAGAGCCGTCAGAAACAATCGTGATGCGGCTAAAAATAACGGCGGCGGCCATTGCGGCGCTTTTCGCAGAGCGGGGGCCACTAATTGTTTCTGTTGTTGTGATCAGAATGGCTCCACTGCAGGGATTTAATGATGATTCACCATCAGCGTCGCTTCAAACGTGAGCTTGACTCCCAGCTGCCACAAGGGGGCGGTGTGGCCTCCATTTTTAAAGCCCCTCATTTCACCGCGTGTTCTGGGGGAAACTGGGGGGGTTTAAGGGGGGGCCCAGGTAGCAAAGCATGTGGGCAACAGTTAGCTCAAACTCCTAACTAAGGTACGAGTTAGTTCTCAAACATTGGAGGACTTCAATGGATCATTTTTTGCAGAAATTTGAATAAAAGAACACTGGACAGCAAGGAATACAATGACAGGCGAACTAGAAAACTCGACTGTGGGCTAACAAACTGGATCAAAATCAAGATGGACGCCATGTATCACTCTTTGTGGTTTAATATGCTGATTTTCACCTTGGAAGAAACGTGCAGCACACTTATTAAAAGCACAGACTTCTCAAAAACATCGTGGAAAAAAACCATAAAAGCTTTATTTTTTAACCATCAGTGCATTTTTCTTTCAGTCTTCCCTTTTTATCAGTCCGAGGACGTTAGGAGAGTTTTAGTGTCTGATGAAGTTTCAGGATATTTCACTTACAAGAAGTTTCTAAGCTTCCTCGGTGGGAACACGCTATTTCCACGAGCAGTGTTTGTAAAAATCGATCATGATGTTTGAGCAGAAACTTTGTTATCAGCAAGTTTTCCGACTAACGGCGACCAAAAAGAATCTGAAGAGCAAAACGCTTCGATTCCCGTCGCCGTCAGACGCTGAACGCGGCAACCAGACCTACATGATCGTTTGATTGGGTTCCTTTCAGCCTGAAACTGACGCTGGAACCTCCAAACGTATTGCCAAAGAGTTCCAGTCCCTTCCCTGCGTGGGTCCTCATCCCGCCGCGTCAGACGACGGACGTGGTGCTCTCGGGGTTGATCCGCACCGGCCTGGTGCTCTTCCTCAGGTCCTGCAGCTGCTTGGCCGGCTTGCCCACGCCCTCCTCGAAGCGGCGCTCCACCACGGGCAGCACGGTGTCGTGCAGGAAGGAGGCGTTCTGCACGATGAAGGCCTTCTTCTCGGCGTCCTGCTCGCAGCGCAGGCTGTAGTCCACGTGCTGCACGGCCACCAGGATGATCTCCCGCAGGCTCTCCAGCAGCACCATGTGCAGCTCGGGGAAGTACAGCTTCAGGCCCTCCTCCAGGAAGCTCATCATCTGCTTGGTGAAGGCCACCACCGTGTAGCTCAGGTTCACCCAGCAGTCGTCGCCCGTGTACTGCTCGAAGCTGACGCCGCAGGCGCGCATCTCGTCCTGCAGGTGGCGAGAAAGAAAACATCAACTCCAGGCTTCCCAAACATCTCAAATTTGTCCTGGGGGACGACGGACACGACCTTGAGCTTGAGCAGAGCCTCGGGGGTCATCAGGTTCATCCTCCTCCACATCTCCTCCGAGTTGCGGTGCTTGGTGGCCTCCATGATGATGTCCTTGTAGCTCAGCAGCGCCGCCTTGACGTCCTTGACCAGCAGCGACTGCAGGGTGAAGGTCAGGTCCAGGCCGATCTCCGTCAGCTGCTGGCAGTGCTCCTTCGCCACCTTCACGCACTCCGCCGCCGTCGACAGGCTCTCCTTGCTGTCGAAGACCTGCACGCGGGGGAATTCGAGTCACTTCCTGCAAAAAAAACGTCGGGCGCCGGCGGCCCCCGGCGGCCCCCGGCCGACGTCTCACCTGCTTGCTGAAGGCGTCCACGAACATCCTGACGGCGGAGCGGGACCACACGACGAAGGCCGAGTAGCAGCCCGTGTTGCCGGCGAAGTCCATCTCGAACTCCTTGGCGGTCTCCAGCAGGCTGGTGAAGAAGATGTTGCAGAGTTTGTGGATGTAGAGCAGCGTGGCCCCTTCGATGCGGAGCTGCCGGATGGCCGTCTGGACGGCCGCCGCCCGGTTCTTCAGGAACAGCTCGCAGGCTTTGGTGGACTGACCTGAAAGGCAGACCGAGTTACGGCAACGCCGGACACGCCTGGGGACAAAGACGCGAGTAAGACGAACCGAGTCGGATGAGTTGGGAGACGGCTCGCCGCGTCGCTTTGGGCCCCCCGCGGAGCGAGCGGTCGGGGGACAGCTCGAAGACCAGGACCTCGGTCAGCTGCCGGACGCGCTCCTCCACCTTGGCCCGCAGCTCCTTGACCCTCTGGGTGACCGGCTGGTCCTTCAGGTACTCGTTGAGTTTGTCCAGCAGGTCCACGGCGCCCTCGAAGTCTCGCTGGGCGATGCACACGTCCAGGTCCTCGGGCAGCTCCTGGATCCACTCCAGGCTGAGGTCCACGCTCTCTTCGGCGCCCGCCGGCGCCTCCTCGTCGTCGTCGTCCACGTCGAAGGGGTTGGTGGACACCTCGGCCCGGGCCGGGGACGTGGGCACCTCCTCCTCCTTCTTGTGCCGGTCCTTGGACACTTTGCTCTTCTTGGTCTCGTCCAGGATTTCCAGCCACTCCTTCTTGATCTTGCTGTTCTCCGCCTGGAAGATGCGGCTGTCCGGGAACATGAGGATCTTGAACATGTCCTTCATGGGGGGGTTGTCCTTGACGTTGACCACCGCGAAGCTCTCCATGTCGTACAGCGCGTTGTATTTGTACTTGACGGTGCCTCGCCGGTTGGGCAGCCAGGTGGCGATCAGCAGGCAGTCGTTCATCAGGAAGGCGTGCACCTTCTGGATGGGGGACATGTTGTCCACGTCGTACTCCACCAGGTCCCCGTTGTAGACCAGGTGCCTCCCGGGGGTGTCCATGATGTTCTTGCCTCCCTCCACCTTCTCCAGCAGCGACGTCAGCGTCCTCTGCTTCAGCTCCTCGGTCTCCTTGGGGAAAGCGGCCTGCATCTCCTTGGAGGTCTCGTCCTTGTCCGTGGACAGCAGCGCCTGCGTGATGCTCTCCATGATGCTCTTCTGCTCCGTCAGGATGTGGCTCAGCTGGTACATTTCGCTCTCCAGGTAGGAGATCTCCTTCGCCGTCTCGATGAACTGCCGGTAGTTCTTGTACACATTCTTCTTCAGGTTTTGCGCCGTCTCGTCGGCCAAGTTCTGGACTTTCTGCCGATTCTCCTGCAGATCCCTGTCGCCGTCCGACTGCTGCGACAGCTGCTTCACGTACGTCTGCGGGTCAAAATTGGGAGATTCCAGCTGTTTCCGCAGCTTGTTTCCCGGGTCCGACATTTTCGGCCTTCGGTGTCTTTGTTTTATCGAGATGAAACGATGAAAAATCTACGAAAACACACGAAAAGACGAGTAGCTCATCGAGCCTCTGCTAGTGACCCAAACAGGAAGCTGTACGCGGGGTGACGCCCAGAGACGTCACCTGATTCAGGCGCAACAAGAATGGCCAACAAAAAACTATTCAAGAGAAACTTTCTATTACGCGTTTTACGCTTATGTTATCCAAAAATGTTATTTTTTTATTATTAATATTACATTTTTATACATTATACTTGTATCAAATTGTTCGGTGATACCTAAAATTAAAAATCAAACATTTATAAACTCCGTAAAATTCTTAACTTGTCCTCGCAATCGTTACGCTTCATGGCAGGAAACAGTCGCTTTTATTTTTCAACTATTCACCGGAAACGAAGTATATTTTGATATAGCAGTGTAACGACCCACTCGCTTTGGAGCGGTTGTTACCATTCATGAAGATGGACCTGTTTTTATTCCACTTCTGACAGGAAGCCAACTGCACCGGCACCCTGGTGGTGTTTCGGCGGGGGTTTCCGTCCCGGGTGATGCCGCAGTGAGCCGGAGCTCCGTATAGATGAAGCGTCAGTTAGCCCCTTTAGCTTGGAGAAGCTAACACAAACGGCCGTCATGGATGATGACTTCCTGCTCGCCGTGCGGCTGCAGGAGCAGTTCGACAGCGAGTACCACTCCTCCTTGTCCACGTCCACCGGCTCCGGGGACCACGACTCCGGCCACAGCAGCAAGAAGCGGAGGGTGGAGGTCGGAGGAGGAGGAGGTGCTGCTGATGTTGTCCCCCTCTGGGGGTCGCGGGCCGTGGATCCCGAGAGGCCGCTGTCCATTGTGGATGAGTCCTGGGAGATGCTGGACCCGAACCCCGACGTCAGGGCGATGTTCCTGGAGTTCAACGACCGGTTCTTCTGGAGCAAACTGAGCGGCGTGGAGGTGAAGTGGAGCCCCAGGATGACTCTGTAGGTTGCTGTCACTCTCAACTCCTGTTGTACACTCACACAACTGCTGAATGGTTGACGTATTTATGTTATTGACTGTATTAAGCAGGCTGCTTCCTCTCGCCTTTCTCCCAGGTGTGCTGGCGTGTGCTCCTACGAGGGCCGAGGTGGACTCTGCTCCATCAGGCTCAGTGAACCTCTGCTGAAGCTGCGACCCAGAAGAGACCTGGTGCAGGTGACGCCATGACACCCCCGATTGAAGGACTCCATTTAGAAAAAAACTGCTCTTCGTGTTGAGACGGTGGATGTTTTTGTCCGTCTCGGCAGACGCTGCTCCACGAGATGATCCACGCGCTCCTGTTTGTGACGCAGAACAACCGGGACAGGGACGGACACGGACCCGAGTTCTGCAAACACATGAACCGCATCAACAAGGCCAGCGGGACCAAAATCACTGTAGGTGCACCGAGGTGACGTCTCACCGGCTGCAGCGGGCTGACTACGCGCTAACCTACTGAAACCTCTGTCCCTCTGTCCCCGTCTCTGTCCCTCAGGTCTACCACAGCTTCCACGACGAGGTGGACGTGTACCGCCAGCACTGGTGGCGCTGCGACGGGCCCTGCCAGAAACGGCGGCCCTACTTCGGCTACGTGAAGAGGGCCATGAACCGCGCGCCGTCCTCTCTGGACCCCTGGTGGGGGGACCACCAGAGGACGTGCGGAGGGACCTACACCAAGGTGAAGGAGCCCGAAGGTTACAGCAAGAAGGGCAAGAAGGACGAGAAGACGCCAGGAAAGAAGGCCGCAGGAAGTGGGAAACCCGCCGCCGCTGCAGGTCCGTTCCGGGGCGATGAAGACGACGACACAGGACGCACTTTTGTTTGCATTGTGTTTGTTTAAGGACTTAAGATGTTCTTCTTTTTTCCTTCCTAGTTTCAGGATCTCAGGACATCCGGAACGTCATCCCGTTTACAGGAAAAGGTTTCCTCCTCGGAGGGAAGTCCCAGAACGCCACGCCGTTCTCGCCGGTGCACAAAACCCCTCAGCTGGTCCAGAAAACGCCGTCGCCCTTCCTCGTCTCCTCTCCTAAGAAACTCTTTACGCCTCCATCAGCCACCAAGAGCCCCAGCACCTCCTCCTCCTTCTCTTCCTCCTCCTCCACCTCCTCCAAAATCCCAGGGAAGAAGTCCGTGGGCAACACGAGAGCATTCATCAACATCAACGGCTCGCCGGTGAAAATCTCCAGAACGCACAGCGGGCAGGGAGCCGAGAGGAGCAAGCAGAGGTCCATCCAAGACCTTTTTAAACGCACGGACGTCAGCAAGGCGGAGAGTCGATCCTCCGGCACACAAACGGACACGAGAACCGAGGCGCCAAGCGGTTCGCAGGGCACGAGGCCGCATAATAAAACCCTGACCTCCCCTCAGCCCAAGTGTTCGAACGGTGACGTCACAGCAGGAAGCCAGACGTGGAGGAAAAGGTCGTGGGAGGAGCGGAGCGGCTCGCCCGACGTCTTCAAGTTGTTCAGAAGGACGCCAGAGACAAAGTCCACCAGCACGTCTTCCTCCTCGTCGTCAGCAGCGCCTCACTCCTCTGCAGGGTTACAAAGTGCCTCTTCCTCCTCCTCCTCTTCAGCAGTGCCTCAGGCCTCTGCAGGGCTGCATAGTGCCTCCTCTTCCTCCTCCTCATCCTCCACCGCCGCTGCAGCTGCCCTGATGGTCAGCTGCCCCGTGTGCCAGGCCAAAGTTCAAGAGTCGAAGATCAACGAGCACCTGGACTCCTGCCTCTCTTGAGTGAGGAGGAAGAGGAGGAGGAGGAGGAGGAGGAGGAGGTGTTTCAGGGGAGAAGCTCTTCAGAGTCCCAGCCAGTGATTCGTGCCTTTTTACATTGCAGGAAATGCGCATTTGTGGGATGAGCAGCTGCACTTTGGACTTTCATTGTGAAACCATGAAAGTTAAGACTCATAATCTTGATTGTTTTATATTTGAAGAAAAATTTTACTCAAAAAGAGAAGAGTCTGAAGCTCTTGGAAGCCCAGCTGCTCATCCCACAAATGCTGTTATGTTTAAACTGTGGCACTGAAAGTCACATTTCCATTGCACGTAAGACACGTGTAATAAAAGCTGTTTGTACTTTAAATTTAAAAGCAAATTTTACAGTTGTAACAGAATTCCAACAACTTCCATTCACCACTTTTTTATTGTTAAATATCTATATACTTGTTTGTGTGTTGACGGTATTTATTGGTGGCTTGATGAGCGGATCTCGTTCTATTTTGATGCTGCTGTTTGAGTCTGATGCACCGCGCACTTCAGACAGCAGGAGGCGCTGTCTGATCTTAGCAGGGACTCGGTGTTCAGGTTGTTTTCGCTTCAGTTTGAAGGGACCTGAAATCGTCTCGCTGAAGTTTCTAGATCGCGTTTAGCTCTTTTTCTCTCCTTTTTAGATTTGCTGTCAGAAATAATTAAACATGTTCTGTACTTTATTGCTGAATAAAACATTGTATTTGTCTGTCTAATGTTTTTGTAAATTAGTCGTTCCTGTGTTTCACCAACAACAAATCAGTTTAGTGTTGTTGTTGTGTACGCTGCCTTCCTTTGGAGGCACCAGAGAACAGGACAACAAAGAAAACCAGTTAATAAACAATGACAGTAAATCACTGAAAAAAAAAAAATTCCAAAGTTTTTTCATCAGATTTCTTTCATATGAAAATAAAATACAACCAGTTTATTAAATACATTTATTTTAAAAAATTATTTCCTATTTTCGTTTTTTTTTATCTGCCTCAAATTTCCGATTAACGATTTCGTTAAAATCCCTTTTTTTTAACTTCTTTTGTAGTGTTCGTATCGGTTCGGCTTTCTTCGGGTATCTCCGTGACTTAGGCGGGGGCATGACGTCATGGCACGACGTGTTAAGCGATTGGCTGAGCGCGAAATTTCGAATGTAACAGGAACAGCGGCGGCTCGGATGAGGCGATTTTTTACTTTAAAAACATAAATTATTAGCATTTACAGGCTTTATGATACTTTTACTTTTTCAGCACGTGACTGAAGTCATCGGTTTATAACTTGAAAAGCGAGAAGAAAGCGGAAACTGGAATGGATATCGCTCAGTTCTTACAGTGAGTTATTAATCGGACGTTATCGGGTGTTAGCTGTGTGTTAGCTCCACTGCTAACACAAATGTCCCAATGTAAGGAGATATTTAACCTGGAAACAAGCGTTTTTATCGTCATTTTATTCATTTACAGACGTTTCGAAAGCAGTTTGACTTCGTACAAAGGAGACGACCCGCTGGGACAATGGGACAAGTGAGAAAATGACTGTTTTTGATGCGTGTTTTTGTATCTTGCAGACGAACCGTTTCCTCTTTGTTGTCACAGAACGGATATTTGTCTCAGAAATGCTTCAAAACACAAATTAACTTTAATATCAATACATGAACTGACACATTTATGTTTGAATGAACATATCCTGTTTGAATTACCTTGTTTTCACTCTGAAAATCACACTCAATCCAAGAAATTATAGATATGAATGATCAGTATTTACATTTCACTTGCAAACAGGACCTAAATGTGAATAATACAGTTAAGTAAATCATAAAGGACAATCTTTTTATGTATCTTTTAATGGGAAATGAGTTTCTGAGATGTTCCCAACAAAAGGAGCCTTCATGTATTTTCAATTTAGTCTTATGTGAGCTCTGTCCGCATCTCCAGTCTGGCTCATCTTCCCTCTGTTCTTGTTCAGGTTCGTGGAGAACCTGGAGCAGCGACTCTCGGCCGACGACCACAGCGGGATGTCGCTGGTGTTCGACACGCTGGTCGGGAGGTTTCTCAACGTCGAGCGATACGCCAACGACGCGAGATACGTCGACTACTGCCTCCGATGCGTGAGTTGCGACTCTCCGACTTCGCCCGATTCGAGTCGGCCTCGCTGTTCGCCACACGGGTCTTTTTCTCCTCGTGTGCGCAGGCGAGCTACTACTCGGACCCCACCTCGCTGTACAGCCACATCTTCAGCCGCGGCGTGGGGACCCGCACGGCGGCCCTCTACGTGGCGTGGGCGCAGCAGCTGGAGCAGCGAGGGATGAGCGAGCAGGCGGAGGCCGTGTACCAGAAAGCTCTGGAGAACCAAGCGCAGCCGGCGGACGCAGTCCTGCATGAGTACAGGTACGCACAGGCGCGCACACACACACGCTGCCGACTCTGTGTGTGTGTTTCTACATTTAACTGACAACACATTTGATCTGCAGGCAGTTCCAAGCAAGAGCCAGAGGCCAGACGGCAGCGTCAGGTGAGGAGTCGTTCGCTCTCCGGCTTTACTTTCTTGATCTTTGCGTCATGCTGTCACGTGTCTTTGTTCACGGTGAAGCAGGAGATCGGACGCCGCTGCAGAACTCCAATCTGACCAATCAGATTGCTGCTCAGGACAAGGTGTGTGTGTGTTTAGATCTCTGTTGTCGCCATCCTAAAGATTCACCAGTGAGCTTTTAAAAACCCGCTCAAACTTTTGTTTGTTCTCGCAGGCGGCGGCGGATTGTCTCTCCAAACCACCCGCGAGTAAAACCACTGTAATGTACGTAGAAATGCGGCTCATAGAACGGGGTTACTGTGACATCTTGAGGTTTAAACTGAGCGGAACTTTGTGTCTGACAAAGCGACCGCCGCGTGACTTTCCCCTCCGCAGAAGCGTCTCGCGCTCGGAGACGTCGGCGACGCTGCGCTCCAGGCAGCCGGGCTCCGACGCCCAGGTGGTGTCGGCGTACGCCAAGGACGAGCTGCTCTGCGAGGGCTCCGAGTTGTGCTTCGAGGAGGTGCGGGCGGCGAGGTACTTCCGGAAGCTCCGCGAGAAGCAGGAGGAGGCGCAGAGGAGGATGAGTGAGTCCCCGAGGAGCAGCGACCAGCTCGGAGTGAGATCGCCGCGTCTGTCCGCCGTCTTCCTGACGCGACCGTTTGGCTTCCAGGAGACGAGACGCCCAACAGGCACTTCCAGGGCTCCAGGACCATGTCGGGGACCATCGACGAGATTTTGGGTGTTTTGGGCGACTCCAGCGGTCGGACGGCGGCGCAGAGGGTGAGAACCGATTTCGCCGCGCCACCGAAGCCGGCCGGTTCGTCCCGCCAACCGGCTCAAAGACCCCAGTAAAACGAAGCGTCCTGATGCGTCCGAGTGAAGTTCTTCGTTCTCATATTTTTGGACGATGAGGCTCATTTAAACCTCCGTTGCAGCCGCCGGCGGTCCCGCCGGCCGATCGCCTGAGTGAGCGCCCTCCCCTGGCGGACCGTCTGAACAGCTGGCGCTCTGTCGGGTTGAGGCTGCGCTCGGAGCCCCCCCTCGCCGCCGCCGCCTCCTTCTCGGGGGCACCGTCGCCTCTTCCCGTCCTGGCGGAGCAGAGCGTCGTTTCGCCCGTGGACCCGGAGGACGCCATCGATCGGCAGGCGGCGAGTTTCGTCGCCTCGGCGAGCGATACCGTCCTCTGCCAGGACGCCGGCGCCACCAGCTGTCGACCCCAGAATCACGACGGCGCTCATCAGTGAGTGGTGTCCGAGTCTTCAAAGAGGCGCCATGAAAATCTAGAAATTAAAGATCCAGACAGATTCAGGAAGTCCTAAAGAAAAGGAAGTCTTTTCACAACAAAAGCCTGAACTGATTAAAAGCTGAGACAGAAGGAGCAACTTTTATTTTGCTGGTTTTAACGCTGCTCTCTTTGGCTCCTCCCAGTTTTGTCGCTCAGCCGCTGGAGCCTGAGGAGAACCTGGATGGTGAGTACCGACCCGCCCGCCCGCACGCCGCCCGTCTCTGCCCCTCCCCGCCCACCGTCTCACTTCCTGTCCGTGTCCCCGCTCAGTGTCGCAGGGCGCCACCGCCAACCTCTCCCACGCCACTCCCAACACCTCCCTGGGCTTCGTTCAGGCCACGCCGTCGCGGGCGCTGCCCTCGCCCACCGTCAACACCCGGGAGGCCCTGGGTGAGCGTCCTCGCCGCGAGTTTGAGGCGTTGCCGTGGAAACGGTGTCTCACCTGCTGTTCCTCGCCTCAGGTGTGATCATGGACATGTTCCAGGCCCCCACCTTCCTGGAGGAAACCTTCCCACGGGCCTCCGTGCTCCACGCCGC
>JASSRZ010000020.1:263824-275879 GCA_032164315.1 Malacoctenus gilli
CTCATGGATGGCCAGTTAGCTTGAGGAGCGTAGCAACATTACAATAACCTCATAATGTTACAAATGATTTAATTTATGGCGAATACAGGAGCAAAGCGCGCGCGCGCGTGTGTGTGTGTGTGTGTGTGTGTGTGTTTTGTGGCTGCGCACACAGATTTGTAAGTGTTTTGCTTTTGTGTGTGTGTACTCGCATATGTGTGTGAGTTATTCAATTTGTGCGTCAAGTCCAACGTGTTTGTTTCAGTTTGTGTGTCTGTAATGTGATTTTTTTGTACGTGTGTCTTCCAATTTGTGTGCCAGTGATGAGATTTGTGCGCACACACACGGATTTGTTTGTGCATCACAAAGTTTTGTGTGTGTGTCCTTGTTTGTGTGTGATTTGTGTATGTATGGGGAATATTTGAATGACAGCAGTTTGTATGCACGTTAGTCATTTTGTGTGTGCACACAGAAGCTCACACACACACACACACACACACACACACCTTTTGCTACTGTAGCAGGTGGAATTAAGAACAGTTAGAAAATAACTGAAACGTAAATTGTTGTTTTCACACACACACACGACGTAAAAAAACCAAAAGACCCCGGTAGCATTTTAAAGTCTGTATTTTTGATTTGTATCTAAAAGCTGATGGGACAAAAATGTGTAATGGAAAAAAAAAAAGAATGAATGTTTCCATTTTATTGTAACTCGCCTTTAATGCTCGATCGAAGCGAAAACTGTCGGACAGAAACGTGGATGATTTAAGCGTCTTCCTCACCGATCTTCCACGGACTCGGCTGGTCCTGTAGCGTCAGAACAACGAAGCTCCGCCCCCCCCGGCAGCTGCTCGGCCAATCCGGCGACTCCATTACTTGACTCGTGTCGGCTACCCGCAACAGCGAGTGCGTCGTTGAAGAGCGGCGCCGGTCCGCGCCTCAGCTTCAGCTCGACCTGACGCCGTTTTGGGCATTTTTCTTTACGGTCACGTCACAACAACGCAGCGTTGGTTAAAAATGAGGACGTAAAGTACTCGTAAATGAACGTGTTTACTCAAAAAGTATTCGGATACCTGATGTGTCTACACTTGAGGAATGTTTAGTTTGTGTTGATGAACGAGGGACGGTCGAACACGACGTCCTGCGTTCGGATCGGATCTTTCGGTCGCTCGTGATGTGAATCCAACAGCAAAGAAAGTTCCGACTTTTGTTTAGTTTCGATGTTTCAGCCTCAAATTTGAAGGATTTTGCATTTGTGGGATGAGCAGCAGAGCTTCTGCTAGTATTTGACGCCCAGTTTCTTCAATGATTCGTTTCCTCCAACAAACAACGAGTTAATAACGGAAGTTTAACTGATTTTGTTGCGACATATCAACTCTGCGACCCATCCCACAAATGCATGACAAAGGTGGGAACTAAAGAAAAGCTTCACAATGGTGCAAATGTTAAAATTTGATTTTGTTTTGAAGGGTTAACCTTTTCCACATGCTTTTATTCTGAAATGTTTCAGTGTCTGTCAGAAGACGGTGATGTCTTGTCGTCGGTTCCTTCGTCCTGTCGAGTCGTGCTGAATGTTTCTCTCTGATTTGACGAACTCTTCGTGAATGTCGCTCCGTTCTCCCGTCAAAGAACTCGATCAGGATTGTGACAAACACCCAAACTGTACGATTGAAAACACGAAGCCGTTTCTATTGGATGTCTCTTCTGATTAGTGCCTTGTAGAGCCGGCGGTCTGCGGCCGGGGGCTCGCGGTGGGAGGAGGAGGAGGAGGAGGAGGAGGGTGGGGTGGAGTGAGGGGTCAAACTCCACCGGAACCTGTCCAATCATTGAGCCGCTCGACGTGCACTCGGGTGTTTTTAAAGCTGCTACGCGTGGAAACTCGGCGACTTCAGAGCCAAACACGCGGGACTGGAGGTGTGTTGCGTCACGGCGGCGATTACCGTCCGGCGGGCGGACGCGTTGCCTCACCGCGGCCTCGCCGATCCAGACAAATCCAGACAATCCAGACCGCAGCTCGCCTCCTTTCTTAACCCCATTAGCTAGTCTTTTTTTGTGTGTTTTATTGTGAAGGGCACAGTCATTAGGAGTCCAGTCTAAGATCTAGAAAATTTCGAATGGATCCTGGACTCGATTTGGTTGTAGCATCCACTTCTGAGTGTAGAGGAGAACCTACGGCGGCCACGAAACCCAGTAGAAAAAGCTTCTGTCCAAGCAGACTTCACTTCCTGTTCTGCACGAAGCTGCCTTTGCATTTTATTGTGAAGGATGCGACAAATTAGCCTGTGATTTACCAGCAGGAGAACCTACGGCGGCCACGAAATCCAGTAGATAAAGCTTGTGTTTCTGCAGCTTTCAACGAATCAGTTTTTGCATTTTATTGTGAAGGATGCAACCTTTCAGGCTCTTGGAATTAACCTGTAATTTACCGGCAGGAGAACCTACAGCAGCCACGAAACTCAGTAGAAGAAGCTTCTGTCTAAGCAGACTTCACTTCCTGTCCTGCACGAAGCTGCCTTTGCATTTTATTGTGAAGGATGCGACAAATTAGCCTTTGATTTACCAGCAGGAGAACCTACGGCGGCCATGAAACCCAGTAGAAAAAGCTTGTGTCTCTGCAGTTTTGACTTCTGTTCTGCAGGAAGCAGCTTTTGCATTTTATTGTGAAGGATGTCTCAAATTAGCCTGCGATTTACCAGTAGGAGAACCTACAGCGGCCACGAAACCCAGTAGAAAATGCAGATTTCACTTCCTGCTCTGGACGAAGCAGTTTTTGCATTTTATTGTGAAAGATGCGACAAATTAGCCTGTGATTTACCTGCAGGAGAACCTACAGTGGCCACGAAACTCAGTAGAAGAAGCTTCTGTCCAAGCAGACTTCACTTCCTGTTCTGCACGAAGCTGCCTTTGCATCTTATTGTGAAGGATGCGACAAATTAGCAGAAATACGGGGCTCTTTTTTTTCCGTTTATCCGTCACACCTCCATCCTTTAGCAGCTTTAACACCCACAACCTGTAACAGCCTTAAGATCAGTCGTGTCGTTTGCTTCTTGGTGCACTCCTCGTACTTTGCACTAGTTTGTGGTAAACCCCGCCCCCCACCCCCAAAAAAACTACAACTACCTGATCCTGCGACGCACTCGGTGCTCCTCCCACTCAATCCAGCACAAAAAAGACCTGAAAAGGAGCTTTAAAATTGCACACCAGCAAACTCCTCCCACCGCGGCGTCTCCCGCTCTTTGCGAACGGAAGTCGTCCCCCCCTTTTGTTTTTTTGCGAGAGATTGTTGGGTGTGTAACGTGGTGACGTCATCTCAGGGTCAACGCCAGGCTGCAGGTGTTTTTCCGTGCTTTCAGGCTCCTCCTTCGAACCCCCCCCCCCCCCAAAAAAAAAACACGCGAGTGAAATGTGACGTTTGTTCTGCTCTGGCTCCCTGTAAATAAGGCCACGTGGCGCCAACCGAAACTGAATTGTAACCTTGATTAAAGCGTCGATTTAAAGCCTCTTGCTGTGTGTTTTTTGGTTCGTGACGACCGGCGGCTCGGAAGCGGCTGGAAGCGAAGCCGACAAAGGGAGCTGATGCATTCTGGGATTAAAGGAGCGACGTGCAGGATTTGAATTGCAGATCGCCCGTCTTTCAGCCTCCTGAACGCGCCGTCCTGCATCTGAATGCGAGCGCTGCGCTCGGCTCCTCCAGCCCGCTCGTTCCGCCGTAATTGATAATTACTGCGGCAGGAAGTGGCGGCGGAGGCGGCGGGCGGCTTTGATGTAGCGGCTTCTGAGGCTGGTATGAATTACTGATGATGAGGAGGGTGCGAGTGTGCGTTTTCACACTCGCAATCCTGAAGAAGTGGGTCAGGCTCCCGGCGGCGTGTTTTGGATTCGACCCCGAAGCTTCGGTGTGTTCGTCTTCGACGGCAGGCCGCTCCACCGGCGCCGGACCCCGGTCGACTCGGCGTCTCCGTGCCGTGGTCTCCGTCTGAGCCTCTGGCTGCAGATTACAGCAGATTAACATAATCTTCAGCGAGCGAATCCAAGGTGCGCTTCACTCTCTCCCTCCGGAGGCCGAGCCGAAGGTCGCCATCGCGCCGTGTGTCTCGCTTGTTTATCTCCAGTTCAAATAAGGACTTCCTGTTTCTTTAAACGGTCCAGAAGTGTTGCTGAAGATCAGAATCAAACCGCGATGCGTTCACAGTCCTGTTCCAGGCCGACACAGTAACAACCAGCACCGCACCGCGTGTTTGCTGAGGAACCGGATTGCGTCGCCGCCGCTCGGACCCGCCCGGCTGTGCGGACGCGCGGCATTCCTCATCGGTGTGCTGTCTGCTCAAGCATCCGCCGACCTGCAGCGACAGGCCGACACGTGCTGCGCAAACGCCCAGCATCACCCTCCTTTAACATTCAGCAGCGACGCCGCGACGTGAGCTCGAAGTTGCGTCGGCGTGTCGTTGAAACGACTCAGAGTCGCAATTTTAAAGAAGCCGGAGAGTTTATTTCGATCCTTTTCAACAGTTTACAACCAATGTGGTCAAATATGATCAAAGAGTCACGTTAAAAATCCAAACTTTATACAGTCGTTTTACAAAAGTGGCACAATTGTCCCCCTGGGGGGCGCCAGAGAGCTTTAGGAGGCGCTCGGTGGGGTCAGGGTGCTGCCTTTTCCCAGCATGATGTTTCACTCAATAACATAAAAATACATGTTAGATTGACATCCAATACAAAAGCGTTAAAGGCAAATAAACAGTGTAACAGTTAGGTTTAAATGGACTCAAAAATCGAAGCAGCAAAAAGAAGACCCGACACGACAAAAGAAGAATCGCGCCGAATGAACAATTTCGTCCTGTTGTCGGTCAGAGTCGTTGACGTGTTGGATCCCTGAGAGTCGACCCGCTTCGGCCGGAAGCTGCGGGTTAAAACGTCGGCCATTGCTGGAAGCTGGCGGCGAAGGCGCGACACGCGGAAGCGGCGCCCGTCTCCGACAGCAGGCCCAGACCGACGGCCGCCAGCGCCAGACGTCTGCTGCAGTTCAGGATCACTGCGGGAATCACACACCAGGAAAAGTCACCTGGGAGTACGTGTACTGCCCCAGGTACTCGAGTACCGCCCCGATACTCGAGTATTGCGCTCACCTCGGATGGCCTGGGAGTTGGAGGTGAGCACGAACAGCTTGATGAGGCCGAGGCAGAGCGGCGAGTAGTCGTGCTCCCAGATGACGGCGGGGATGAGCAGCACTTTGCCGTAACACGACAGCAGCAGCGCCCGCAGCAGCGGCCGCAGCTCCACGGCGCCGCCCTGCCGGCGAAACGCCGCCAGCCACAGGAAGCAGAGCGCGCCGCCGCAAAACGCCGCCAGCTCTGCGGGAACACAAAGCGTTTTTTGGTTTCTTACACGGAGAAAACCGCGACTTCTGATTGGACGCTGGACGACTCTGGGGGGCCTCCACAGCGGTCATCGTGACACCTGGGCAGGTGGCAGAGTGGGAGGGGCCTCACCGAGCGCGGCCAGCCCGAACATGCCGTAGAACTGCCACTCCTTGGTGTACCGGATGATGTCGGCGGGGTCGCTGCTGGGCACGGCGCCGTGCAGCAGCGACCACCTGAGGTAGGCCTCGCACAGCAGCACGAAGACACACAGCTTCCAGTGGATCTGAGGACGCAACACATGTTTACTTATTTATTATCACAATTACTGGAAACAATACCAACAATAATAACCATTTATCACAATTTTTTGATGTATTTCAGAGCACAGCTGTAACATCTGGACTCTCACATCACTTAAACACATCATTTTGTGTTGCATTCACTTACATTTAGACTCGTGTTGAACACAATGTGTCTGTACGCCTGCGTCTTACACAAAATAGCGTCAATGAGGATGATGACTGGGTCATACTCGATGTACTTGTCCACCGGCTTCTCGCAGGACTCCTGCAGGGTTACAACAGGTATACTGTAGTATTACTATCATGTTCTAACGTCAAATACTGCAGAACAGCAGTGTTATCAGGTGCATTGTTGGCATTAGCTGACAGTTGATGCAAACAACACGATACTCACGCATATTGTGATTTTCAGGATGCCGTTACTGTAATCCCTGTGAAGCTCCGGGGCTTCTGCGTTACATTCAATACACCGAAACGCTTCTTTTCCCATGCTGTCAACAGTGAAACATGCTAACGAGCGTGAGCCACCGGCAGGAAGTGACGTATATCAGTGCTGCGACGTTGCCTACAAAATAGAAGCGAGGAAAGAGAATTAAAGTATAATAAAAAACAAAAACATCAAGATTTAAATATGTACGCACCTTTAGGATTTTTATTAAAATTTAAGTTTTGGATTTAGGTTTATATTTGATGTTTGCAATTATTTTTATTTTATTTTTTTTCTTTTGCATGAAGTTTTGAATCCATTATCGATGTTAGAGAAGTGACAAAAAATGTTTTAATTCAAAATAAGACGTCGTTGTATCAATTAAAAACGTTTCTTTATTTTATTTTGAAATTTCCAAATAAAAACTACAATACCTGTTCGGACGTTCGGAGCAGCCGCTTTAATTGACGCAGGCGCTGCTGGGAAATGTAGTTTTCCGCGCGCGCTCCGGCGAGAAGAGGGGGCGTGTCCGCCGGCTCGGGTACAAGTCAAGCGCCGCAGCTTCCGCTGTGTGACGTCACAGAGGCAGCAGCAGCAGCAGCAGCAGCTCCGGCAGCAACAGAAGCAGCAGAAGCAGCAGCAGCAGCAGAGCAACATGGCCCCTGGCAGCCGGGCCGCCGCGGTGGTCGCCCTGCTGAGCCTGTGCCGGGCGGTCCTGAGCACCGAGCACCTCTCCACTCTGACCCTGTTCAACAACGAGCTCCACCGGCAGGGCTGCAGCTCGCTGTCCGAGTGGGAGGACTTCGCGGCGGACTGCGGTAAATAACTCTCCTTGTCTTCTGGCTCTTCTATTTCCCCCCCTAATTTCAGCGGGTACTTCTGCCACGTTCCCCCCCAGCGCCCCTTCACCCTCCCCGGTCATAACTGTCACCGAGCGCCGGCAGCTACCGGCTAACGTCCAAAGGCTAATGACAGATAACTCGAGTCGAGCTAACACGGCGGCTCCAACGACACGATGACAGTACCTAAATCTCGCAAGTGAAGTACAAATACTTCATGTCGTCCACGAAAACTTCCTCCACAAACTGCTTATTTCGGTCCCCAAAAACTCCGCGCCAGGTTTCATTCAAAAAACGTTGAATTTAAGCGTTTACCTGCTCAGACTGTCAGTTCGGCTCTCTATCTGCTCATAGCTGACATATTTGGTCCCTTCTGAGGTTTCAGGTGCATTCTGCGAACTGCCAGTGAGTAAACAACCACAACAAGCTGCCCTATTTCTGTAAATAACAGGTTATGTTTGGCATATTTGTGTCTTGACACCAGCTCACTCTGTCAGGAGTGCCGTTGGGGTTTTTTTTTAATGTTGGAGGAGATAAGAATGGAGTGATGCTGAAATCGAACCGGGGGTCTTCAAACTGTGACTTCACCAGGCTAAACACTGCATCTGTAATCCACAACAAGTGGTGTAAAACAACACAACATGCAGTGGAAACAGGAGAGAGGTCGGTGTGAACGTTTAGTGCAGATTTGGATGAATTTAGTGGAGTGAGCTTTGCATGGAGGCAGTTATCTATTTGCATAAGTGTGTAAATGCATCTTCATAGCTCGCTGTGCTTATGAGCCATAAGAGGGACTCGTGATGGGAGTCTGTGCCTTTTAAAGCATCTGACTAGTTTTGAACTAGATAACAAGCCTGTATTGCAATGTCAGCATCCAGTAAATAAATGTAAACATGCTCTCTTTGGGCACTCTCTCTAAATTTTGCTCAAATTTCTCGCCCCTGAACGCATCGCGTCCCTGCAGCTCCCAGCCAATCGGCTGCGCCGCCTCGGTCCACCTCAGCAGGGAGCCGGGGAGTTTGGTTTTTTTTGGCAGTCAAATCTATTTCCATTTGCATTTTGGCAAAGCGCCGTGGTGCGTTGGCCTTTCCTCTCATCAGAGACGCGTCTCAAAACGTAGGAAACCGCAGGAGGGAGGAAGTTCCACGTGACAGAGTCGACGAATTCACTCGGAAGCTGTCAGAAGATGCTGCAGAGATAAGTTCGGCGCAGTGAGAACGCGACTTCAAGCCCGTTTGGCGCCGGAGGATCCCGCGCGGATCGGTCAGACCGCGATTGCGGTCGCTCCTCGCACTCGCCGGGTGTCGCCCGATCACGTGTCCGACGGTTTGACTGCTCCTTTTTCCCCCAGAGTCGTCCATCCTGCAGCTGGAGGACCCGGACTGCGAGGAGGGAAGCAACCCGCCGTGCGAGTCGGTCTTCTCGCTCAACGCCGAGAAGATCCTGGTGAGGCCTCGCGCTCCTTATCAGATCGGCAGACGGGCTGTAAACCACTTCCTCCGTCCAAACGCTCGGCGAGCTCTCTGGCTGCCAGAACGAGACTTTGTATTTCGACTTTTGGCTTCTGGTTTCGTCCGAATCTGGGAACATTCCAGGCCGTCCCAGAGGTCCATCGTCAAACACCTTCCTCACGATTCCTTCCCTCCTTTCCTCGTTCCTCCTTCCTTGTTTTCCTGAGCTGTTTTTTCACGTTTTCCGAGTTCTGTCGTGACACAAAAAGCTTCTCCTGCGTCTCCTTCGTTCAGTTTTCACCCCTTGAATCTCGTCTTCAGGCTTTTGCTCTACTGACGCTTGTCCGCGCTTCTTCTCCGACAGAATCAAGCCAAGCTCTTCATCGAGCAGAAGAAAATCCCCTTCCCCGTCGACAACCTCAACACCAACGAAGAACTGGGTGAGATTTACGCCTCGTTTCGGTCCCGCGCTTGTTTACTCGCCGTTCGAACCCGAGTTGCTCACCGTCGTTGTCCACCTGCAGCCATCGGCTACGTTCTGATCGGCAACGGCCTCTACGATGAAGCCATCAAACACTTCTCGCTCCTGCTACAGGTGTGTGTACTTTGAATACATGCCGATGTACTCGTGAGTAACGGTACTCCCTCTGACGTTTGCTGTGTTGCGTTCAGGGGGATCCCGAGCTGGTCAGCGCCATCTATGGTCGCGGGATCGCTTACGGGAAGAAAAGCCTCCAGGTGAGCGACCGATTCGAGACGAATCTCCGGTCTTTCCCGGTCTCCCGTCTCTGCTGCTGACTCGTCTCGTCGCCAGGATATAAAGAACGCCGACCTGGCGCTGTACGAGCTGAACCGCGTCATCACGCTGGAGCCCAGCTGGCCGGAGGTGTACGAGCAGCGGGCGGAGGTGAGGCCCAAACGCTCCGCGCGCGGAAGTCACTCTCGGCTGAGGCCGTGCGTTGAACTCGAGCGTCCGCTTGCAGATTCTGTCTCCTCTGGGTCGGATCAGCGAAGCTCTGGGAGACCTGAGCAAAGCCATCCAGCTGCAGCCGTCGGCTCGGCTCTACCGACACCGAGGGACGCTGCTCTTCATCTCAGAGGTCCGTGCGTGTGTGTGTGTGTGTGTGTGTGTCGGTCAGTGTGTGTGTCGGCGCGTGCGCTGACGCTGCTCTGCGCAGGACTACGTGGCGGCCATGGAGGACTTCCAGCAGTCTCTGGAGCTGAAGAGGAACCAGCCCATCGCCATGCTCTACAAAGGCCTCACCTTCTTCCACCGAGGGATGCTCAAGGTGGGTGGCCTCGACTCGGGGGTCAGGGGGCTGCCGTTTCCCGCGGGGATTTTATTTTGAAGGGGCAACGTTCCTGCCGGTTTCCTCTCACCAGGAGGCCATCGAGACCTTCAAGGAGGCCTTGAAGCTGAAGGCGGACTTCATCGACGCCTATAAGAGCCTGGGCCAGGCCTACAGGTACGGCGCCTGCAGCGCGTTCGCCGCCGGCAACCCCACGGCCTCGCCCTTCCTCACTCCTCCTCCTCCTCCTCTTCCTCCAGGGAGTTGGGCGACTTCGAGTCGGCCATGGAGAGCTTCCAGAAAGCTCTGATGCTGAACCAGAACCACATCCAGTCGCTGCAGCTGCGCGGGATGATGCTGTACCACCACGGCTCGCTGAACGAGGCCATCGGCAACTTCAAGGTGGCAGCTTCTCCCTCTCCTCTTCCCGTTTGGCTCAGCTGCACCTGGAGAAACTGATCGTGTCTCGTTTTATTTTGAAACCACTTCCTCCTCCTCCACTTCCTGCCGCCCTGCAGAGGTGCCTTCAGTTGGAGCCCTACAACGAGGTGTGCCAGTACATGAAGGGTCTGAGCCACGTGGCCATGGGCCAGTTCTACGAGGGCATCAAGGCCCAGACCAAAGTCATGCTCAACGACCCTCTGCTGGGACAGAAGGCCAGTTCCGAATACCTCAAAGTCAAATACCTCAGAGGTCGGTCGGTGCCCCCCCCCTTGCTCAGACACCACGTTTGCACACATGTACCTAACGTGTACCTTCCACCAGAGTACTCCCGCTACCTGCACTCCCACCTGGACATCCCAGTCGCGGAGTACAACGTGGACCAGGACTTGCCGGGAAACTTCAAGAACCACTGGGCCAAGAACCTTCCCTTCCTGATCGAGGACTACGAGGAGCAGCCGGGCCTGCAGCCTCACATCAAGTCAGCTCCGCCCCCCCCCCCCACCTCGCTCTTCCTCCGCGTTTCCTGTCTTTATTTCCTGTTTGCGTTCCGCAGAGACGTCCTGCCGCAGAACTTCGAGAGCTACAACAACGAAGTCCAGAAGCTGATCTGCACGGCCGACCACCTGGGGGCGCTCATGCAGTACGACACGCCGGGCTTCCTGCCCAACAGGAGGATACACAGAGGTAACGGTGTGCCGACCTCGGCGCGGCGCCGCCGCCGCCAGCCGGGGCGCCGACCCCCCCTCACCGATGCGCTCCGTGCTCCCCGCAGCCATGGGACTGGCGACGCTGGAGGTCATGCAGGCCATGCACCGCACGTGGAGCAACTCCAAAGTGCGAGTCAACGGGAAGACGCGGCAAATGCAGTGGAGGGACATGTTCGACATAGCCGTCAAGTGGAGGAGGTCCGGTCCCAACGTTCCTCTGGGATGTAGAAAGCCGCACGTTCCAGAGCCCAACGCCTCAAACGGGCTCTTCTTGTTCCTGCAGGATCGCGGACCCGGACCAGCCGGTCCTGTGGTTGGACCAGATGCCAGCCAGGAGTCTCAGCCGCGGCTTCAATAATCACATCAACCTCATCAGGTGACCACACGTCGCCCGAGTTGGTCCCTGGGACTCATATCTGTCCCCCGTCGCCCATGTTGGTGTCTGTCTTCCCGCAGGGGACAGATAATCAACATCAGGTACCTGGCGTACTTCGACAACATCCTGGACTTCATTAAAGACCGGATACTGGTGTATCACGGGTAAATCTCAGCCGTCGTTCCAAGTTCCCACCTTCGTCCTGTTTTCTTTCTGCCCCGTCCGACGTTCCCGTCGTGTGTCGCAGCGCCTACAATCCCAGAGGGCTGCTGGAGGTCCGGCAGGCGCTGGAAAACGTCAACAAAGTGGAAGATCTGCTTCCGATAATGAAGGTAAGGTGGACGAAGGTCGTTGGTTCCCGAGGTGTCACGCCGCACCTGCGTGTCGATTCTCACTGAGCGGTGAAAACATGGCGTGTGCGTGCGTGTGTGTGTGTGTGTGTGTGTGTGTGTGTGTTTGTTTCCTGAAGCAGTTCAACAGTAAAACCAGAGATGGCTTCACGGTCAACTCCAAGGTGCCGAGCCTGAAGGATCCTGGGAAGGAGTACGACGGCTTCACCATCACCATCACGGGGGACAGGTAGGACGCTGGTCCCTCGGTCTGAACCAGGGACACGCGGGGACGTCCTGTCCATCTGTCCTCAGTGGGATCCAACATGTGGCCCCGTGGGATGAGCCCGTCACAGCGGTTACTCTTTATTTGGCCACTGGGGGGCAGCGACACAAAACGAGACAACACCAAGTGGAGTCGAGCCAAAACTGAGTCGGAGAAAACTGAAATTAAAGCCAGAGGTGAACAAGCGTGTGTGTTTCTGTGTGTGTGTGTGTGTGTGTGTGTGTGTGTGTGTGTGTGTGTGTGTGTGTGTGTGTGTGTGTGTG
>JASSRZ010000020.1:279341-289809 GCA_032164315.1 Malacoctenus gilli
AGAGCATCTTCCTCCCACTAACATCCTGATTATAGAGCATCTTCCTCCCACGAACATCTTGATTATAGAGCATCTTCCTCCTACTAACATCCCTATTATAGAGCATCTTCCTCCAATAATATCCTGATTATAGAGCATCTTCCTCCCACTAGCATCCTGATTATAGAGGATCTTCCTCCTACTAACATCCCTATTATAGAGCATCTTCCTCCCGCGAACTTCCTGATCATAGAGCATCTTCCTCCCACTAACTTCTTGATTTTAGAGCATCTTCCTCCCACTAGCATCCTGGTTATAGAGCATCTTCCTCCCACTAACATCCCGATTATAGAGCATCTTCCTTCGAGTACCCTTTGGGTTGTAAGGCACCTGTTTCTCCTTGAACAGCTCTATCAGTGAGGTGTTTGAAAGCGTTCTGACTCAGTTGTACCTTCCAGCCGTCCGAGCTCCTTGCGGTTGTCTTTGCTGTGCTGGTGGACGTCTCGGATGCTGTCCTCCAGCTCCACCACTTTAGCTGAGGACGGGAAGGAGACACAACAAGTTAGACGTTGGGAGGAGGAGGAGGAGGAGGAGGAGGAGGAGGAGGAGGAGGAGCGGTCTCACAGTCCATCCTGGACAGACGGTCCATCAGCTGGCTGACTTTGACGTCCAGAGTGTAGTGACCCACGTTGAGCTTGTGTATGGCCTGATCCAGACCGGCCAACCTGGACACTGAAGGAGGAAGATGCTCTATAATCTGGATGCTCGAACCAAAACAGCTCGTTGTGTTTTCTTTGGCGGTAAACTCACAGACGTAGTTGTAGGAGTTCTCGAAGTCCGACAGCGGGCTGGTGGGTTCGGGCTCGGGGAGGATGTCGGGAACGTCGCCTCTCGCCCGCTTCACCTCCTGCTCAGCCGCCTGACGGAGAACCAAAGGCGCAGAGTCGAAGGTGTAATCTGTAATCTGGCAAAAGTTACTTTGGGAAAACAGTTACATCGTGTAAGGGAAGAAAAAGACACACGTTCATCCCTCCTTCCGTCTGGCACTGAGTTTCTACTGCAAGTTTAGTCAATAAGGGAGCAGGAAAAACACTCGCTGGAGGGTTTTACAAGTTAATGCAAAACACACACACACACACACACACACACACACGCACGCACGCACGCACAGTCATCTCCTCGTTTGAAGCAGTCCAGTGTTTGAGCCACACAGACACGTTTGCTCTGAGGACAGAAAATGAAAGGCGGCAGCAGCAGCAGCACACGTGTGTGTGCGTGTGTGTGTGTGTGTGTGTGTGAGGAGCACACGGAGTCCTGACCTGCGCTGGTCCGGCGTCGCTCGTCCCTGCAGGACGAACTCCCACAGCACAGAGACACAGCAGAGCGACGGAGGCGGCAGCTGCTCCCATTTTATGCTTTCCAGTAACTCTGCTTTTCCTTCGGCAGCTCGAACTCCCTCTGCACCTCCGAGCCTCCCCTCTCTCTCTCTCTCTCTCTCTCTCACCCCCCCTCTCTCACTCTCTCACTCCCTTGCAGCTCCAAGAACAGCAGCAGGAAAGTAGCAGCAGGAATCTGCCATCAGAGGAGCCGCTGGACGACCCCCCCCCCCTTTAAAAACACACAGTCTGCAGGTATCAAAGGCTGGAAGATCAGATGAACCTTCCTGTTGCTTCTCCTCCTCTCTCTCTCTCTCTCTCTCTCTCTCTCTTTCTCTCTCGCTCTCTCTCTCTCGCTCTCTGTCCAAACAGGAAGGCTCTCCGTTCCTGCTCCCACCTCCCACTTCCACTCTTTGTGTGAACACACATGTGTGTCCGTCCGGTGGAAAACATGCATCTGTAAACCGAACGCCGTCCAGACGTCGCTCACACGGTTCCAGAGCCTTTTTTTATTTTAGGCCCTTTCGTCTTTTTCTCGGGGTGATAAGTTTGAGGTTTAGAAACGAAGCGACGCCGGGGGACAGAAAAGGCTTCGAAGATGCGCAGCATCTTCTTCACGTCTCGGTATGAGGAAGACGTTTGCTGTTAGACATGAACCCCCCCCCCCCGCGCCTATGATCTCTGAATGTCCAAACATTCTAGTGAAGCCAAACGCTGCCGGACGACGTTTCGCTCCAAAACAGACACCAAGAGTTTCCAGGTCTGCTGAAGGTTTTTTACAGAGTTTCCTCGTCTGGTTTTCTTTGACATTTGTGTGTGTTGTGTGTGTGTGTGCGTGTTTTTGTGTGTGTGTGTGTCTCAGAAGGAATGCCAGTTAAAATGCCACAAGAATCCCGCCGTTTCCACGGCAGCGTCTGCGCTCGGTGAGGTTTCTCTGTCAGCTCACAGATGTGCCGCGCTCACACAGCTGCTCAGTGACTCAGTGATTACACAACTTTTTCCAGGTCTCGGTTTTGGATCCAAATTCAGCCTGGAAGGGAAGGAAAAAAAGAAAAAAAAAATCTGACCTCCGACCAGCCTGTTTTTGACCTTTATTACTGTGGAAAGAAAGCCACATTGTTTGGAGCTAAGAGCTGATTAACTGAGTGAACTTCTCCCCGTTTTTAACCACCAAAAGATTGAACAGAAGGACTAAAAACTGCGATACTGTTTGGAAAAGTCAACATTTTTTTCCTCCTTCGCAGATTTCAGAGCCCTCAGTGACCGACCGACTCGGCAGCACAAAGGTAATAAACGAGAAAACAAGAGCGTCTCTGAACGCGAAACATTTCCGAGGTCTGAGCTGCCGAGTTGAGCGACTCTCAGCGTGAGGAAGCAGCTTCCAGCGACGACGTCACCACATCTATTCTGGTCGCCGCAGCGTTCATTATGTATGGAAATCATCCCTCAGCGCCCCAGAACTGGGCCGCTGTGTTATTTTCACGAGCGCTCCTCCTCCCACCTCCCCCCTCCTCTTCCCTCCTCCTCCTCTTTGGATCTGGGAGAAATTACAGCCAGAGGAGTTGATGTCATGCAGTCAACGAAGTAACACAAAACAAACCAAAGTCTTCCTGGTACAAACGCTCACTTCTTTCCATCACTTTTCGGATTAAAAACCTTCTCACGAAGGACGTAGCGCCGTTAAACTTGGACAAACACACTTTATTGGAGTGAAGCGACGTCAGAATGAAGAAACAACGCCGTCGTTGTTGGGAAGTCGTCGAGTCGGTGCTCGAAAGAAAAGACGACCAGCGATTTTTTTGGAATTTATTTGCTTGCTTTCACTTTGTGACCTCAAAACGCACAAGTGCAATAGAACATGTAAAGAGCAGGAGATACAATCGGCAGATAAATATAAAATTCAGTAAAATAGTACTCTAGGTCATGGACAGTTTACATGTGACACGAGTGCTACCACGCCGAAGCGTTCACCTACGACACGATGCTCACTGAGGGGTCAGAAGGAAGAGGCGGAGCGACGCCGAGTTTGGCTCCTCCTCCTCCTCCTCCCGGTCGGTGGATATGCGAGGAGGAGGAGGAGAAGGACGCAGCGCACGTTTTCTCCACATTTTTTTTGTCCTATCAGAATAAAAGAAGCTCTCAGGAGTCGTTTGGACGCAGCAGCACTGACCTCTAAACAGCGAGGAATACATGAAGTAAAGCATAACAGAGCAAAGTCTCCTTAAATAAACACGTATGGAGGTGTTAGTGTTACATCGTTTACATGCTTCTCAGTACAAATCTTCTCTTTTTTTTCTAAGTTAGCGTCGTGCGACCGCGGCACTGCAAGCAAAGACACCATCAGGCTACCAGAGTTAGCACGGCTACGTCGCTAAAGACTTAGCATTGCTCCAGGGCGGGGCGGTAGAAACTACTTGGGTAACAAATCGACTTAATGACCACAGAACAGGGGGTCCGGTACCACTTCAAAGGGGGCTCCAGAGACCAAAAAACTGCTTTTATTTTGAAGGCTCCTGCTTCTGTGTGTTGGTCGGAACATGTGTTTGGCTTCATGTTGATGATTTGGCGAAAAAGAGGCTTTTTTTCCCCCTCTGACTAAAAAAAAACTTTGCTACTTTTATTTTGGCAGGATTTTTTTCAGACCACATGACCTCAGATTTTCCCCCCCTGAGGCTCTCTGGCGCCCCCCCCCCCCCCCCCGCATCGGAAACCGCCGCCCTGGGACGCTCGTCCAATCAGAACCAAAGTGGGAGTGGTCGGTGTGCCAGCAGGGGGCGCTCTCCCAGGAGGGGCCGGTGAGGTAACGTCTGAGGATGAGGATGATGATGAAGGGAATATTATGTGGCTGTGTGTTTTTTCCAATGAGTGGGGGCTCTGCAGTCTACACGTGGGTGTCTGTCGCCATGGCAGCGTGGTCCTCTGATGCGGGGGATGGCGGCGTCCGGTTGCCGGCGGTTACCAGTTGTCCAAGAAGTCGAATCCCGTCTTCAGGATGTTGCTGCTGGTGTTGAACTGAGGAGGAGGAAGAGGCGGAGTCATGCGCCGAGCGAGCGAGCGAGAAAGGGGCACGCGTCGGACCAAAAGACTCACCTGGGCGAAGGTGGGGCTGGCGTCCACGCCCGGCGAGCCTTCGCCCGGCTTCTCGGCGGCGGCGCCGGAGACGTTGGCGGGTTTGGACATCAGGCCGGGGGAGAAGACGTCGTCCACGGTGTTGCTGACGGACGGCAGCGTGCTCTGCGATCGCTCCCAGCCCGCCACCGACTGCGGCAGCGCCACGGGCGGCGCCGGGCTCGGCGAGATGGCGATGGACGCCGGCGTGGCGCTGATGGCGGTCGGAACGGGCGGCGGCGGGGCCGGGGGCTTGGGCGCCCTCTGCTTGGTGGACTTCTGGGCAACGGGAGGGTGCGACTCCGGTACCTCGGCTTCTTTGGACGTCTCCTGCAGAGAGAGAGAGGGATGTTTACTCTCTGGATTTTCAAAATAAAACAGCTTCTGTCACCAACAGAGAGCTGAAACGTGAGCGATGTCTCCTCCCTCTCTGTGGGGGGGGGGGTCACCTGTCGCAGGTAGGAGGGCAGCGGCTTCTCTCCTTTCTCCAGGGACTTGATCTGACTCGGGGTCAGCGACTGGAAGTCGGCCTGTTCTCCCTCCAGCCTGGAGCGCTCGGCGCTGATCTTCCAGAAGGACGACTCCTCCTCGGGCCGCCGCCCCTCGCTGACGGACACCTGCAAAAACGTCAGCGGAATCGCACCGTCACCACTCTGGATCTCGAGGCTGCTCCCCCTTTCGGAGCCCCGCCCCCCCGCCCCCCCTACCTTGGTCCCTGCGGCATTCTTGCCCAGCTGGCCGGAGTGAGGAGCCTTGGCCGCCTTGGAGTCGGCCTGCGAGGCGGCGGCCGCCTGGTCGGCGGAGCCCGGCGTCAGGCTGAACTCCAGCTGGCTCTGAAAAAGTGAGAACCACACCGAGGAACCTTTCTGAGTTTTTCCGCCGTCCAACGTGTCCTCCGGCGTCGCCGTGACGTCAAAAGTTTTTACCTTTGTCTCCCAGGAGAAAGGCGCCGAGTGCTCGTCCTGCCACGTGATGTCCTGGAGAAACAAACGCACAACGGTTAGAAACCGCTGGAGCAGCGCCGACTCATCCAGATGTTCCACCTGGAGGAGAGTCCAGGTAGATCATTTACGCAACTGACTGGTTTAATTTCCTTTTAACTCGCTTTATTTTCACCGATTCTGCCTCAAAGTTCGTGTCAAAATACCGTTTAATCAGCGTAGTTGCAGAGATAACGCAAGTACCAGCCAGGAACATCACGACGTGATAAAACGCTTGTCTTAATTAGCGTGTTTTTAACGCAGGTCTGAGTCACACTGACGTCTCCTGACGTCATACGTGGGCTACGTGGCTATTGTTAGCATCACAATTAGCTTTCGTCGCCCTTAAAAACGCAAAGGAACGTCGTAGCGTGACGCGTTGAAGGTTCGTTCCGCACCTCCTCGCCGAAGTGGACGATCTTCTGGCCGGTCTGGATGAGCAGCTTCGGGTAACACACCACCTCGTCCCGGTCCACTCGGTGCATCGCGTAGCGCGCGCGGATGTGCGGGTCCATCATGCGGTTGTCGATGGCGGTGTCCTGCTCCTGCGGGGTCATGGTGTCCCAGGACGGGCCGTGCTCCGCCCGGACCCGCTCCCGCTCCTGCATGATCTTCTTGGCCATGGAGTTGATGGAGGAGAAGTACTCGAACTTCTTCTCCTCCATCCTGTGGGCGTCCAGCCCGGCCATGGTCGCGGCGGCCATCTTTGCCTGTTGTTGTCGCTGCGAGGCGGAAGTGGGAGCCGGCGGAGGGCGGGGCGAGCTTCCGGCCGACGGCCAACGGCGCCATCTAGTGGTGCAACCAGAGGGATGTTGCGGCTTTTAATTAGGAAACGGTTGCAGCATCGACATTATTGTTCTCCCAAATAACCCCCCTCCAAAATAAAAGCCCCAAATACATTTGTAAAACTTGTTTTAATAACGGTTTTGTTGGTTCAAAGGGTAACAATCAAGTAAAAAGATCCGGGGCGGTCGACTCATATCAAATTACAAAACATTAAAAAAAACACACATGCTCCAATTAACATATGTACAGCTGTTAAAACGGCCTGTATACATTCATCAAGTGAAGACAACCCTAAAGCTACTTTACAACAACAAAATAAGCTTATAGCTCGACAAAAATGGCTTTCAGCCCGTAGAAAACATGGCGGCCATCATGTCAGCCTCCATGAGCAGCGACCTGCAGTCATGATGATTGCACACTTATTTGATTATAGTTCACCTACATAAAAAAACGTAATATTTCCTATTTGCACTATTTGGTTCAGCAGAAAATGGTTCCTACAAACAGTACCTTTAATTGTTGTTGGCCAACTCACCACCAGGGGGCACAAGTCGTCAACTTATGCGAAATCAAAGTGGGTTTTTTTTCATAATTTCAATTTTTTTTAGATAATTTAAAAGAGTTTTGTTAATTTTTCCCCAAAAATTTCTCACAAAAAAGAACTTTATTTATTTCACAAACGTTTTTTCTTGGTAAGCTTTTCCCTTTTTGGCCTTTCTTGTTGGCTGTCAGTTCAAAAGTTCCCCTGTCGGTGGCGCTCGTCAGGCCGAGTTGTGCAGAGCGAGCTTCTCGCTGTCGCCGTTGTAGCGGGGGTGCAGGGCGATGGCGGCGGCCGGCACGGACTTGGACTTGCGTTTGGACGAGCGGCGGCAGCACGCCAGGTAGAAGATCTCGGCCACGTTGAGCACCACCGACAGGCAGGACATCACCAGCATGAAGATGATGAAGATGGTCTTCTCGGTGGGCCGCGACATGTAGCACTCCACGGTGAAGGGGCAGGGCACCCGGGCGCAGACGATCAGCGGGTCCATGATGAAGCCGTACAGGTAGTACTGGCCCACGATGAAGGCCACCTCCAGGACGATCCGGAAGAAGATGGAGGTCATGTAGTTGCCCAGCAGGTTGCCTTTGATCTGCACCTTGCCCTTCTCGTCCGAGTACTTGGGCACCTTGACGACGGTGCCGCCGGTCGCGGACGCCATGGACTCCCTCAGCTTGTTCTCCTTGTGGATGACGTGGATGACGTGGCCGAGGTAGATGAGCGACGGCGTGGAGACGAAGATGATCTGCAGGACCCAGAAGCGGACGTGCGAGATGGGGAAGGCGTGGTCGTAGCACACGTTCTTGCAGCCGGGCTGCTTGGTGTTGCAGACCATTTTGGACTGTTCGTCCCCCCAAACCTGCAACCACAGAGGGCACAGATCAGCTGGCGCCGGGAGGGGGGCGGAGCTTCACGGGGAGTCTCCCACTTCCTGGTTAAACATATTCGTGACACTAGAAGTTGAACAACAACCGGCGACGTCGACTGAAAACGGATCGAAGGAACAGATTCGGATGAAATCCTTCAGGAAGCGTGCCGCGCCACAACGAACCACCAGAGGGCGCTGAGTGAAAAGCTTTGAGGGTGAGCGCGGCGGCGGCGGCGGCGGCGGCGGCGGCGGCGGCGGTACCTTCTCCACGCCGGCGCCGAGGACCATGATCCTGAAGATGAAGAGCACGCTGAGCCAGACCTTCCCCACCACCGTGGAGTGAGACTGGACCTTGTTGAGCAGCGACGACAGGAAGCCCCACTCTCCCATTGTTCCTGAGGACCACCAACAGGGGGCGCTCTGGTTAGCGGGCTGACGGGAAACACTGAGCAAACAGTCCTAAAAAAAGCAGCAAAAGTTTTTCTTTTGCCTCAAATTTTACAGAAAAAATGAACGGAATTTTTTAAAATTAGCAAAAATTGAACAGTTTCATTACTTTTTGTTCTTTATTTCCGAGTAAAAAATCTGTGAATTAATGAGGAGGTGAGAAATTCCTTAAAAAAGCCGTTTGAACACTCTGATATTAATTCAGGTACTTTATCAGTGGTTGTACACGAGTACATGGAACACGCGACTTCACAGATAAGACGTTTTTACAAGCAGCTCTTTCATCTTTGAACCAAAACAGACTTTCTCCCGTCCGATCTCACGTTCAGACGCAGCGCTGACGCCTTCATTAATGGATGATATCAGACTGTAACCGAGGAACCAAGTACATATTTTTTAAAAAAAAAACAAGTACCTCTTTTAATTGATAGTTGTTTCTACAGATAAAGACAGAAAAAACTGCTAAATTAAGAAAAACAAACACTGAACAATTTTATTGACACTTGTATGAATAAAATTGAGATTATTTTAGAATAAAAAGCAAGAAATAACAAAAAAAATTGTTTCTAAAGAAAAAAGTTAGAATATTTTGATACTTTATCCTCAGTATTTCCTTTGAGACCTTTTTATCTTATTTTGGAGGATTTGTTCTTCGTCGCTGTCACATAAACTCCAAAGTACACCAAAATACTCTTTAATTACAATTGATTTACTGCTTATCAAAGAGGATGTTTGTTGTTTTTAGAGCTGACAGAAAAGGTAGAAAATGATGTTTATCGTTGACGGTCTCGCGAATCGGAGACGCCATCCGGCGCGTTTCTGGCTGAAGAAAGTAGGAATAACTGGACGCGAGTTCCCGGGTGATCGTCTGAGCGTCGACTGCGTCGGAGTTTGACTTTAAAGCGGATCTTTAGCCGGCGGAGCGGCGCGGGAGTCGGCGAGTGGCGGCTTACCTCGGAGTTGGACGCTCTTCGCGGAGCCGAGCGGTGCCTGAATGCTGAAGAGCGGCGCGCTCCAAACTCTGATCCCTTGAACTTTAGATCGCGGCGGCGGTTGTGCAACCGTGCGAGCTGTCACGTTGTCATGACATCTGGAGATCTCGAGTGGGCAAATTTGGGCCGAGCTGCTGAAAGATTGCGGAGTTAATGATTGGCAGCACTATAAACCACCATTCCTGCAGGACTCTTGTTTTTCTGCTCGCCACCGTGACAGACGTGACACTGCGAAACATCCACCAAACGCCAGAGTTCAACATGTTGACATTGAGCGACCAGATTTGTTGGAACGCCGTAAATCCAGTGGAACTCATCCTGAACTGGCTTTAAACATGAAATCTTGACTTTTCAAGACATTTTATTGTGAAAAACCTAAACGTCAGGGTGTTTTTTTGCAGTTTGGACTTTTTCGAGTACAAAAAGTGCTGCGAGTACTTCAAAAAGAGCTAAAACATTATCATACTCTCACATCAGACAATACATAAAGTACTCAACAAGTCGATACAACTTCTCACGTTACTATCACAGAGTAGTTTCCGCGACTACTTGTACTTTTTGGGGTGTTTTCTTCGACTATATAAAATGTAAAATGACTCTTTTTAAGTCTCTTGTAATATTGCATCATTTTTTTCCACCTCTAGTTTAAAATTCATGTTATAAAGCTCAGTTTTTAATATCTAATTCTTTTATTTGAGAGTCTTTGAAGCTGAAACGATAAAGATTGCAACGTTAATGTTGTTTTATGTCGATCTAGACTGAATTTTCTGCAAATTTTGCAGGTTAAAGTCAGTTTTTTCATCATAATCTGGTTTGTTCGAGAAGTTTCTGTGCTTTGACGTTTATGTTCGTGTCTTTTTGGGATCACGGTTGTAAACATGCATGTTATTCTTTCATCCACCCGCTTTATTGTGCTGCAGAACCTCGTAAACGTTTGTCATCAAACTTTCACTCGGTCGTCGACCTGCATCACTTTTATTGTTCCAAGCTTCTGGCACCTTCCGGAAAGAAACGATTTTTATTCGCTCGGTTTGACGCAAAACGCCGATAAATAGAAATCAAAGGAAAAGATCAGAGGACGAGTTAGTTGGTTTACTGACTCTGCGAAGCCAAACTTTATTGAGAGTTAAAAAAGACCAGACGTTTCAAATCAAAAGCGACCAAAAGATATTTAATCATTTATCAAAAAAAAAACATACAAGCAAACAAACAAACAGTTTTTTTTGGCAGGAAGCAGATGATTTCTTGAAATTTCCAAACATCCAATAACTTAACGAACACATTCGGTGAGTCTGCGTGACGACAACGTCGAGTCTGGTGCGCGTAACGCAGTAGAAATACCTCGTCAGTACGACTCCTTTATTAGAACCCAAAACTTACAAAATAAGAGC